>OY992538.1:158627774-158787711 GCA_963921195.1 Pegoplata infirma
TCGTGGTGTAACGACGAGTTTCCTCCGGTTGCTGGGGTATAGCTCACGGGGGCCAGGTTCGTCACAGAAATTTATATTTGCAGTGACAGAGAATGAGAAATGAAACGAGTTGTTCATTTTCTTTTGAAAATTAATATAATTCTTTTATTAATTCATTACTTAAAACTAGTAAAAACAAGTGAGAGTGTTAAATTCGGCTGTGCCGAATCTATTATACCCTCCAACATATAAAAAAATTTAAAAAATTTTTTTGACAGGGGCGTTGTTTTAAGGGGGGGGGGGGCAAGGGAGGGGTCGGTGATCTGGGGTGACTCCTTGGCTCTCACGGCATATGTTTACAAGTTAATTTTTGTCTGCTTTGTGCACTAAAGTTATATAGTTTTATAATTATTTAAATTATTTTTTATCCACGCCCTTAAAAAAGGGGCGGGGCAAAAAAACGAAATTTTTTAATCCCCTGGGTCCAAGCGCAGGACTATAAACTTCTACGAACATAAAAATGTCTCATTTGGTTCACAAAAATACAAAAAACCTCAAAAAAATTTGCATTTTTAAGAGGTTGGTTCAGTTCTTCAAGGGGAAACTTTTTCCCCCTGGTCCGATTTGGCCCATTTCCGAACTTAACCTGCCTAGGAGCATAAGACATATTTATGCCAAACTTGAGGTGTCTAGCTTTTTTATTTTGGACTGCATCGTGTTAACTACAGACGGACGGACGGACAGACGGACGGACGGACATCGCTAGAATGTCTTAGAATCGATCACTGATTAATAATATATATAAGTACTTTATGGGGTCCCGACCGATATTTCGATGCGTTACACACGGAATGACAAAGTGAGTATACCCCCATACTGTAGTTGGAGGGTATAAAAAGATAAATGGTACTGTATACGAAATAAATTAAAATATGGTTTGCTTCCCACTGGACAGCCAATGACGGGTTAGCTGGATTGGAACCAAGTGTTGGTATGGCAATTCTGCTTACAATTGAAGAGAGTTAAACTACCGTGTTACTATGAGAATCCAAAGTAAACGATGAGTAATTCTATTAACAAATCCATGAGCGCAAATGGGAACCTGCGACGGAACTCCCTTAAAACCAAAGAGCACAAAAGGGTACCTACGACGGAACTCCCATAAAACCAAAGAGCACAAAAGGGTACCTACGACGGAACTCCCTTAAAACCAAAGAGCGCTGAAGGGAACCTACGACGGATCTCCCTTAAAACCAAAGAGCACTGAAGGGAACCTACGACGGATCTCCCTTAAAACCAAAGATCACAATAGGGAACCTGCGACGGATCTCCCTTAAAACCAAAGAGCACAATAGGGAACCTGCGACGGAACTCCCTTAAAACCAAAGAGCACAAAAGGGTACCTACGACGGAACTCCCTTAAAACCAAAGAGCACAGTAGGGAACCTTCGACGGAACTCCCTTCAAACACGCACTGAATCACTAGAGTTATGCGACTTTTGTCTTTACAGTGGTATTAACAATTAGTAATTTATTTACAGGAAACGCGAAGTTTTCCCAGCCTTCGGGATAAATACGACTCTGGTATCCCTCCATTTTAAAGGAATATACGACCAGTTGATGCATGCTGTGTATAGATTATACAGCAACGGGGCTATATAGTCCGACTTGCTGCAACTCAGCCGGGATTATACCATCAGGTCCCGGGGATTTATAGGGCCTGAAGCTTTTAATCGCCCAGATTAATGTTGGCATATTTATTATTTCCGAAGCAATTTCAGATGCTTGGGCGTCAGAACGTTCCAAAGCTTGAAACGGCGTCATGGAATTGCCCGGAAAATGCGTGTTTAAAAGGAGATCCAGCGACTCTCTACTGGAGGAAGACCACACCCCATTAGGATCTTTCAGGTATCCCAGAGTGCAAGGTGAAGAAGCCAGAACCTTGCGCATCCTGGATGCCTCAGAAACATCTTCTATGTTTCCACAGAAGTTTTTCCAAGAATCACATTTTGCATATCTGATCATCTTCTTATAACTCTTAAGTTGCAGCCTTATTAAAGAGCTTTCTGCAGGAATATCTGCTCGTCTGCAACTCATTTGACCACCAAGGTGGCTTTTTTTTCCTCTAGGCTTTGCAGAAGGGCAAGACGCATCCAGGCACCTATTACAAACATTTGTTATATGGTCAACCAGACAGTCAATTTCCGCCAAACTATGCGGTTCAGATAAGGGTACTTCACCCACAAGCAAAGAAAAAAAAAACAAGTGCAATTTTTGCCAACAAAAACATTGCAAATGTGAATTTGCAGTTTTATTGCATTTTTTCCGAGGAATAATTTTTGTCTTTAGTAATTTTTTCAGATCTCTCATCGTTTTCCAGATAAGCTTAAATTGTCAATTATTTGACGTTTGACTGCGATTTATTTAAAAACGGCTCTTGCGATTTTGATTTTCTTCGAAATATAGTAGTGGGTCACCCCAGATTTATTATCAAGAGAGACATTTACAGTGTTCGCAACTTCAGGTTAAACTTGTTTCGGCCGAGCTGTGTATCGTTTATGTGCTGCCGCATGCCCCCTATCACCAAAGAATATGAATGAAATATGTTGCTGTCATCTGCAAAAGAGTAGATAGGATTTAAGGTCTGACTCTATATCTAACAATTTTTTAAAGAACAAATATTTTAGAATCATAGACTTACCTCTTTGCAGAAAAAATGTCTCTGATCACAACATTATTGTCCGAAGATTTTGAATTAACTGCTTGCTAGTAGATGTATAACGTCTAAGTATATGTTCACGTTTCGATTTGTTAAAATAGACACACCCCAGAAACAAAGCACTTTTTTTCTCGACTCACGTGGCTGTCATGTAAAACACCTTCGATTTATAAAGAACATTCCACAGAGCGCTTATAAAGAGAAGTCTAAATAAGCATGAGATTGTTGTCAATATTTGTCAAAATAAAATTTTAAAACTTTAACATATCGTCACTATGTTATGTAGTGTCCGACCGAACAGTTCGGCCAAAAAATGGTATTGGCCAAAAATTAATATTTGCAAGCATTTTTAACAGCTTTTTCAGATGGCCGTTCGTTTGTTTAGGCGATAGAAGACTCTGACTTTTAAATTTAATGGCGAGGACGAAGTTAAGCACCAACTTAGATGTTCGGTAACCGAACGTACGGCCAATTTGAAAAAATTTCGGTTACCGAACTTCGAAGTTGTGGCTTAACTTCGTACTCGTTCTTAAATTTTACACTCAGAATCGTCTTCCATCGCCTCAACAATTCTACCCCATATAAAAAAGTTGTTAAAAGTACTCCCAAATACCAAATTTTTGATTAAATGACGTTTTTTGACCGAACTGTTCGGTCGGACACTAATGTTATGTCTCTATGGTTTTATTAAAATTTTCTTTCATAATCTGTGTCAAAAAAATATTTTTTTTTCGAATATCGCGAAAGTTCGCGAAAACTGCTAAAACCGCGATTTTGAATTTGGATTTCATAATCGTAATCTACCCCAATTATTTATTAGATTTGATTTGCCACAATCACAAAAAATTTTCGTAATTCCATTATAAAATATCGAGGGCCTATATTCAAAACCCTCTATCTTAAAAAACACAACTTTTCAGGAGAGTCAAATAACTGTTTATTTCGCATATTGTTAGAGCAATTTAAATTCAATATTTTACAATATTCTTTTAAATCAACTACTAAATCTCACATGTAAGTCGTTTTAAAATTTTGCACTATTGGGGATTTTATGATAGAGGGTTTTGTTTCTCAAAATATTAAGTACATAAATGAAAATTATGAGATAGAGGGTTTTTTATTTTAAATAAGTAAAATTTAATTATTATGATTTTATTTACGATATCGGTAAATTTTTAACGTGATTTATTAATGATAACGGCTTATAAAAAATTCCGAAATCACGGTTTTGGTCCACATGTGCTGATTTTAAAGACAAATATTATTTTTTTTTACCGAATTCACCTCAAACGTTGACAAACTGTTGAGTATGTTATGTAAAAAATAGTAAAAAAAAATTAAAAATGCGATTTTGGTCCACAGATGCTGATTAGCATGGCGATTTTCAAGATTAAAATTTTTGTTTCATAATGTACACATGACATCCAAATTTTTAATCATATTTTTCAAAAAAGATAGACAAGAATTTTCAGAAAAAATAGCATCTGTGGACCAAAATCGTTGTTCTGGAATTTTGTTGACAAATTCATGTTCAACACGCAAAAATTAGTACGAAAACATGAAATTTATGATGAAATTATTAAAAAAAATATTTTTAAACTAATTATTTGAAAGATAGAGGGTTTTGCATTCAGAAAAATTAATTGTGCAGGAGATAGAGAAAACAAAAAATTTAAATAAAATAGCAAAAAGAAATATTTTTGTTCTAAATTTTACACCATAGATGAGGGCCTTTTAACTGAATATTTTGCAATCAATCAATTTAACTGAATATTTTGGAAGATAGAGGGTTTTGAATATAGCGGCTTTGAGCGACCTTAAGAAAAAAACAATTTAATGGGTTTTTAAAGATAACTTATTTCTTTTTTAAGTAGGTATAATTTTTGCCTTGTGGAGTTAGCGATTTAAAAAATTCTGTTTTTTTGGACCACTCTAATATATACACTTTTCCAATATTAAATATTTTCCAATATTAAAAAATGAAAATGCATATATCTCTAGAAGGCGATTTGATACAACTTTTTTATGACAGATTCGTGTTTAGGAGGCCAAAATACTTTAAAAGATGTACTCTAAAACTCTGTGAAAAAAAATTGATTTTTGTAGAGTAGTGTAATAAGTACACATAAGTATATATGGGGCATTCCAAGCCAAATCACTCACTTTTAGACCCGACCCCTTTCGATTTATTTTATTTTTTGATATGTTTTAGTACTTATTAAATGCAACTAGGACACCAATTTTCAGCCTTTTATTTCAAGATGGTGTTGCGTAATCAATTTTTCAAAATGCGATTTTCTCAAAAAAAATAAAAATTGATATTTTTAATTAATTTTTACCATTAAAAAATATAAATATTTAAAAAAAAGTTGGACAACGCTTTGTTGGTATTTAAATATAGTTTTAGAAAAAAAATATGAAAAAATTATTCGAAGTAATTATCACTATTTTTTTGACGTTTAAAAATTAAAATCGACTTTTTGAAAAAGTCCGAAACCTTCGATTTTTTTGTAAAAAACTATAAAAATTTTACTCTAAATTACGAAACTTTTAAGCCATAACTCGAGATTTGATCACAATTCTTTCTATTTTTTTTTAATTTTTAAAATTGCACCTTTAATTTTGTGGCTCTGATTTATTTTATATGGTGCTCCAAAAAAAATAAATTGGTACATATTGACCCTTACTTACCCAAGATATATGCACTTCGAGGTAAAAATACGTCTCACAAAAATTTAGGACGATCGGAGATGGGTAAGGCGTTTAGCATGGTCCTTGCAGTTTAAAAAACGGATTACAAGGAAAAATATTAATTTTTTTCTGTTTTCGCAATTTTTTTGTTATTTTAAGTTGAGTTTTAATTCAAGTGATTACAGAATTATGATGTGGAGTAAAATGCCTTTCAAATAAGGTACTAAAACTAAAATCGGTTGAAAATCAGCCAAGTTATTACAACTTCCCCAGGCATCTAGCGTGTGTCATACCACTTGATTAAAGAATACGAGTCGCTTTTTTTAAATTTATTGAAATTTTCTACTGAAATAACATTTTTTCATTATTCATGTTTCAGTGCAATATTTTTTTTGGTTTTTCCAAATTTTAAAACAAAAAAAAAATTTTTTTTGAAAATAGAGAATTCAAAAGGCAGGCATTTTTAGCATTAATTTAAAAAATGTTAGCAAAACACAATATGAAAAATACTTGTTATCTAAATACATTTGAACTTGAAGAATAAAAAAATGTTATTACAGTAGAAAATTTCAATGAATTTCAAAAATCGGATTGTATTGCTTAATCAAGTGGTCTGCCATACGTTAGATGCCTGGGGAAGTTGTAATAACTTGGCTGATTTTCAACCGATTTTAGTTTTTGGTACCTTATTAGAGAGGCATTTTACTTCGTATTATAATTCTATAACCACTTGAATTTAAAATTAACTTAAAATACCAAAAAAATGAAGAAAACAGAAAAACAATCATATTTTTCCTTGTAATCCGTTTTCTAAACTTCAAGGCCCCTGCGGGACGCCTTACCCATGTCCGATCGTTCTTAATTTTTGTGAGGCGTATTTTTACCTCGAAATGAATATATCTAGGGTAAGTTAGGGTCAGTATCTACCAATTTAATTTTTTTGGAGCACCATATAAAAAAAATCAGAGTCAAAAAATAAAAGGTGCAATTTTCAAAATTAAAAAAAACAGGTAAAAAAGTTAAATTCGGCTTTGCCGAATGTAGAGATACCCTCTACAATTTCAAAAAGGTTATTGCAAACAACTTTATTTAAAAGGAAATTACTTTTGAAAAAAAAAAAATTTTGAAAAAAAATTTCCGCGAAAAAAAATTTTGGTAAAAAAAAATCCGCGATTTTTTTCTTTTTTTGTCAAAAAATATGTTCGTACATGTTTAAATACCATTTGGTGCTCAATTATGTTCACATATGTCAACCAAAAGCCGAATTAAAGCATTTTGTATTTTTAGGTTATGTTGAATGTACTGAAATTTTTGAGGTGTGCTTACATTTTCGTTCATAACTTTTGAACCGCTGAACCGATATCGCTCAAATGCAATACCAAACTTCTCGGGAGAACTTCCAATATATATGTTAAGTTTCAGTCATCTCTGTGCAATATTTTGTCCGCGAGAGCATTTTCCACAGACAGACGGACAGACGGACATCGCTAGAATGTCTTAAAATCGATCGGGCATCATGAATATATATACTTTATGGGGTCCCAGACCGATATTTCGATGAGTTACAAACGGAATGACAAACTTATATATACCCTCTATCACTAAGTGGAGGGTATAAAAAAATAGAACAAATTGCGATCACATCTCGAATTATAGCTTAAAAGTTGCGTAATTTAGAGTAGAACTTTTAGACATTTTTAAAAAAAAAATCGAAGGTTTCGGACTTTTTCAAAAAGTTGATTTTAGTTTTTAAACGTTCAAAAATAGGTGATAATTACTTCGAAAAATTTTTTTAATATTTTTTTCTAAAACAACATTTAAATACCAACAAAACGTTGTCCAACTTTTTTTAAGATATCCATATTTTTAACTGGTCAAAATTAATTGAAAATTTTAATTTTTTCATTTTTTTGAAAAAATCGCCATTTTGAAAAATTGATTAGTCAACATCTTCTTGGAATAAAAAGCTGAAATTTGGTGTCTAAGTTGCATTTAATAAGTACTAAAACATATCCAAAAATAAAATAAATCGAAGGGGGTCGGGTCTAAAAGTGAGTGATTTGGCTTGGAAAGCCCCATATACTTTTTGATAAAGGTGTAAATAAGTACATTTTACACACACAATCATTTTTTGCTTTCCAAAATTTAACAATTTTCAATTATTTTATCAGACTCGCAAATGGAGCAAAAATTGTATCCTCAGTCTTTTGGAACCATACAGATACATAATATACACAAACACAAATTTTACGTTGTCCATGGTAAACATAATATTTTATGTTTAAAGTTGATACGGGTAAAATTGTTGTTTTATAGATTTACTCAAGGTGTGGATGTATTTTGTATATATTTTTGTATTTATGAATGTGTATGTTACCACTATTTTAGACATTTATTCATCCATCCATCCATATAAATGTAGTCCAATGTAATATAAGAAGGGATTTATCTTTTTTTACCTTTTTGTCTCCTAAAAGTATGTGTTGTTTTTTCTTGAAACATATTCCATAAGCTTAACGAATTTAAACGGATTAACCATTTTGTGCACCAATTTTTTTGGTATTAACACAGCGATAAAGTTGCGAAAGTTTCATATGTAAATGTAATGTTCTGACACGCTATAGCTCCAGAACAACTTGAGATTTTTTTTTAGAAATTTTAATGTGGTATATTTTTATTTTTGGATTTTTTATTTTTATTACCTCTTTTTACTTTACATTAAAAAAAAATGTGTATGACTCAATATTATTTAACCATTTGCTATGTGAATTACGGAATTATTTCCAAAAATTTATAAAATATTTCAAAAAATTGAAAGGGTTAAAGAAGTGTATGTCGTCTATGAAACTCAGATGTCTAATTTTTGTGACTCTTTTGTATTTGTTATTGTAACAAAAACAAAATACACGCAAATTCGAGACGTTCCACAGAGGGTTGAAATGTACCAAAAGTGAGGATTAATTCAAAAGCTGAACTTTATCCTACACATTCGTGTGTGGTACTGGGTGAAAGGTAATTAAATTCTACATCACTATTTGCCAAAAACTTTTGTTTTGAGTAAATTATTCTATCGACTGTGAGCTGTCAAAGTCAAATAATTTTTCAAAATTTTTCGAGCCGTGCCTAAAACTGAAAATTGAGATATTTTGGGTGCTGATAATTCTTATTAAGCGTTTTAAAAGTAATTTTATTAAAATGGAACCATCAACTTCAGGTATTTGGCTACATAACTGCATTAATGTTTTTTAGATAAATGTTTTGCAAATATTTTTAATATTTTTTTAAAAAGTGCTCTATATTTGGGGTATTTTCGATATATACACAGAGTTTCAACAAATTTCTTGTTGCGATCCAGCAAATTTTATTAAGTGATATTTTAATATAGTATTTTAGCTTATATATTCCATACCAAACTTTTGCAGAGGCACCGCGTTTTTTTACTTATTAAAATTTTTGTGAAAGAACTCCAGTTGCTAAAAAAAAGCTGAAAAACATATGAGAAAGGGCATTTTGGGAGACCCCTAAGTTAGAGGAGATACGGGGTGCGTACGTTAAAAAAAAATTGGGGATGAAAAAATAATGATAGTTGATCTCACATTTCACCCTCTAGAAACCAGCATGGAGCGGTAGCAACTGATTTCATTAAAAAAAAAAATCTGTATGGGGACCACCTTAAGGGTTGGATATACAGGGTAGGTATATTCTAAGAAAATGTTTGGGTTAAAAAAATATTGGGGGTCGGTCACATATTCGACATCTCTAGGGGCACCCTTGGGGCAGTTAGAGCTTTATGAGCAGATTTTATAAAAATGGCATTTTATATGGGAGCCCCATTATCGAGTGGAGATACGGTATAAGTATGTTCCAAAAAAATGTTGGGGGGTAAAAATTAATGGGGGTCGGTCTTAGTGGATACCACTCTATGACGCACCATGGGAGTGGTAGGAGCTAATTTCATAAAACAAATTTATAAAAAATAAAAATAAATTTGGTGGGGACCACCTTAAGTGTTAATGATAGAGGGTAGGTATATTCTAAGAAAATGTTGGGGTTAAAAAAATATTGGGGGTCGGTCACACATTTGCATTTCTAGGGGCACCCTCGGAGCAGTTAGAGCTGTAGGAGCAGATTTTATAAAAATGGCATTTTGTATGGGAGCCCCAATATCGAGTGGAGATACGGTATTAGTATGTTCCAAAAAATGTTGGGGGGTAAAAATTAATGGGGGTCGGGTTTTTTGAAGGATACTCTAAGACGCACCCTGGGAGCGGTAGGAGCTGATTTCATAAAAAAAAAAAAAACAATTGTATGGGGACCACCTTAAGGGTTAAATATAGAGGGTAGGTATAGAGTTTGCAAATAACACAGTGATACAAAATCGAACTTTCGGAATCGGAATGGGATGAAACCAAAAGCAAATGAAAGCTGACGTTTTCCATAACAAAACCCACAAGGCCTTTTTTTTATGTCAGAGCTAGATTTTATTTTACACGCATTTAAAGTTGGTGATTTTAAAGCATTTAAAGTTTGTGTGTACTAAACATGTCCTACTTTAAAGGCCCCTGGTTGTGCCCTTATTGAACATGTGGGGTCCAGTTTCCAAACTTAAGCTGAAAATTACTTCAGCTATGACTGGTATGAATTTTGCTGCAATCGGTCCAGTACCTATTTACTGAATAGCCAAATTATTAAAATAAACCACTAAACACCGTTGCGTATGATTGTTATTTAAAGGCAATTATTAATATAAAACACTGGACACCGTTGCGTATGATTGTTATTTATAGGCAATTACAATATTAATCATTCGCCACTAATACAATTTTCAAGCATTTATTATTATAATTATAATAAAAGTGCACTAACTTTAAATGCGTGTAAAAAAAAATCTAGCTCTGAACTGGAAAAAAGCCTTGAGGGGTTTGTTATGGAATATGTCATCTTTCATATGCTTTTGGTTTCATCCCATTCCGATTTTGGGTGTTGCACAGTGTAATCGAGATATTTCATAATCGCGATTACGATTAAAAAAATTGCCGTTAATCGCGATTACGATTAATCGAATTTTTTAAATAATTTGAGTTTCAATAGCTTTAAAAAAATTTTTTGAAATTTATATTTTAGAAAATACGAAACTTTCGAACTTTCCCACTAAAAATAATTCGAGATTTTGGGACCACAGTCTCTTTTTTAGTATATCATTGCGCATCGAAAGATCGCTCGAGCGCCCTTGAGAGTCTTTTTAAAGACATTTTTTTAAAAAAAATTTAAAACTTATAATTAAAATTTGTTGATAAAATTTTACACATACTTTAATTTTTGACATCTTCAATATCAAAAAGATTTTTGAAGAAAAATACTAGATTTTCTTACATTTCCATTGCGCTTAAATAAACTCTACAAATAGTGCTTCAATCAGCACTGAAAAGATACATGATTTTATTGCGTCTTACTAGCTCTTTATCTGTGCTACTAAAGAGTACTCTAAACTGTGACTGGTTTGGATTCGCTCTTTGGCTCGAGATTCCTTTCCAAAAGCTGCTTCTAGTTCATCAAATTTTCTGTGGCGTCGTGTCGGAATACCTGCCGATGGCCAGTGAAGGAGCTAATTGCGATGAAATTTATGAAAAAATTTTACAAGGCAACCAGCGGTCAAAGAATGAAAAAATTACGTTTTTTTTTTCTAAATTTCATTTTTAAATTTTTCGACCAAAACCGACCAAAGCCTTTTAAGTATATTTTGAAAACAAACCTCTTTAAAACTTACTCATATCAAAATTGAAATTTTCCTTTAAATTTGAATGACTATTACGAGAAAAGGAAAGAAAAATCGCAAACAAGTTAAATGAATCATGGCCAACCCATCAAAATTTTTCGTTCCAAATAATCGGTACCAGAACGCATCATATCATCCTGCAATCGATTCTACTTAATATTCCAGAATCAATGATTTTTGTTTGAAATTGTTTCGAAAGTAATCGTTTTTTAGAGTAATTAAGTTTTTTTTGAAAAATAATTTTAAATAGAAACTTTAAAATCGGTTTCAAAAAATTTTGGAACTGATTTAAATTCGTTATAAAAACAGTGTATTTCATAGAAAAATATTAATCGTAATCGCATCATTTTTTTGTCGATTACGATTACGATTAATTGGTGCGATTAATCGCGATTACGATTACGATTTTAATCGTTTTGCAAACTCTAGGTAGGTATATTCTAAGAAAATGTTGGGATTGAAAATATATTTGGGGTCGGTCACACATTTGACATCTCTTGGGGCATTATTGGAGCAGATAGAGCGGTAGGAGCCAATTTTTATAAAAAGGTTATATCTTCTTTTTTAATAAAAAAATATTTTCTATAATTTTTTTTTTCTGTAAAACATTTTTTTTTACTAAATAATGTATAGTTAGTCTAAAAAAATATAAATATTTATAATAAAGGGCTTTTCTGAATTAATCCCCAGTTTGCATATGTTTCAACCCACTGTGCGTTCGTAGTACAGAAACTGTTGGTTAGTTTGGAAGTTGGAGCCCAGCGGTTGAACGGGGAGGCAGCAGAACCCCCCAAAAATATGGCACCTTTTGCATACAAACACTTTAAATGATTGCTAAAAAAACTGTTTAGTGGGTGTAGTTATCTTTTATACTTTCCGAGATAGATCCATTTTAAAAGATGAAATTTAAAATTTTTACCGATCCAGCTCCAGTTTTTTGCCAATAGCATAGCCGTATTTATTCCGATTTATTTCAAACTTATTTCATTTGAAAACTAGATAGATTTCTGATTTAAAATAAAAAAAAGAATTGAAATTAATTGGTCAACACGCCGTTTTAGAATTTAATATTTTTGGGTTTAACGGTTTAGGAATTCTTGGGTGGTCTAATTTTAAGTCGGCAAGAAAAAAACCATCCCAGCAAAACTTTGATTACCAAATTAGGTATCAAATAAGGCATAGGATAGCTTATTTTACAACATTCGGCATTTTAGTATTACACCCAAAAAAAAAAAACGTGGGTATTCAATACTACAAATTTAACTAAATTTTAGTCCAAAAGGACCTAGTGCAAAAATTGGTAACCATAACTAAATTTTTTTTACTAAAATTATTGAAAACCAGTAAAAATTACTAATTTTGGTACTTTGAAGATACTAAAATTAGTAAATAATTGGTAGACACAAAAAAAAAATTTTTCCAAGAACGATTTTCATAGTATTTATGAACAAATTCATACAATTTATTAACTTTTTCATAATATTTATAAACTTTTTCATAGTATTTATGAATCTATATATATAAAAGAGTAACGTGACTGACTGACTGACTGACTGACTGACTTATTGACTGATTCATCATCGCCCAGCCCAAACCACTGAAGCTAGAGACTTGAAATTTGGACTGTAGGTTCACCTCCCGGAATATAGATCCACTAAGGCTGGATTTTTGCCAGTGTTGATTCTAAGGGGGTAAAAAGGGTAAAAAACTGTACTTTTGGTACTTTTTATATCTCCTGAAATAATGATCACAGAGACTTGAAATTTGGACTGTATGTTCACCTCCCGGAACATAGATACACTAAGTCCGGATTTTTGCCAGCGGTGATTCTATGGGGGTAAAAAGGGTAAAAAACTGTACTTTTGGTACTTTTTATTTCTCATGAAATAATGGTCATAGAGACTTGAAATTTGGACTGTATGTTCACCTCCCGGAATGTAGATCCTGTAAGGCTGGACTTTTGCCAATGTTGATTCTAAGGGGGTAAAAGGGGTAAAAAACTGTACTTTTGGTACCTTTTACATTTTCTTAAATAATTGTCGAGACTTCAAATTGGGACTGTATGTTCACCTTCCGGAATATAGATTCACTATGGCTGGATTTTCGCCAATGATGATTCTAAGGGGGTAAAAAGGGTAAAAAACTGTACTTTTGGTACCTTTTTTATTTTCTTAAATAATGGTATCAGAAACTTGAAATTTGCAATATAGGTTTATCTCCCAGGAAAAAAAAAACACTAAGGCTGGGTTTTTGCCAATGTTGATTCTACGGGGATAAAATGGGTAAAAAAGTGTTATTTTGGTACTTTTTATATCTCCTGAAATAATAGTCAGAGAGACTTGAAAATTGGACTGTATGTTCACCTCTCGGAATAAAGATCCATTTAGGCTGGATTTTTGCCAATGACAATTCTATGGGGGTAAAAAGGGTAAAAAACTGTACTTTAACATTTACTTAAATAATGGTACTAGAAACTTGAAATTTGTAATGTAGGTTCACCTTCCGGAAAAAAGATTCAATAAGGCTAGGTTTTTGCCAATGTTAATTCTACGGGGGTAAAAAGGGTAAAAAAGTACCTTTTATAAAAAGTACCTTTTATAAAAAGTACCTTTTATAAAAAGTATCTTTTATAAAAAGTACCTTTTATAAAAAGTACCTTTTATAAAAAGTACCTTTTATAAAAAGGTCCTTTTATAAAAAGTACCTTTTATAAAAAGTACCTTTTATAAAAAGTACCTTTTATAAAAAGTACCTTTTATAAAAAGTACCTTTTATAAAAAGTACCTTTTATAAAAAGTACCTTTTATAAAAAGTACCTTTTATAAAAAGTACCTTTTATAAAAAGTACCTTTTATAAAAAGTACCTTTTATAAAAAGTACCTTTTATAAAAAGTACCTTTTATAAAAGTGCCTTTTATAAAAAGTACCTTTTATAAAAAGTGCCTTTTATAAAAAGTACCTTTTATAAAAAGTACCTTTTATAAAAAGTACCTTTTATAAAAAGTACCTTTTATAAAAACTACCGTTTATTAAAAGTACCTTTTATAAAAAGTACCTTTCATAAAAAGTACTACCTCCGTCCCGAAATATTTTTAACATTACTATAGATTTTTTTGTCCCAAAATAAACTTTACATTTTATTAAGCAGTGTTTTAGTTGAAATAATACAAGATAAAGTTCTAAAAACAATCATATACTAAGTTCGTGTACTAAAACAGTAATAAAATTAATTAAAAATATTTGCAAGATGTCCCTATTGCATCCATAATGCATTTATTAAAAAACGTTAAAATAGTCTCTAGCGTAAAATTTCTTATTTCATACGCCCCATTTTATAATAATTTTTATCTTTTCGACCATAGTGGACACCATGCCTGTTTGTAACGTCGAAAACAAGTTGTCTCATTTATCTGAATGCAGTTTATTGCATTCATTTTGCACGTGAATTGAAAAATTGCAAAGCTATAAAGAATTTTTAAATTATTGATATGTCCCGATATGTATTAACAAAAAAAACAAAGCTTTTTCAAAAAATCCTCCATAATCCCAGCCAAAATATAGAAATGTTAAGATTATTTTGGGACGGAGGTAGTACCTTTTATAAAAAGTACCTTTTATAAAAAGTACATTTTATAAAAAGTACCTTTTATAAAAAGTACCTTTTATAAAAAGTACCTTTTATAAAAAGTACCTTTTATAAAAAATACCTTTTATAAAAAGTACCTTTTATAAAAAGTACCTTTTATAAAAAATACCTTTTATAAAAAGTACATTTTATAAAAAGTACCTTTTATAAAAAGGAATGTAGGATTTTTCGGAGAAGAAAAAACCATCTGAAAGAGGTACTTTTTGAAATTTCGTTTCTAACGAGGGTAAGAAAGTGTACTTTTAGTACTTTTTTTTGGTTCCTGTAATAATGACCATTGAAGCTTGAATTTTGGAATGTAGGGACTTTGGTGAAAAAAACATTCTGCTAAAGTATTTTCAAAAAATTCTGTTTCTAGAGCTGTAAAAAAGTGTTTTTTGATACTTTTTATATTTCATGAAGTAATTATCCTAGGCACTGAAATTTTGAATGATTTAAAAAGTTATTTTTGGAAATTATGTTTCTAAGGGTCGCGACCGATCGTAAAGGGGATAAAAAGTGCAAATTTGGTTATTCTTATATTTCTTGAAATAATGGTTCAGAAACTTGATGTTTTAAATAAAGGATCACCTAGCACAAAAAAACAGTTTTTGGATAATATAATTTTTCGGGGAAAAGGGGGAAAATGATTATTTTGAGACATGTACTTAGGAACTAAAAGCCGCAGAAATAACACTCAAGACAAGGACATATTTTAAAATTTTAGGGTAAAAAGGGGTAACTGGTAACAGTGGTGTAAAATGGTACTTTTCATATCTACAATATAAAAGCAATAGAACTTTTTATTTTTTTAACGCATATTATACGGAGAGGAATGAAACTTACATGGAACGAAAGGAGATGGACTTGAAAGTGAAATTGAATAGAACGGGGAACGAAGTGGAATAGAGCTGGGAACAATATGGAATGATACTTTTTACTTAAATTTTACGTATTTAACTTTTTTGACTCCATATTTTTTCTCTATATATGTTTTTCAACTCAAACTTTATTTTGTTACATTTTTTTTTTACTGAAATATTTATTCACTCAAAATCTTAAAACCCGATATAAGGGCTCGAAAATTGTCAATATATTTTTTCACCGAAACGAGCATGATGACGTATTATTTTTTAAATTATTCATTAAAATATTATTTTATGAAAGACTTAAACGTCCACAAGTAAATAAAACAAAAACTATGCAGAGGATTTTTTTTTAAATCGATAGAGTAACCCTTATATTATCCGGTAATCAATACAACCGGTAACGAAGTACCGGGATGGTAAGCTAGTAAATCATAATATGTGAAATTTAAGAATTTTTAGCATTTTTCATAAATACTATGAAAAAGTTTATAAATATTATGAAAAAGTTAATAAATTGTATGAATTTGTTCATAAATACTATTAAAATCGTTCATGGAAATTTTTTTTTTTTTTTTGTGTAGATTTTGGTACAAAATCACTTACTAAACCTTTTACTGTACAATTATTTTAAGTGCAATAATTTCCGATACTTAATATGTTTTTTTAATGGTTTCTTTAAGGGTTAAATACAAAATTTTGTCATTTTTCTTTATCTATATAAATAAAAATCAATTGTCGTTCGTTGGTAACCGCATCAGTTGAGAACGTCTGGACCGATTTGGACAATTTTTTTTTTGAAATGTTTGTCATAGTCTAACTTAGGTTTTTACGTAAAGAAAAATTGGCCACGCCCAATTTTACGCCAACTTTTTTCGATTTATCTAAAATCAGAAAACGGCTGTACCGATTTGGGTAATTTTTTATTTAAATGTTCGTAGTAATCTAATTTAAGTTTTTACTGATAGAAAAATCAACCACGCCCACTTTTACGCCCACTTTTTCAATTTATCAAAAACCTGAGAATGACTGGACCGATTTGACAATTTTTTTTTTAAATTAATTTTCATCATATTCCAAACTTTGCTTTTTACGAAAAAAGAAATTGACCACGCCCAGTTTGGCTAATTTTTGTTGAAAATGTTCGTCATAATTTAAGTAAGGTTTTTGCGGATAGTAAAATTTCCCACGGCCACCTTTTTTTATGTATCGAAAGAACTAAACCGGCTAGACCGCAAAAGATTTTTAAGGAATGTAAAATTTTCTACGCCTAATTTTACGCTCACTTTTTCCGAAATATATATTTGAAATCATGGAATGGCTGGATCAATTTGTCTAATTTTGTTTTTAATGTTCGCCATAGTCTAACTACACACAGAAAAATAAATTTCCAGTCGAATTTTTTAGTAGTATCAACTCATAATTCGGTTGTCGCTATCATTTTTTGGTGTGACAACCGAATTTTGTTGTTGTATCAAATAAATGTCTGCTGTATTAACCTAATTTTAGTTGATACTACCGATATTCAATTGAGACAACCTATATGTAAATGTATTAACCGATTTTTAGTTGCATTAACTGAATTTCAGTTGGATATTTGGAAAAAATTGTTCTGTGTGTAAGGTTTTTCGGAAAGAACAATTTTCCATTTCTACGCCCACTTTTGAATGGATGGACCGAGTTGGTTAAATTCAAATTAGGTTTTTACGGTAGAAACAGTTGTCCACCCCCTATTTTTTTCGATACATATAAAATTTGCTCTATAGAAAAATAAAATATAGAATAATAAAATATAATTAAAAATCAAATGTAGTTCGTTGGTAATCTCATCACTTGAGAACTGACCGATTAGGGTAATATTTTATTTAAATGTTCGTCTTATTTTTTTTGTTTCAAATGTTTGTCTTAAGTTTTTTCGGAAAACATATTAATCACGCCCACTAATTTTTTCGATATATCTAAAATCGGAGAACGGCTGGATCGATTTGACTAAACTTTTTTTTTACATGTTTGTTATAGTTCAACTTAGGTTTAAACGGAAATAGAAATTTGGACTAAGGTTTTCACGGAAAGAAAAATTGTCCACTCCCACTTTTTCAATACATCTCAAATCGGAGAACGACTGATTTGGTAAATTGTTACTTTAATGATCATTATAGTCCAAGTAAGGATTTTACGAAAATAATTAAAAAAAAAAACACTTGAGAACGCCTGGATCGATTTGGCTATTTTTTTTGTTTTAAATGTTCGTAATAGTCCATATAATTGTTTGGAAAGAAAAATTGTCCTCTCCCACTTTTTTCGATATATCTAAAATTAATTTTTACTCTAATTCGATCTATTAAAAAAAATATTTCTTAATAGATTCTGATTAAACTTGATACAAATGATTCTAAACCTTTGGATATTGGTAACATATGTACAAGTTTAACAAACCACTTTTGTCTAAATATGTCGACCCAGTCGGCAAAAAAAAAAAATCACCCCTGACATACCTCTGACTTTCCCTTTATAAAATTGCTGACATCTTCATTAAATATTTCAAAATGTCCCCAATGACATGTCAGCAGTTGGTAAGTACTGGTAAACTCTGCTAACCAACTGCTGACATGTCATTGGGGACATTTTGAAAAATTGTATGAAGATAGATGTCAGCAAATTGTATGAAGATGTCTGGTCATTCCCCAACTGGGTAATGACCAGACCGATTTTTTATGTTAATTATAGTTCTAATTATGTTTTTAAGGAAATAAGTGTCCCGGAAAAATGGGAAATTCGGGAAAACTATAAAGGTTTGTTTGGACTCAAGACAATAGCTCACGATATGAACGAAGGATATGCATAATTTATGTTTGTGTTGTTTGTTATGATACTAAATAAGTTTTAAATTTGAACAGTTTGCAAAGTCGGAGAATTTGAAGATGAATATCTGCCTAATTGGGTCTTTTAAATTATGCCCACAAATTTTTCTAAGACAAGAAATTCATTGCATTTTTTGCAGGGCTATATATTTGAGGCGAATCGAAATATCACACTAATCTTATATTTGGGCCAGCAACGCGGACCGGGCCAGCTAGTTAAGTTATATATTTCCAGTATGCTTTTTGTCGTATGTTCAAAAAAATTAACTTTATGTTTAAAAAATGTAACATACGACAAATGTATTCTAAAGCCAAAACGCTAATAACTTCTGTGTAATTATAACTACAATAATTTTGGCTTATGAAAATGAAAATATGAAAATTTAATACTTAAACTACATTCAGTCCAAAACACGAGAAAATCCATATGACCATTTTGAAGATATTTGGTGTTAAAAATTAAAAACAGTCGCCTGAAAAGTTAAGTTTTGCTACATACGACATTCGTATTTTGAGGTAGCGAAATGTTGTGTCCAGTTAAAAAAAAAAATCTGCTAGGTTCATTCTTGTAATTACATGCTATTCGGAGGGACAAAAAATGGAGGAACATGCATTCAGATATTTTAAAAAATTGTTTAGGCGCCAATAACATTTAAAGATTTTGTGTTCTTAAAAAATGCAATCAAAAAGTACACCATAACAACTAACTATAATTAAAATAAAAAAATGTGAATTTTTTAATTGTACCAAATGAATTGCGGCAGTACCAAGGTACTTTTGAAGGTAAAAATGTACCAACAAAAGTACAATTGTACCAACTTTAACATTCCTGGTTGGACGTAAATAAATATCTCGAAGTGAAGTACTAATTTCGACTTATGCTGTTGTTTCTTATAGCCACAGATATATTTGGAATGTATTAAGTGTTTTTTTTAAATTTTTTTAAACTCAATATGTTTAATGCAAAATTAATTACTTTCAAGCCCAATGCGACTTTAAATAAATAAAAATATAAAAAACAGATTAAACACGAGAATGTGCAATTGAAACGTAAAATAATTAGTTTTGCATGCTCAGTTTAACTCCCATACACAAATATATTTGAATGTGTAATAAGGTGCAATTTATGGAGACAAAATGCAAAACTAAAATCAGTATATGCCCAGCAAAAACTAGGTAATGAGTACTCATTCCCAATTGGATTTCCTGGTAATGAGTACTAATTACTCGCTGCGTTACTTTATACCCCAAAAAAGGCCTTACGTTTAACTAACTATGTATACATGTAACTATGCATACATACATGTTACATGTAACTTCCCGAAATATTGGCTCTGACCTCCAACCTTTCAGTATACCGACTTTCGAATCGATGTCAACCTAACTTGGAAAAATCGTTCAATGCTTAAACCTAGACCCCATACAAATGCCCCATTAAAATTAGAGATGTCGCGAATATTATATTCGGCATTTTAACGAATATTTACTATTCGGTTTGAACCGAATACCGAATATTGCCGAATAGTTTGATTATGCATACGCCTGTATTTTACCTTTGTAAAAAATAAAAAAAAAGTAGCTGATTAAAAATAACAACGCTGTTGTTGACACTATATTTTCTGTTACCTTAACAAGGTGTCAATTGTTAATTCGAATTTTAATCAAGTTTGCTGAAGTTTTTTTTATTTGTATAAAAACAAACTGAAATTACTACAAAAAATTAAAATGTTAATAAAAACAGTTGTTTTAACAAATTTAAATTGTGCCGAATATCGGCGAACTGTTGACGAATATTTATTTAACCGAATATTCAAAAAACTTGCCGAATATGCCAAATAGTGACGAATATTCGCAATATGCCCTAATAACCACAGGGTACTTGGTATCCTCTCGATTAGGCTGACTATATTGGCCATACTTACTTCAAAGCCATCCTACTAATATTCAAATAAATCTTTTAAAATACATGGAAATGCGATATGAATGATTAAAATTTTGTTTGCAGGTGTTTTACCCGAAGACGTCTTATAAACAGAAAAAAAAATTGTCAATACAATTAATTTCATTGTTAATACAATTAAACATTTAATTAAAACTGAGCACACATTGGATTTTGTCAATATAACATTGACTTTTGTAACTTTTGAAAAAAATATCAACTTATTTTGTCAATTAAATTCGTTGTTGTATCAAGAATGAAGTTAATTGAAAAGTATGTAATAAATTATATTAACGGAAATAAACACGATTTAATGTCAATTTATTTAAAAAAAATTGAAAAATAGAACAAAAGAAATCTAAAAATTAAAAAAAAAACATTAGCCGGCAGCTGGAATTAAACCCGCAACTAACATGATACATGTCTAGCACACTACCACCGTGCTATAAAAGGTGTCTGCAGAATAGCAAAAACAAAATAAACTCAAATAAAAATAAATAAAAATAAAAAAATTGTTTTCGCCACCTGGCAGCGAACCCGAAATGTTCATGATTCGAGTCTAGCACACTAACACCGTGCTTTCGTCATCACATATTTTTGCGCTTCATTAAATGAGTTTATGAAGAGTCTGTGTTATCAATAGCCATTTTGTGCGTCTTTTAACAATGATTTTAATTGATGCATTTAATTGGAAATTAAAGTGGATTTTTGTCACAATAAAAATATTTATTGTTGATACAATTAAAAACGTTGTTGAACAAGAAATTAGTTGCTAATACAATCAAGTTTTTCGTATTTAGAATTGCGTAGAATCAAAGAAAATTGAAGATTTTTTACCACGGGAAATTACATATTAAAAATTATTATTTTTTTTGGATATCACTAAAAACAACATAACAACTAAAACCGTTGCTTGTCAAAACTAAAAAAAAAAATATTTTTTAAAAATTTCTTACCGTAGGATCCCAACGGCTCAAATTTTTTTTTTTCGAAAAAGATAAAGATGTGAATATTTATCTTTTTCAGATATGAATAATATTTTTTTTGAATATATATCATTAAAAGCAACATAACAACTAAAACCGTTGCTTGTCAAAACTAAAAAAAAAAATTTTATAAAATTTTTACCGTAGGACCCCAACGGCTCTTTTTTAGAGCTGAAAGCCTAATCCCACCAAAATCAAATTTTTTGTCGTGAATAAGCTAACCAAGTAATATAATAATTAATAACAAAAAAATTTTAAATCAAAAAAAAAATTTTTTCATTTGTATGGAAAAATGATTTTTAAGGCCCCGCTCTTTAAGGCCCCGTCGAGTAGGGAAGGCGTGGTCGTAGAGGCGTAAAATTTTTCCTGAGTTATTTTTAAGTCAAATGGAAAATTAGCGGGTTCCGTCTCAACATTTCCAACATTTCCAAAATAAGGGACACTCTAATGTACATATAAATTTTGTCTATAATAACTTAATTTAAATAGAGTTTTTTTCCCCCTTATATGTAGGTAGGTAGGTAGGTTAGGGGTGGTGGAGCCTAAAGTTCAGACTCCTCGCATAGACCGGCTGGTCCATAGCGATACCACAATTTCCTTCAGCGACGAGGATAAAACGCGTTAGTCCATGTTGCGAACAGTTTTAGTTGCGTAAGGTCCGTAGCGGCGATATCATCCAGATTCTCGATTTCTGCTTTACCTAGTATTCGCTCGCGGTGTCTGGCCAATGCGGGGCATTTGCACAGAATATGTTCAACTGTTTCATCTGTATTAGGTTCATCACATTTTCTACAATTGGCATCCGAGATAAGTCCCATAGTTTTCGCGTGAAAAGCAATTAGGCAGTGTCCTGTGACCACTCCCGTGAGTAAACGACAATCCTCTCTGCTAAGAGAGAGAAGGTAGCGAGTTTTCCCGAGGTCGTAATGCGGCCAGATTCTTCTGGTGATACTGCTCGTGCTTAGCTCTCTCCATTTCCTGTTTGCAATAGAAATGCAACGACAGTCACTTCTCGTCCTATAGTACTGAATCGGGGGCTCAATATGAACAAAAGTTCCTACGCCATCTGCTCCAAGCTTAGCGAGCTCATCAGCTTTCTCGTTCCCATCTACTCCCCTATGTCCAGGTACCCATACAAGAGATACGGTATTATTCCCGGATAGTTTCTGAAGATTCTCGTAACATTTAAAAACGACTTTTGATTTAATACAAAAGCTCATTAGAGCCTTTAGTGCAGCTTGACTGTCGACGTAAAAGTTTATCATTTTACCCGTTTCCCCAAGAAACTGTGAGGCTGCCTTATCTATAGCAACTATTTCAGCCTGGAAAATACTACAGTGTAAAGGTAATTTGAAAGACTTCTCTATATCACAAACGTCTGAAGTAAAACCGGCTCCAACTCCCGTCGATTGTTTGGAGCCGTCTGTGAAAATATTTATAGCGTCATTTGGAGCGCAACGCCAGTCCGACCAAAATTCTCGAGTCGGAAATTCAACTTTAAATTTCCGGTCGAAAAGTAATTTGGGCACTTTGTAGTCAGTGACAACATTTTCCAAATTGTCCATGCTACTGTGTCCAAAGTTTCGGCGTCTGAGCCAATTTGACTCCTTGAGTCTGAGGCATGCCTTATAAGCCTCACCTTTAGCAAAGATGTCAATTGGCAGCAGATGCAGTAATGTGTCGATGGATGCAGCTGATGTCGTCCTTAGGGCTCCAGTGACACTAAGGCCTAAAAGCCGTTGGGCCTTTTGGAATTTCCTAAGAGTCACATCCCTTTCAAGTGCTTTGTGCCAGACCATAACCCCGTAGAGTAAGATAGGTCTTACTATAGAAGTGTATATCCAGTACGTGATCCTTGGCTCAAGTCCCCATGTTTTTCCGAACATTTTCTTGCATGCATAGTATGCATTATTTGCCTTCTTTAATCGTTCCTCTGTATTTTGGTTCCATGATAACTTATTGTCCAGGATAGTATCCTTATATAGTTTGAGCAAAATTTCTAAATCTTATACTATCCTGCGCCAAGCTTCTTAATTGTGCCCATGATAACCCCTTTTCTCCCCTAA
Organism: Pegoplata infirma; assembly: GCA_963921195.1. NCBI lineage: Eukaryota > Metazoa > Arthropoda > Insecta > Diptera > Anthomyiidae > Pegoplata > Pegoplata infirma. Next base: position 158,651,283 of record OY992538.1, read on the forward strand.
ACTCCTCTTCAACGGATCATCGCCAAGTCAATCGAGGGCGCCCCCTGCTCCGGAAACCCTGTGGATTCCATTTAAAATAAACTTTAGCGATGTCATTATCATCTTTTCTCAATGTGTGCCCTATCCATTTCCATTTCCTACTCCGGATTTCAGTATCAATTGGTTCCATTCCACAAGTTTGTAACAAATCTTGATTGTTTATACGAAATGGCCAAAATATTTTAAGTTTGCGCCTTACTCGATATCCAAGTGCTTTCACATAAATGCGTTTTTCCTTTTTATACAATTGCAATATACGGCAAAGGAAACATCGGAAATTTAATTAATATTTCTTTATAAGTTGCGTTTCACTAAGCTTAAAGCTACAGTTTTTTTGAAAATCAAATTACTTATAAAGAATGTTTTGAAGTTTGGCAAAATGCCAAAAGATTATTTTTGTGATTAGTCACGTTTTTTCGAAGATTGGACTAGTCAATGATAAAGGAAGTGAAAAGTGTAAAAAACTTGAAAAAACCTTAAAATTGTTGTGTAGCAGATTCGGCTGTAGGCAAAATCGCCCAATAATTTTTATGAAAAATCGCCCAAATGCAAAATCGTCCAAAAATATGAAAAATGACCCAAAAAGAAAAATACGAAACTTCGCCCAAAATTTACGAAAAAAAGCCCAAAAAAGAAATGAAAAATGGCCCAAAATAAAATAAAAAAAGGTTTTTTCTAACACATTTTTTCCAAAACACATAATACACAGAAAAGCTTTATTTTGCGGAGAGGGTGGGTCTAATGCATAGAGTTTGTAATCCCTAAGACCGGCCGAAGGCCGGCTACGCAGAAGAACTTTAAGACAAAGACAAAAACTTTTCAAATAAGACAATAGGTTACGTGGTTATTATTTATATTTATAGATCGTTGTTTTGAGAATACATCCCGTAAAATGCATAAGTAATTGATATAAAAGTTTTAAGTGTGAAACTTAAATTTTAAGAAAATAAAAAAAATTGGAATCAGCTCCGACCAAAGCGCCGCAGGCGAAAAATTTTACCAACAAATTTTAACAAAAAATCGCGCGATTTTTTGTTAAAATTTGTTGGTAAAATTTTTCGCCTGCGGCGCTTTCATCGGAGTTCCATGCTGTTTTTAAATTCATTACTTGTGATTTTCTACTGCGCTGCGATAGATTAATATATAGCGTGGTAATCTGCATGTAAGAGCAGGGGTTTTGGGTTCGATTCCCACCAGAGCCTTTGTATGTTATCAACAACCGAACGGTTTTGCTTCAGCTTATTCTTGGTTAGTTAAATATATAATTTATAAAAAAACACGATATGCGTTTACTGTTTCTAAAAATAATAATATACTGATTTATTGTGACATACATAGTTCAGTTTCGACATTTTAAGATTTTGACAAAAAATAAAACCAAAATAAAATTGGGCAATTTTTCATATGTAACTTTTGGTGATTTTTCGTAATGAAAAATCACCCAATTTTTAATTTCGAAATTTTGCCCAAAAACTATGAAAATTTGCCCAAAAATGTTGGGTAACTTTTCATATGAAAAATGACCCAAATTTGTATGAAAAATTTTTGGGCGAATTTTCGTTTTCTTTTTTGGGTCATTTTTCTTTGGGCGATTTTGCCTACAGCCAGCAGATTCACCAAAAAATGGAGCGAATGCAAACGAACAACACAAGTTTTTGAACGAAATCACAAGCAATATTTTTTTTCATGGAACAATTATTTTAAGTATTTTTTTTTAAAGTTTTATTTATTCCCAGCAAAACTTTTCGAAGTCATTCAAAAATAACTAGTTCTAGAAGTACTTCAAAGCTTGTCACGATAGGTTCTCAAAGAGCATCCTGGAACTAGTGATGTCACAATTAGTTCTAGAAGTGATCCAAAAGGGTAATATTGTGATTCCAAAGAGCTTTTTTTGGAGTAGTTTGGGAACTAGTGATTTGGGACTAGTCGTACATGACCTCTGCACCACTTCCATGAAACAAATACTGGTTCTCAAATAACATCTTAGAAGCTGTTTCAAAAACTTATAATTTTTTTTTCAAAAAAGAAAAAAATATATATTTGATTACGTATTTCTCTGTTGCATTTTCTATTTGGAAAAAGTCAAACCTTTTGAAATATGTACAGAGGGGCTAAAAATATTATTAAGTATTGGGTAATTTGTTTGGTATTATTTAGTATTGGGGCATTAGTGCAAATAGGTTTTTATAGATCCATTCAATTACCTTACTACCAGTGGTAGTCTACCACCTGCAATAAACTACTTTATTTACTACAGCTTGAATTTTTTATTACAAAAAGTAAACAAAACTTTCCAATTGTAGCAAAAATAGTAAGCAATTTGAGTAATCCAACTAAAGGGTACTTTCCACTATCACACATTTCCATTATACAAGCGTAATTTCACCATGTTAGCGAAATCTTTTTTTAAAAAGTTTTGCCAGAAATTGTTCACTTATTAGATACGACTAGGTTTCAATCAAAAAAGAATCCAAAAATCTTTAGGAAGTTGGTAAATTTTGATGTGTATAATGGAAAAGTGTGATAGTGGAAAGCACCCTTAAGCATATAATCGTATATTTTTTGGTCCCTACAATATTTTTTTTTTTTTTTTCAAAAATCCCTTATTCTCCTTCTAGATAATTTCTAATTGCATTAATGACTAAAAAAACAAAAAATACTACTAATTTTTTTCAGTTAAGTGCTGATATTGCGTTATATTTTCAACAAAAAATAATTCAAAAATGTTTTTTTTTTGCAAAAAAAAAATGTACAAAATGTTCCTAGACTGCTTCTGTACAAAATGTTCCTACACTCATAAAAATTTGTTAGTATTCCTTACAAAAAAGTTTGTTACCATTACTAATAAAGTTTTCAATTTGTGCCCGATAACTTTTTCAGTTACCATTACAAACTTTGAAATACACAATTTACAATTTTTTGTAAAAAAATTGTAAATTGTGTATTTTAAATTTTTCGTTTTTTTTACTATATGTAAACTACGTATTGCGCTTGTTGTCGCCATTACTATTTCAATGCAAGTCAGATTTTGTTTGAATTTTTGATCTGAAATATGTAAGAGAAAATATTGAATACATTTTTTTTAATACAAAATATAAATTACATACCACATAAAATTAATGCTTTGAAAACCGACCATATAATACCCTACACCAGAGTTTCCCGTAAAATGGATCTCATGGACCGATTAGATCTATATGTTGTAAAATCTTTAATAAGTGTAAAAAACACTCACAAATCAAATTTGAGTGAAATAGGCTTCTATTTGTTGACAATAAACCGCTTTAACTGAATATCGGGCGAAATTTTCACAAGGGGCCTGAGTCCAAAACTTGTCCGATGATTATCAGGTTTGATAAGGTTATTTAAGTACGCGTTTAACATACACAAACAAAATTTTAATTAAACATTTTCTATCTTTGAAATTCGGAATGATGATTTGTGAAGACAAAACATGTTTACCTTCCAAATTTCAAAACGATACCTTCTATAATACGGTTATTAGAGTCATTTGAGCCAAAACTAAAGAGGACCTTTGTATGGAGGCTAGGTCTAAATATGGACCGATTTTTTCCAATTTCAATAGGCTTCGTCCTTGGGCCAAGAGAGACTTAAGTTTCAAATTTCAAGTCAATTGATCAAAAATTGCGACCTGTATCGTGTTTACACCGTTTACATGGACAGACAGACAGACGGACGGACAGACGGACGGACGGACGGACATCGCTAAATCGACTCAAAAAGTGATTCTGAGTCGATCGGTATACTTAAAGGTGGGTCTAGGACCAATATTTCGGGTAGTTACAAACATCAGCACAAACTCATTATACCCTGTACCACAGTGTGGTGTAGGGTATAAAAAATTTTGATGAGGACATTTTTCCTAAAAATTAGTTAATTTCATATTTTTATTGGTTTATTTATAGAATCGCATGCGAATACACACAAAATTCTCATTATGTACATTTTTTATTTAAAATATAAAAAAAACGTTTGTTTCTTATGGTCAAGTAATAAATTTCATTAGTTTTTAAAGTTAAATTACAACAAAGACTTTGTCTTTAACGTTTTTCCCAGACTATGGGAAAACACGCCAAAACCAAGGCCTTTGTTGTGATTAAAATATTATTTTTTCCCCCACACATACATGTGTAGAAAAAAATGTAAACATTAAATTTATTACTTGTTATACAAGACCAAACTCTCTTTTTCATATACTACAAATAATAAACAAAATGTGAACTACAAGCAAGCATGAAAAAAAAATAAATCAACTAAACAATTTCATGTTATGAAAAATTTACTAAACTTGTGGAAAAAACTTCCTCAAATTAAAGAAGATAAATATGATAAACTAATTGGTAGGAAATTACGTCCTAAAACTGAATTTTTTGAACTAAATTTTGTTTTAAGAAATATGTCTTAAAAATAAAGATTTTTTTTCATTTATTAAGGGAAAATTTCTTTGGCGGAAAGATTTTTTTCCATGTATTAGGGAATTCCATTTAAGGAAAATTATTGCCTATTTAACAGTCCATGAACTAAAACTTTTTCCTAAAAGTTGGGAAAATTTCCAAAATTTTATTAAATTTAACTAAATTGTGGGAAAATTTATAAACTATTTTAAAGAAAATTTTTCCAACGTTTAAGTTAATGGTTTTTTTTGAGTGCATCTGTGGTAAAAATTTCAGAGCAAAAAAATAATTTTTTGTCGTTTTACATCCATTTTTGTTATTCTGCTAACTCAAAGTACATATTTTTTTGGTGAAAATAAATGCCAACTGCCATTGTAAATTTCCAAAAATTTTTCAAAATTTTTTAAAAAAAAAATTAGACCACATATCTTATTGCATTTGCCTTTCTGAACACGAATCTGGTAAAGATTTTGATATCTAATGCCTAGTTTTTGAGATATTGCCATTTTGAAAATATCGGTAAATAGTGTTTGCAAAAAAAAATTGCTTATATATATGTAACTTTCAAACTATTTATCAGATTGAAACATTATGAGTGGGGCAAATAAAGTAAATGATATAAGCTTTCAAAATAGCTAGTTTGGAGTGAGCCTTCTACAATAAAGCGTGAGTTACAGAGTGCCAAAGTTGACCACCCTGAGATTAAAAGGCTTTCGGAGCTAGTAACTTTTAAAAATATGCAGATTTTTGTTTTTTTTTTTGTTTTTGCAATTACCGCACTAAGGAAAACAAAATCCAAAAAAAAAAAAAATTTACAAAAATTTTTCAAAAAAAATTATTTTTAGTTTCCGACAAAATATGCCAACTCTAAAAAAATATTTGTTTTTTGATATAGTAATAAATGCCATCTCAAAAAAATACGCAAACCAGTGCAAAATATGAAATTTTTGGCATAGGTAAAAATTATTTAGAATATTTAAACCATCTTATGGAAGGTACATTGTTTATTTTTACAATAATATGCAAAATAACTAGTTTTTTAGCTCTCCTGAAAAGTAAGCTTTTTCGAGTTGGCATTTATTGAATATAGTTCGACGATATGTAAGTTTGAATTTGGTTTTATGCAATATTTTTTTTTCTTAATTTGTATTATATGAGCAATTGTCATCAACTTTTAATATTTAAGAAAAAAAAAATGCGATTTTTTTTTCGTGGCACATTGATAAGTCTTTGTAGGTTAATAACATTATAAGTAAGTAATTCAAATACGTTCGCGTGCATTAATTTGAGAGATCGCACCCAAAACTATGGCGGTTTAAAGTTAACATTTTCAAAAAAATTGTCAAAATTACATTTTTTATCCGAAGTTTACCAAACATACCATTTTGTATTATGCTTACCTAGAGCTAAAATACACATTCAAACATGCATAAAATCTTTGCCAAATATCGAGATATTTGCATTAAACCAATTTTTTTTCGGCAAAATTTCCAATATTTTGGAAATAAAAATGTTCCCAACGGTTAATTTTTTTTTAGAAAAATATTAACAAATGTATTAAAAAAATATCAACAAATTCTTAGTTAACACTATTATTCTATCTCTAATAGGTAAGAAACAGCAGTGGTTTAAAGCGAACATTTTTGAAAAAAAAAATTAATAATTTTCGATTTTTTTTTTTTTTTTTAATATTTAAAATCTGATTTTACAGTGTTGTCCATCACTAAATATTGAAACTATTCAAAGTATGATTAATAATGATAATATTAAGGTTATTATGAAATATTTTAACGTTATTACTAATTTTATTAAGGTTATAAAAAATTTTAGCGATTTTTCGCGATTTTCGCGACTGCAAAAATCAATGGACTAATTTTGAAATATTATTCGAATAAGACATGTCAAAATCTATCAAAATACATTTCTTTTCTACTTTATTTAAGTAATGTAAGATTTTATATCACCATTAAATTTAAAGGTATCAAAAATTTAAAACCACCGAAAAACCGCTTAAACGTTAAAATTTTTCGGGTGCGAATTAATTGAAGATAGAGAATTAAAAACACTACCAAACGCGCCTTTCACCGACCAATTTCTAAAAGCGGCCTGGATGTGCCTTAAAAAAAAGTGAAAACTGAAAAACACCGCGGAATTCGCCAATATTAACTTTTGATCAATGTTGCTTTCCATGATTTATTATATTTGCACATACCATTGTTTCTACATGTTCAACTTTCAGCCATGCACATTTGGCTGTCAAATAATGCAAAACTAAAATATCAAAATTTTGCAAAAAATTTAAAAAGCTCATAAAATTTTTGCAATTGAATATTTTTCGGGTGCGTTTGTAAATCAAGTGGGAAATGGTAAATTATAAAGTTCACAAAGCATTCGGAACCATTCGGAATAAAACTGGGAGTGTGCCTCGCAAAAAACAGACTTTTTAAAAAATTCACGTTTTTTCTTCCCATTTTTGGAGAGCTGCAGCTTCGTAACCATTGCGAGCACATCACACGAATCAAGCTCAGTTTGTGCGTATTTACAAGGGCTTTTACCATGTGTATTTAAATTTTGAAATTACAGTTTGCACCAAAAGCTACAATCAAAAAACCACGAAAAATTTAAAACTGAAAAAAATTGGTATCAAATATTTAAGTCCCTGTAACTTTTTTCTTATTGATGGCACATCCACTGAACCTACACCAAATAATTGCCCAAGTCTACTGATTAAGCGATATTAATTTTTGAGTAATAGCTTTAACGCACCCAACAATATGAAACATTGGACGAAAAATTTTGTGAGTGTATCAATCGGTTTTTTTACATTTTTCAACTTTAAACATTCCTTACCATGAACTAATGAGACCTTTTGCGCTGTGCCTTTGCACAATTACTCTTTAAGGTTCCCTTAACTTATCTTTATTCACAAGTACCACCTAATTTACAAATTAAAAAGTTATTACAAAAGTAATAGAATATCATAAGTGTTAAAAGTTAATGACAATTGTCCATATATATTTTGATAATATTAGACACTTTTTTTGTTGATCTTTAAATAAATAAAAATAATAATGAATGAGTTAAAACTTAGTATATTAGTTTCATTTATAATGTCAACTTAAATGTTGTTTTCTCTAATTTTAAAAAAGAAGGTTTGATCCTTTTTTTGTTACGAATAAATAAAATTGTATATATTTATTTATTAAAAATACGAAAAGTTTATTTTTTAAAGTTTAACTCATATCCATATTTGATGACAGTAATTTTTGATATAAATATATATTGCAAAATACTATTTCTGTGATTTAATGCACATATAAAAAGGTTTTTAATAGAGTTTTGTTTAACAAAAAATTTTAATTTATTTTGTATAACTAAATACATTGCTCTTCGGAGCTACATCGTATTTGAAATGTTACTAAATATATTAACAGCAACCCCTATCGGTGATTAAATCTATCAAATTACATAAATGTAGGGTTGCCATCCGTCCTCTTTTACCCGGACACCGTCCTCTTTTTTAGGGCGTCCGGGGCAGTCCTACTTCTTTTTTAGAAAGTGTCCGGGGTTGTCCTCCTTTTTTCCCTCATATTTTTTTTTTGTATTATTTAACGTTCGAATTATTGGCATCGCTGTATTTTCGCTTACCAGCCGTAATGCCAACTTTTTAAGAACAAAACGAGCACAGAAATAAAAAACACTTAAAAACTTGTATATTTCGAGTAAAAAAGCACTTTATGTTGAGCGAAAATTACTACGTTATTATTAGCTGGAAGAAGAAGAAGAAAAAAATTTGTATATCAAAAATTTCCATTTCAAAATTTTCTAAATGATTTTAAGCAAATTCTATTTGAATTTCCAAAAATTGTATTTCACAAGTTCCCAATTGTATTACAAATTTGTATTTTAAAATTTTCTAGATGCTTTTTAAAAATTCCATTTCATAAATTTCAAATTGTATTTCAAAAATTTCCATTTATAAATTCCGATTATTTTTTTTATTAAAAAATAAAAATTGTTTTATTTGACCTTTAAAATATTATATTTTGAGTTGGTTTATTCTAGCTCGAGGTCATTATTTTCTTTACTAATTAAAACTATGATATTCTCATAGAATAATTTTCAAGAAAATTATTTTTCTGTTTTAAATTTGTTTATGTTGGTCATTTTTTGCAAGACTTTATCGACACGTCCATTAAGTCCATTAAGTCTTGTAAAAATGACCAACATAAATAAATTTAAAACAGAAAAATAATTTTCTTGAAAATTATTCTATGAGAATATCATAGTTTTAATTAGTAAAGGAAATAATTACCTCGAGCTAGAATAAACCCACTCAAAATATTTCCATTTATATTTAAAAATTTTCTAAATGCTTTTCAGAAAATTCTGATTAAGTATATGTCAAATTTGTATATCAAAATTTTTCAGAAAATTACAAAAAAAAATGTTGACATACAAAAAAAAAAAAAATTTGAAAAGCAGTTACATAATTTTTAAATCCAAATGGAAATTTTTGAATTACAATTAAAATATCTGAACTTATTTAAATTAAAAATAATTTTCTTAAAATTATTTAGAAAATTTTGAAATGAAAATGGAAGTTTTTGAAAAATAAATGGAATTTTCTGAAAAGCATTTAAAAAATTTTAAAATACAAATAGAAAACTCTGGTATACATTGAAAATTTTTGACTTATATTTAGAAATTTTTTAAATATAAATGGAAATTTTTGAATTATAAATAGATATATCCAAAATATTGAAATATAATTGGAAATATATTTTTTTAGTGCAAAAAATAGTGTTATTAAAAAAAAAATTTTTTTTTTTGCATATTGTGTTGCGTTGTTGACTTTTTTCAAATTAATTTATTTAAAAAAAAACTGTCCTCTTTTTTGGGTCAAATGTCCTCGTTTTTTGAGGTTGACGTCCTCTTTTTCTCAAAATGCAAATGGCAACCCTACATAAATGCAACATAGGGCAATACTTTCGGAAAATTTTCATACCAATTTTAAAGAGATACTAAATTTCAGTGTAATTTCCACTAAAACCTTCCTTTTGGTGCACCCTGTAATTAAACAGGGTGTCTACAAATACAATATATTTAAAGAAGACTCTATTCGCTACAATCGCTGCATACAATTCTAACTTCTCAGATCAATAGTTTAAGAGATACGATTTTTTATAAGCTAGATTGGTGATTTTTCCCACTGTAATGGCGCCGGGATGACCCTAGAGAATTTAAATGTATGACTGACCCCCAATATTTTTTCAGCCCCAACATTTTCCCCAAACAAACCTACCCTTTATTTTTAAGCCTTAAGGGGGTCCCCACACATTTTTTTTTCATAAAATCAGATCTTATACTGACCCCCAATATTTTTTTAGCCCCAACATTTTCCCCAAACAAACCTACCCCTTATTTTTAAGTCTTAAAATCTACTCACGCAATAAAATTTTCTTACCAAAATGAAAAAAAAATCCAAAAAAAATTTTTTTACAAAAAATTAAAAAAAAAATTGGGCAAATCAAAAAATCTAATCACGCAAACTCACGCAAAAAATAAATGACTCACTCACTAATCACTCACTCAGATTTTTTTTCAAATCACACTCACTCACAATCACGTGATTGAAATGAAAATCACTCACACTAACGCGTGATTCACGTGAATCACGCAAATCACGTGACCAGCGCCCATCTCTAATTTATATTATAAGTGCGGGATTTACTTGTTTCGATTCCACGTTAATTATTTTCACACCTTCGAATCCAACAGCGTGTACTGGATGATCACGATCTTTGTTGCCACTTTCGCCGCTATCCGCCGAGTCATAATCTTCCCCGATATCTTCGTCTTATTTTCCTACGCTCTTCCTCCTTGCATTTGCCATTTTTCGTTTTATTTTACAAGAGATAATCGAATCAAATAGTGCAACTGCTTCACTACTGAGATACGAAAGATGTCACAGAATCTATTCTCCAATCGTTAAGACAACTTATTAATTGAAGCATAGTTAGCGATCGCTTTCAAAAAATTCAAATCATTTTTTGGAGGTTCTATTGCTTTAAAATAGTTTTGGTCAAACCTAAAACATTTTTAGGCAATGTATGCCTTTTTTTAGGCAATGTATGCCTTTTTTAGGCAATGTATGCCTTTTCCTAATAAATGATTATTAGGAATATTTTCACCAAGGTATAATAAAACAATCTCAAGAAACTCCTTGAAGCGTCTCTGGGTTGCTTTTCCTTTATTTGAGCCCAACAAAACAACATGATGCAGTTTGGACTTGAGCTTGTATGCTGCCTGCCACATTCTAATCTTCTATGCCAGGACTGAATGGTTTGGCTTTTATATTTTCCCATTATTCTTTAAAACGCTCAAACATTGGCACTCCTGGTCCGCACGTTTAGCTGAATTTGGTTTCAAACACTTCTTTTAATTGAAGTTCATTAATATGATGTTTGCAAGGCAGATATAGGGGATCAGTCTGCATTTTCCGTCCCTAAGAGGCACTATGGGCGCGGTAAGAGCTGAATGTATAATAAAAGTGTTGCTATCCAGCAAAAAAAATTCGAAGTAGTTCAAAACGAAGTAGACTTAAACTACATAAAAAGTAGCAATTAGTTAATATTTTTTGTTGCAAAAAAAGTAGTTTAAAATAACATCCAAATATGTCAATAAGAAGGAAAATAATATGGATTCCACTACTTTAGAACACTATATTCGGAATGAGTTTTTTTAAATATTTTTCAAACGTAATAAAAAGAACATATTTATTTAAATTTATTTAATAGAGTTTTACACCATTTTTAATTGAAATTGAGAAAATTCCAAATGAAATTGAGAACTTCTATTTTAAATTGAGAAAATTCCATATGAAAATGAAAATTTTCATTTGAAATTGATAAAATTCCATATGAAATTGAGAAATTCTATTTGAAATTGAGAAAATTTCAAATGAAAATGAAGCTTTCCATTTAAAATTGAGAAAATTTCAAATGAAATTGAGATTTTTCATTTGAAATTGAGAAAACTTCATTTTAAATTGAGACTTTCCATTTTAAATTGAGAAAATTTCATTTGCAATTGAGAAAATTTTATATGAAATTGAGAAAATTTCAAATGAAATTGAAAAAATTTCAAATGAAATTGAGAAAATTTTTATATGAAATTGAGACTTTATATTTGAAATTGAGAAATCTACATATGAAATTGGGAAAAGTACAATTGAAATTGAGAAAATTTTCAATTGAAATTGAGAATTTCCATTTGAAATTGAGAATACTTTAAACGAAACTAACACTTTTCATTTGAAATTGAGAAAATTTCATTTAAAATTTAGAAAATTTCAAAAGAAATTGAGATATTTTCAATTGAAATTGGGAAAATTTCAAATGAAATTGAGAAAAATTCAAATGAAATTGAGAAAATTTTGAATGAAATTGAAAAAATTTCAAATGAAATTGAGAAATTTTCAAATTAAAAACTATGGAGATTTTCCCAATTTCATTTGAAATTTTCTTAATTTCATTTGAAATTTTCTTAATTTCATTTGAAATTTTCTTAATTTCATTTGAAATTTTCTCAATTTCATTTGAAGTTTTCTCAATTTCAATTGGAAATATCTCAAAGTCATTTGAAATTTTCTCAATTTCAACTGGAAAGTGTAAGTTTCGTTTAAAGTTTTCTCAATTTCAAATGGAAATTCTCAATTTCAATTGAAAATTTTCTCAATTTCAATTGTACAATTCCCAATTTCATATGTAAATATCTCAATTTCAAATGTAAAATCTCAATTTCATATGAAAATTTCTCAATATCATTTGAAACTTTTTCAATTTCATTTGAAATTTTCTCAATTTCATTTGAAATTTTCTTAATTTCAAATAAAAATTTTCAATTTCATTTGGAATTTTTTCAATTTCAAATAAAAAATCTCAATTTCATTTGAAATTTTCCTAATTTCAAATGGAAAGTCTCAATTTCATTTGAAATATTCTCAATTTCAAATGGAAAATCTTAATTTCAAATGGAATTTTCCCAATTTCAATTATAAATTCTCAATTTCATTTTGAATTTTCCCAATTTCATATAGAAAGCTCTCAATTTCAATTGGAAATGGTGTAGTTAAAACTATAGTTTTATATATAATTGAAAGGCAAGTTAATATTTGATAGGTTAGAATTCCAGGAATAAAATCATTTTTTATTTTTAATTTGTTTAATCTTAAATTTGGTGCAAACTGATTTTGATTTTTTTCATTCCGTTTGTAAAACATCGAAAAATCGGTCGAGGGCCCCATAAAGAGAATCGTCGCACAGTGGGTTGAACGATAGGCAAAATGGGGATTAATTCAGGGATGCCGTAATTTTGAAATATTATAATTTTTTATTGATGAATACTTATTAATCAACAAAAAACTACTATTTTGAAAAAAAAAATATGGAAAAAAAAATTTTTTAGCCTGCTAGGCACTTTTTCGATTTTTGGAAAAACTTATCTTGAGTCACAATTTTTGCTGTAACTTTGGAAGCAAAAGCGATAAATTAATGAATCAAATTGCAAATTAAAGAATATTTAATGCGCTTTTATTAAATTTTAAAAAAAAAAAGTAAATACGTATTTTTATTAGAATAAATTTCTTATAAAATTTTATTTTTGTGGTTCACAAAATTAAAAAAAATTTAAATTTTCTTCAAAAAAAGGAATCACAGTTTTTTTTTATTTAAAAATCGTATAAATACAAAAAAATTAACATTTTCAAAGCAAAACTTGATTCATATATTTTAAATACAATATTTTTTTTATTTAAAAATCAAAACTAATCCAAACAAGTAGAAAAGTTAAATTCGACTTTGCCGAATCTATGAATACCCTCCACAATTTATTTTTTTTAAAGGGTAGTACATTTTTTAACGTGAAAAAATTAACAATTTTGATTAGAAATATTTTATTTTGAGTAAAAAACTCTTTTTTTGTCATTAAAAAAAAAAAAAAAATTACTATTTTTTTTTTGAGTGTAAAATTTTTTTCGAGTGTAATGTTTTTTTACTGTAAAAATATTTCTGAGTGAATGCACGTACGTATGTACACAAAATATTGTAATTTTTGTAAAAAAAAACTAAATTTTTTTTGTGTACATTTTTTTTGAGTGTAAAATTTTTTTTTGAGTGTAAAATTTTTTTTGAATGTAAAATTTTTTTCGAGTGTGGTTTTTAAGTTAACAATGCTTTTAAAATTAAACAAGTTTAAAAAGCATTGCTTAAAATTTAAACAAGTTTGAAAAGCATTGTTTAGTTACCACCAATGCTTTTAAAACTTGTTAAAACACATGGCATTTTAGATGAAACTAATTTAAAATTCAGGGTTTTGCTTATAACTTTTGAACCACTGAACCGATTGAGCTGAAATTTAAAACCAAGGATGGGTACCAATTCGATAAAAGTATTGGTATTGGTATTGGTTTTTAAAATTATATTAGTATTGGTATAGGTATTGGTTTTCATTTTTTGTTGAATTGGTATAGGTTTCGGTATTGGTTTTGAATTATTTAGGTATTGGGTATTGGTATTGGTTTCAGCGTCGAATTGGTATCGGTTTTTAATAAGTATTGGTATTTATCTTATATCGGTTTTGGAATTTGTATGCAAAAGGCTTTGTCGTTAATATAAATTTATTTAACGTACGTCGTCCTTCTGTCCGCCCCACAGTGCACACTGGGGCGTGATGGTAGGTTTTTTGGCCAAAAGTCTCTACAGGTCGTAAATGTTAACCGATCTTTTTGAAATTCAGAAATTAAGCCTATATTAAGGTAATTAATAAGTGCCTTGAAAGTTTTTGAAATCGGACCTACAAGGAAACTATTTCAGGGTGGACACTTCATTTCTAATCAAATTCACAGATGTTGTAGATGAATCAAATGAAGAGACACTTGTCTTTTGTTTATGTATTTGAATTCGAGATGGTCTGTTGTCCCGTTATTTGCGTGACTCAAAAAACCACGTGATTCAGGCGTGAGCGATTTTTATTTAAATCACGTGATTATTGAGCGATTTTCATTTAAATTAAGTGACTATATTAGGGTAGGTTAACCTAACGTAACCTAGGGTAATAAATAAGTGCCTTGAAACTTTTTGGATTCAGACCTACAAGGAAATTTTTTCAAGGGTGGACACTTCATTTTAATTAAAATTTACAGATGTTATAGATTAAACAAATGAAGAGACACTTGTCTCTTGTTTATGTATTTGAATTGGAGATGGTCGCTGGTCCCGTGATTTGCGTAACTCAAAAAAGTGATTTTCATTTAAATCACGTGATGTTGAGTTGAAAAATTCTAAGTGAGTGTCTAGAGAGTGGGTCGAATTTTTGCGTGAAGGATTTTTTTTTTGAAAAACCCCTTTAAAAAAAAAAAAATAAAAAAAATTGTGGAAACCTCATTTTTAAACTCATCGTTATCAAAAGTTCTACGCCCTTTCAAAAAACTGTCTGGGCCAGAATTATCCTTTCTATCCCAACTTTCCAAAAAATTTGCCCGCTTGTGTCCGTTTTCAAAAATGGAATTAAAATAAATTTTTAAAAAAAATAAAATTTATAAAAAAATACGATTTTTTTTTTTGAAAACTCCCTTTTAATAACTCATCGTTATAGAAAGTTCCACGCCCTTTCAAAAAACTGTTTGGACCAGGATTATCCTTTTTAGCCATACTTTACAAAAAACTTGCCCGTTTGTGCCAGTCAACACAAATTGAAAGGCCAAAAATTAAAAAAAATAAATAAAAAAATAAATAAAAAAAATAAATAAAAAAAATTTTGTGAAAACCCTCTTTTTTAAACTCGTCGTAATCAAAAGTACCACACTACTTCAAAAAACTGTCTGGACCGCCTAACCGGGTATTTCTCTTTTTTTTCAATGTATTGAAAACAATTTTTAATACGATAAAAAACTATTTTTCGTGTAACCGGGTTTTCTCGAAATCGGTTTTTTGTGTATTCGGGTTTCATTTTATCCAGTATTAATATAGAAATAAATATGTTTGTACTTTTGGGAAAACTTAAAAATTGTTAATTCATAAAATTTTATTCAATTATAAAATGCTCATTTTAACAACTTTAGATTTGTTCATCTCCCTTTCTATTAATATTTTAAACGCAGACGAAAAAAACGGGAAAAAGGGGCAGGTCAGTCTTAATGCTAGTAAGCCAACAAAGATTTTGGCGTCCTAAGTTTTGGATTATGTCGCGGAACATTTTGGAAAAACTATTTAAAATGGAACAATTTTAAAAAATTTAAATAAAAAAAATTAAAAAATCACAAAAAAACAGAATCAAGAACTGTCCATACCCATTTACAAGTTGTACATCCTTTTGTCAAATAAATTAATCAAAAAATAAAAACAAGGTCCCGCCTTAATAATGTATAAATTTGTTAGCTTTTTTGATAACGGTATATGGAGATTTAAAAATAAATATTTTATTTTTGATTGATCATTCCAAGAGAATGGCTGTACCTATTTTTACAAAAATTACAGACAAGGTGGATCAAGTCATACTTAATACAATAGAGCATTCACTTTTTCTAATTTTCTAATTTTTTTTATCAATTGTAAATAGTTTTTTAGGCATTTGTGCCATTTCATTGGCATTAGTACAAATAATGCCAATGCCAAGAAATTTCATTGGCAATAAATGCTAATGCTTTTTTTGGCAGTGGCATTAGTTCCAACTAATTCCAATGAAAATTCAATGCCAATTAAAAATTCCCATGTATGGGTTAGATTGACCATTGTACAATCGTCAAACTTACCCACACACGATCAATATAAAAGAAGAAGGAGAAGAAGTGCAAAAATCATAATAAATCATTCATCGCGCGGAGGAAAAATTAAAAAAATTCCTAACTATTTTTTATATATTTATATTTTGGAGGGTATAAAAATAAAAATTTCCTTGATTTTCGATAATCTCAAATGCGTAACAAATTACCTAATTTTTATTGGTCAGTTTTTACTCCATTTATGTCCACTGTACCAATGCGAGAAGAACTTATTTTTCGCTTCTTTTTTAAATAATAATGATAAAATTAAAGTTAAAGCCAACTAAATCAAAAATGGTTTACAAAAATATATATTTTAAGGCGTTTTAATTTTATCTCTGTTGAGAAAAATTAAAAAAAGGAAATTTTATAAAACTAAAGGCCTATTCAGTGAATAGGCCTTTAGTTTTATAAAATTTAGTTTTATAAAATAGTATTCACACCTGCGGTGAAATCTCGTTCGAACGAGATTTCGATCATATGGTCTGTATCATTTTATACACAACCATATGATCCAAATCTCGTTCGAACAAGATTTCACCTCAGGTGTGAATTGGGTATAAGATTCAATTTTATTTTTCCTTTTTTGGAAAAAGGTACTTTTTTAGTGAAATTAGCACCGGCAGATCTTAAAAATCTTGTCAAAAAAAATGTTTAATATTCCGTTATTAACAAAATATACCTGAAATTCATCCTTTCACACATATTTTTTTAAGTGATTGAAATGGCTTATCGTGCAGGGGCCCCTTCTTCGATTTTAGATCTTTTTGTAATTACACGGGCAAATTTTTTTTATACCCTCCACTCTAGTGATAGAGGGTATATATAAGTTTGTCATTCCGTTTGTAACACATCGAAATATTGGTCTAGGACCCCATAAAGTATATATATTCATGATCCTTGATCGATTTTAAGTCGATCTAGCGATGTCCGTCCGTCCGTCCGTCCGTCTGTCTGTCTGTCCGTTGAAAACACGCTAACTTTTGAAAGACTTTACGGAGGCTCCTGAAGTTTGACATATATGTTGCCCATTTGCCGGGTCAGGTTGGTATTGCAATCCAGCAAATTCGGTAAAGTGGTTCAAAAGTTATGAGCAAAAGAGTAAATTTCGGCAAGGGTATTTTACGAATTTACGAGATTAAAACCACTCTAACTTTCGAAAGGCAATTCTGAGGGTGCTGATGCTTAGCATATATATTTGTCGTTCCCCAAGCCTGCTTGGTTTTGAGTTTCAGCAAAATCGGTCCAGTGGTTCAAAAGTTATAAGCAAAGCCCTAAATTTCATATTGGTTTCACCTTAAACTGTTGAAAACTCGTTAAACAAGTTTTAACAACATGGTGAGAAATACCAGTTTTCTTAAAACTTGTTGTTGTTAGTTTTCTTGCCGTGGCGTGCAGTTTAGTTGTTAGACAAGTAAATATTTTTTATTGTGTTGTTATTGTTTTTGTAATTGTATGTAACGGTGTATAGTAAGTATTTTTGGAAAAAAATCAAAAAAAGTGGGACTTATATGATTGAATGTTAGGTTGTTTTTGGTTTTTAAGGAAGAGGTTGGTAAAATAAAAACAGGGAAAATGTGAAATAGTTTTTTTTACATTACATATATGTAGGTATAAAACAACAAAAATATTTTACAAAGTAATCTTGTTATTCAAAGAAATTGTACACTGCAAAAAATTTTTACACTAAAAAAAAATGTTACACTCAAAAAAAAATGTACAAATATTTTTTTTTTTTTTAATGAAATGTCACACTCAAAAAATGTTGACAGTCAAAAAAATGTTACACTCCAAAAAATTTGATAGATTAAAAAAAAGTTTTACTCAAATTAATATATTTGTAATAAAAAATTTTGAATGCAATTTTTTGAATTTTTTTTAGAAAATTACTATCAGATAACATTGTGGAGGGTATTCATAGATTCGACCAAGTCGAATTTTATTTTTCTACTTGTTCTTATATGGAGTTCACACAACAAGTTGTTTAACAAAACACCAGTAACTGAATAAAAACGTAATGGATACAGAACAAATAATTTTTTAAACACGTACCCCTTAAACTCTCAAAAATAGCAAGTGTGAACCGCACAAATTCTTAAATTCTTTTATAATATGACTGTGCCTCTAATAAAACAAACAAAATTTTTTTTTCTGGATTCTGGTGTTGTGACATATAATTTTGTAACGACTGCTTGATTAAAATTTTGGGATTTCCAAAAAAGGACATTAGTATTTTTTTTTACAACGCAAAGAACAGTGCATTCAATATATGTGCATCACATATTAATAATGTTTGCAAATAAAAAAATTTCATTACAGAAAAGGTCTAAATTTTTTAAGATATACTTTTATTAGGGGTCATAAAAATCACGTAACGTGACAAAAAATATTTGTTTTATGTTTTTATGGCTTTTAAAATTCAAGTAGCTAACACCTTTTTGTTTTATGACTTTGCATGCAAACGATTACTGATCGATGTAACATCTTTTGTAAACATCTGTAGCAATTCGTTAGTCAGGTAAAACCTAATAATGCGATGCAAAGAAAATGTTTGACGTCACAATTAAAACAAACGAAAATAAGAATACAAAAAAACCGAAACAAAACCGATACGAAAGTAGAAAAAAATGAATTGGTATTGGTTTTTTATTGGTATTGGTTTTGAAGAATAAAAGTATTGGTTTTTAATTGGTATTGGTAGTGGGGAATCAGTATTGGTTTTTTATCGGTATTGGTATCGCACAAATAAAGGTATTGGTTTTTAATTGGTATTGGTTTTCAATTTGAATTGGTATTAACGGGTATTGGTATCGAAAAGGTATTGGTACCCATCATTGTTTAAAACCAAACAGACCCGGGGAACGGCAAAGATACATGCTAAGCTTTAGTAGTCTCATTATTGTCATTCGAAAGTTATCGTGTTTTTTATCTCGTAAATTCGCGAAACACCCTTGCCGAAATTTACTCTTTTGCTCATAACTTTTGAACCACTGGACCGATTTGGCTGGATTGCAATACCAACCTGACCAGGTAAATGGCAAACATATATGCCAAACTTCAGTAGCCTCTGTAAAGTCTTTCAAAAGTTAGCGTGTTTTCTACGGACAGACAGACAGACGGACGGACGGACGGACGGACGGACGGACGGACGGACATCGCTAGATCGACTTAAAATCGACCGAGGATCATAAATATATATACTTTATGGGGTCCTAGACCAATATTTCGAGGTGTTACAAACGGAATGACAAACTTATATATACCCTCTATCACTAGAGTGGAGGGTATAAAAATCAAAATGTTCGATAAACAAGTGAGAGTGTTAAATTCGGCTGTGCCGAATCTTTTATACCCTCCAAAATGTACAAAAAATTAAAAAAAAAAATTTGTCAGGGGCGTTTCTTTTTTTTTTTTTTTGGGGGGGGGGGTCGATAGGGTCAGTGAGGGACGTTGAGAGCACCTTCCCATCGTGATAAATATACCAAATGTTTCATTTACTTAGCAAAAATGCAAAAAAACATGTAAAAAAGTGCATTTTTTTAGAGGTTGGTTTAGTTCTTCAAGGGGGAACTTTTTTCCCCCTGGTCCGATTTGGCCAATTTCCGAACTTAACCTGCCTAGGAACACAAGACATATTTGTGCCAAACTTGAGGGATCTAGCTCTTTTATTTTGGACTGAATCGTGTTAACTACAGACGGACGGACGGACAGACGGACGGACGGACGGACGGACGGACGGACATCGGTAGAATGTCTTAGAATCGATCACTGATCAATAATATATATACTTTATGGGATCCCCGACCGATATTTCGATGCGTT
This sequence comes from Pegoplata infirma, assembly GCA_963921195.1. NCBI lineage: Eukaryota > Metazoa > Arthropoda > Insecta > Diptera > Anthomyiidae > Pegoplata > Pegoplata infirma. Next base: position 158,671,380 of record OY992538.1, read on the forward strand.
ACACACGGAATGACAAAGTGAGTATACCCCCATACTGTAGTTGGAGGGTATAAAAATATTGATTCATAAATTTTGTTGTAACTTTAAAATTAAAATCGATAACTTAATAAATTAAAATTCAAATTAAATTATACTATAACCACAGAAAAAAATTTTGAGTAAATTTTTAAGAGTATTAATTGATTATAACTCAATTTTTCACCAGTAAACAATTTAAAAGTGGTGAGTAAATATTTGAACAGTTCATGCGAATAAAGACGAATAGACCTTTTGTAGAATTTTACAGGGGACAATAAAAACGCAGGAAACGGTTAAAATATTAATAATAATATAATATAATATTTTTGTCAACTTTTTGGTATTAACTTAAAGATTTAAGTCACATCTACCTACATACAAAATTTTAGTAAGGTATTCGAAAGAGAACTTGCCAAAAATTGGACTTCAATTTTTGCTTAAATGGAAAAAGGGCGAATATCCAAAAAAATGTATTGAAATTTGCATAAAAATGTGTTATTTTGCAGCAGATTTTGACTACATTTTCATGAGACTTGCAAAACTTGACGAACTATGGTTGGTATTTGTTTGTAATTTGTTTGTTAATTTTTTTTTTAATATTCCTGCCATTTGATGCAGTAGTAATTCTTTATGACACTAAATACATTTTTAGGAATTATAATATTAACCCTTGACTGCATATTACGACGTAACATAAAAGGACATGCAAAAATTTTTGCAAATCTGGTTAATTTGTTTGTATGTGCTAAGATTGTTTTTTTTTTTTTTTGTGTACAATTTCAAATTTTAGCTAATATCAATTTTAAACTCGCAGCTAAATAATTTTTATATATTATTTTGTTAAGGATGGATATTCGCCCTTTTTGCTTTCCACACTTTAAAGTCTTATAACTCAAGAACGGTAAAATTTTTTGCCAATATAGTAAGTGTGGTTTGTTCCTCGTAATGTTCTTTTAACACATTGTTACCGAAAGTAAACTTTTTGTATGTTTTTGTGTTGTATTTAATCAAAATTGTGCGTTAGTTCACTCCCAATTTAAACACAAAACACACAAAAATATACTTAAAAGTAAAAATTTGCAGCTGTTTAGATATGCAGCTGCGTCGGCAATTCGACTTAATAGCACGCTGCAATGGAGGAGCAGCGATTGTGGCCATAGCGCGATCTTGAAAAAGATAACAATACCACAAAATGTGGATTGTGCTCCCTCTTTGAGCCTCTTTGAGCGCCACTTTACCACTATGATACCATCCAGGGAGTCTTGGATGGGGGATACTCCGGGAAGTGGAGCTACCATAAATTTTTACACAGATGGATCGAGGCTGCACGAACAAGTGGGCTTTGGGGTCTATTCGGAAGAGCTTGGATTGAGCCTGGCTCGTAGATTGCCAGATCATTGCAGTGTCTACCAGGCAGAGATGCTGGCAATAAAGGAAGTGGCTGACTGGTTGAGCTGCAATGTCTTGTCTACAACCGCAGTCAACATCTATACTGACAGTCAAGCCGCGGTCAAGTCCCTGGATTCAATGTTTCTGAAAACAAGATCTGCCCTTAACTGCCGCACGTCTTTAAATGAGATGGCCAAGCAGTTTAACATACGACTCATATGGGTCCCAGGGCACAGAGACATTCCAGGGAATTGCAAAGCCGATGAGCTTGCAAGACTAGGAACTACCTTACAGGTTCCAACAGAATTGGAATGTGTTGGTATGCCTCTAGAAACTTGCAAGCAAAACCTACGGCTTTGTTCTGCGACGGAGACTAATCAAAGATGGGCAAATGGATGGACGTGTGAGACAACACGACTGATTTGGCCTTCTCTTAATCAGGGGCGCACAAGTGAGCTGATATCGCTTCCAAGAGGAGAGATTTCAACGGTGGTTTCTATAATTACCGGACACTGTCTTATAGGGAAGCACGCAGAGCGGTTAAATGTGCCGTCGAATGACTTTTGCCGAAGTTGCATGGATGAAGAGGAGTTGGAAACTATCGAACACTTTATTTGCCATTGCCCGGCACTTTCTGGTCAGCGACTTGCTTCACTGGGATCTAGGGAGCTGTACGATCTTTCAGATTTGTCGGATGTCAAAATTCAACATCTAAGGAGTTTCATAAGAAGCTCAAACTGGTTTAACGACAGGGACTAGTAGGGAAACCTATTACGATCCCGTGGTATCACAATGGACCTCAGAGTCTACGTGTGTTGACGTAAAACGTCAGCAGCCACTTACAACCTAACCTAACCACCTAACCTAGATATTTAAGTGTTTAAATAAATAATGCTGTTTTTTATACCGCGATCATGGCAAAAATATTAACCAGATATCACTGAAACTTAACATATTTACTTCTGGTTATCCCAAGCAGTTTGGTATTGCATTTGAGCGATATCGGTGTTGCGGTTTAAAAGTTATGAACGAAAATGTAAGGACACCTCGAAAATTTTGGTACATTCCACATAACCTAAAAATACTAAATGCTTTGCGGTTGCTGGCTGAGAAATATGAACAAAATTTGACACCGAATGTAATTTAAACATTTAAACAATTTCGCGAATTTTTTTTTCAAAAACTGCAAACACATTACCAATTTCGATAAAAAGTAACTTTACACCCCACTCTAATATATATGATCATTAAAATTATTTGTTATTATAATTAAATTACACATTTATAATAAATAGCAATAAACAAAAACGGTAAACAACATAAAGACAATCGAAAAACTAAAACAAAAAACAAGTAAGAAAGCTATATTCGGCTGTGCCGAATCTTTAAATACCCTCCACCAATGTGATGATTTAAAAAACAAAAAAGTTTGTTTTATTTATACCTCAGGAAATAAAAAAGTACCAAAAAGTGTACTTTCGGTACCTTTAATAAAAGGTACTTTTTATTAAAGGTACTTTTTATAGAAGGTATTTTTTATAAAAGGTACTTTTTAAAATTATAAAAATAAAAATTACCTTTTATAAAAAGTACTTTTTATAAAAAGTACCTTTTATAAAAGGTACTTTTTAAAAAGGTAATTTTTATAAAAGGTACTTTTTATATAAGGTACTTTTTATAAAAGGTAATTTTTATAAAAGGTACTTTTTATAAAAGGTACTTTTTATAAAAGGTACTTTTTATAAAAGGTACTTTTTATAACAGGTACTTTTTATAAAAGGTACTTTTTATAAAAGGTACTTTTTATAAAAGGTACTTTTTATAAAAGGTACTTTTTATAAAAGGTACTTTTTATAAAAGGTACTTTTTATAAAAGGTACTTTTTATAAAAAGTACTTTTTATAAAAGGTACTTTTTATAAAAGGTACTTTTTATAAAAGGTACTTTTTATAAAAGGTACTTTTTATAAAAGGTACTTTTTTAAAAGGTACTTTTTATAAAAGGTACTTTTTATAAAAGGTACTTTTTATAAAAGGTACTTTTTATAAAAGGTACTTTTTATAAAAGGTACTTTTTATAAAAGGTACTTTTTATAAAAGGTACTTTTTATAAAAGGTACTTTTTATAAAAGGTACTTTTTATAAAAGGTACTTTTTATAAAAGGTATTTTTTATAAAAGTTTTTTTTTTTTGTAAAAGGTACTTTTTATAAAAGGTACTTTTTATAAAAGGTACTTTTTATAAAAGGTACTTTTTATAAAAGGTACTTTTTATAAAAGGTACTTTTTATAAAAGGTACTTTTTATAAAAGGTACTTTTTATAAAATATACTTTTTATAAAAGGTACTTTTTATAAAAGGTACTTTGAATAAAAGGTACTTTTTATAAAAGATACTTTTTATTAAAGGTACTTTTTATAAAAGGTAATTTTTATAAAAGGTACTTTTTATAAAAGGTACTTTTTATAAAAGGTTCTTTTTATAAAAGGTACTTTTTATAAAAGATACTTTATATAAAAGGTACTTTTTATAAAAGGTACTTTTTATAAAAGGTACTTTTTATAAAAGGTACTTTTTATAAAAGGTATTTTTTATAAAAGGTATTTTTTATAAAAGGTACTTTTTATAAAAGGTACTTTTATAAAAGGTACTTTTTTCAAAAGGTACTTTTATAAAATGTACTTTTTATAAAAGGTACTTTTTATAAAAGGTACTTTTTATAAAAGGTATTTTTTATAAAAGGTACTTTTTATAAAAGGTACTTTTTATAAAAGGTACTTTTTATAAAAGGTACTTTTTATAAAAGGTACTTTTTATAAAAGGTACTTTTTATAAAAGGTCCTTTTAATAAAAGGTACTTTTTATAAAAGGTACTTTTTATAAAAGGTACTTTTTATAAAAGGTACTTTTTATAAAAGGTACTTTTTATAAAAGGTACTTTTTATAAAAGGTACTTTTTATAAAAGGTACTTTTTATAAAAGGTACTTTTTATAAAAGGTACTTTTTATAAAAGGTACTTTTTGAAAACGGTACAGAGTTTTCGGAAAGTACTTGTTCCAGAATGTTTTATTACATTCTATATTTCAAGTTTGAATAAAATTTCAGTAAATAAAAAAAAGTACCAAAAGTACTTTTTTACCCATTTTACCTCAGAAGAATCAACATTGGCAAAACCCGAGCCTTAGTGAATATTTTTTCCGGAAGGTGAACCGACATTGCAAATTTCCATTTTCTAGTACCATTATTTAAGGAAATATAAAATGTAACAAAAGTACATATTTTTTACCCTATTAGAATAATCATTGGCAAAAACCCAGCCTTAGGGGATCTATATTCCGGGAGGTGAACATACAGTCCAAATTTCAAGTCTATGTGACAATTTTTTATGGAAATATAAAAGGTGCCGAAAGTACAGATTTGTTCCTTTTTACCCTCTTAGAATCAACATTAGCAATAATCCAGCCGTACTGGATCTATATTCTAGGATGTGAACATACTGTCCAAATTTCAAGTTTCTATGACCATTATTTAAGGAGATATAAAAAGCACCAAAAGTACAGTTTTTTACCCTTTTGACCCCCTTAGAATTAACACTGGCAAAAATCCAGCCTTAATGGATCTATATTCCGGGAGGTGAACATACAGTCCAAATTTCAAGTCTCTATGATCATTATATCAGAAGATTTAAAAAGTACCAAAAGTACAGTTTTTTACCATTTTTACCCCCTTAGAATCAACATTGGCAAAAATCCAGCCTTAGTGGATCTTTATTCCGGAAGGTCAAACTACAGTCCAAATTTCAAGTCTCTAACTTCAGCGGTTTGGGCTGGGCGATGATGAATGAGTATGTCAGTCAGTCATATTACTCTTTTATATATATAAATTTTCCGGATTTGGGCGATTTTTGCCATAAAGTTTATTTCTGTCTTTTATTTTTTAACAAAATTTATTTTTTTAAATGAAAATATTTTTTTTTTTTTAAGAAATCTGAACAAAATTGAATTTTGGCGATATTTTACATCCGATTTGGCGACAAAGCCAAAAAAAGTCTGGCAACCCCGTTAATATGACGAAGCAAAAAATGGACACACACACACACATGCTATATAAAAATATCTATTAATTTTTTATTATTACTTAACGAACTTTTTTTTAATTAAATTTAGATTTTGTTTTACATTTTTTAAAGCTTTTTTGTAAAGATTTTTTTCCTTTTACTCATTTTTTTTTTTTCATTTCCGTTTTCTTTCTTATGTATCACAAAAAATATGAGTTAAATTAGGGTTATGTTGAAAAAAAAATTGTGTTTTTTAGTAATTCGCTCATAACTTTTAAAATACTTAACCGATTTAAAAAAAAAATACAGGAGTTTTTGCCTGGGAAAATTACGCAACTTTTGGTACCCCATGCGTTTAAATCGGTTTCGGAGTATTGCCAAAAACGTGATTTCAACAGACAGACAGACGGACAGACAGACAGACAGACAGACAGACAGACAGACAGACAGACAGACAGACAGACAGACAGACAGACAGACGGACATCGCTAGATCGACTTAAAATCGATCAAGGATCATGAATATATATACTTTATGGGGTCCTAAACCAATATTTCAATGTGTTACATACGGAATGACAAACTTATATATACCCCCTATCACCAGAGTGGAGGGTATAACAAGTATTAGCTATTAAGATTTCGAGCATATAATTTTTTTACACTGGAGATGTTAAAAAGAATCTCTTATATTTTTCGTATTGGCAAGTCTTGGCATTGGTTCTTTCATGGATTTTAAAGCAAAAATCTTATATTTTATCACTATGTTCTCAGATACGCCCGAGCTCATCAGAGTAGCAACCAAAACTCAACATATATGTAAAAAATACCCCATTTTTAGGGTATTTTTTAAAAAATTATTAAAACAATTTTTTCAACTTTTATCTTAACAACCGCCTGTCAATAATATAGTTAAATACCTGTAGTTTGCGAATCCATTTTACAAACATTTTTATTTTTAGTTGAAAACAAAAAAAAAACCACTTGAAATATCTCGTTTTTCACTTTTTACCACTGTACACTAAATTAATTAAAATTATTAAACTTTGAGAGAGCATAGCAAAAAAAGTAAACAACTTAGAACACTAATTTTGACAGCTATTGATAGAGAATTTTATCCTCTTTAAACTCATTAAAAAAATATTACAATATACCAACTTCAAATTTTGAATTAATCCTCAGTTTTGATAGTGTTCAACCCAATGTGCGTCGCCTAAAATGCAAAACAAAGTGACAACACTTTTTTCAAAATCAAGTTATTGATTGTGATGCATTGTATTAAAATATATGACTCCACAAAGTTTTAGTTTTATATGGTCAAAAAGTACAAGTTTTACAATCGAAATTTAAAAATATATCTTTAACTTAAAAAACATTTGTTGGTCCCCCTATAAAATTATCAAAATGTGATTTGCTAGTTGTGATACACTTCATTAACTGAAACCATTTTCAAAAATTCAGACCTAATCCAATGAAAAATGACGGACTTATGAATAAAATTAAAAAACGTTTTTCGCTGCTACTTAAAAAAAGCAAAATGTGTTGTTCTATGAACATCCCTCCGTCTATCTGTATGTAACACGATGTAGTCCAAAATAAAACAGCTATCAACCTGACGTTTGGTACAAATATTTTTTATAGTCCTAGGTAGGTTAAAATCGGACCGGAGGGGAAAAAGTTTCACCTTGGAGAAGCGAACCAACCTCTAAAACGCAATTTTTTAGCGATCATTTTTTTTTTGTCAAGCAAATGAAACAATTTTGTGTCGGATGAAGTATAATGTCCTGAACTTGGACCCAATTTTTTGAGGTACGAACACTTTCGTGGGCGTAAATATGTATAATAGGGATATAACTTTTTTTGTCACAAAAAAGCTCATCCAACCACGCGATGGGCAATGTTGTACAGATAATAAAAATTATTTCTTTAGTTCATTTTCATTCCCCAGGAATATTTTTTGTTTTTTAACTTTTATATTATACCCTCAAATGATAATTATTTAAAAATTACACTACTGAACATTTTGAAAAAATATTGATGCGACTGGGCCGCGACCTTCACAGTTAATTGCAATTGTTCTACTGATCACAAATCTGGTCTCCAAACATCACATTAACTTTTGGGAAAATTGATGCCAAAGTTAAAATCGCCGTTTTGTTAATTTTTGGCAAATCATAGTGGATGAACCCGATATGATAACGACTTAAAAATAAGTCGAGGCTAAAGCTTAAACATTGCTCTTAAGGATTCTGAACTCTTTTGGTCAGTCGCCTTAGCCCCTAGGGCACCAATTGTCTCTCAATGATGTCTTGTTCCCGCTATAAATCATATGAAAAAAAAACCTTATTCGAATGGAACGCCACCTTATAGTATAAGGCTTATACACATGATTACAATTATTCTCCTGGTCACAAATCCGGTCTCCATACTTTTTAAGGGTAAAGCTCAAACATTGCTCTTAAAGACGTATAACTCAATTCATCAGACGCTTTAACCTTTGGAGCACCAATTGTCTTTTAATAAGATGTTTTCCTCCAAAAACTTTTTTTCGATATGACTGCATTGAAATACAATTGGTGCCCAAAAAGTTAAGGCGACTGACCAAATGAGTTCTGCATCTTAAAGAGGAAAGTTTTAACTTAACCCTCGACTTATTTTAAAGCCGCCATCACATCGGGTTCATCCGCTATGAGTTTCCAAAAATGTCCAAAACGGCGATTTTTTTGAACTTTGACAACAATTTTCTCAAAAACCAGATGTAATGAAAAAATGTGGAGACCGGATTTTTGACCAGCAGGACTAATGTAATAAAGTGTATAAGATCGCGTCCCAGTCACATTTTCGATGTTTATTAATGTTATTAGAACATTGGCATCGTCAGAATCGCTTACTAAATCTACTTCCTAATGAATTCTAAAAATACACTTTTTAAGTAGTGCAAAAATGTTCTTAAATATTGATCTTAAAGATGTAATTAAACTTTACACACAAAAACTTAAACTATGACAACAGTATGAGTACTACTTATTTTGCGCGACACCGCCATGTTAAATTCACTAGAGTTTCAGCAAAGTTAAAACAACTTTAGCAGCAGTTGAACCACTTTTTATTAACATTTTAGTATGTTCTTTTTTTGCTGGGTAATTATTGTACTTTTGTAAATTCTAAATACTCATTACGAACTTGGTTTTGCTAAGGGGAGCACGCTTACAAAGTGGAAATACGCCGTAGGTATGTTCGGAAAAAATGTGGGGGCAAAAACTAATGGGGGTAAGTCTGCATTCCCTATCCCTAAAAAAAATAAAAAAATGTGTGGGAACCCCCTAAGGCTTAAAAATAGAGGGTAGGTTTGTTTGGGGAAAATGTTGGGGCTGAAAAAATATTGGGGGTCAGTCATACATCTAACTTCTCTAGGGTCACCCTGCTCCAGTTAGAGCGGTAGGAGCAAATTTTATTAAAATTTCATTATGTGTGGAAGACCCCTAAGGAATTAGAGATAGGAAGGTGGTATATTCAGAAGAAATGTTGGGGGCGGAAAATAAATGGGGGTCGGCATTGCTAATGAACCCTTTATGAGGCACCATTGGACCGGTAGGAGCTGATGTAATAAAACAAATTAAGAAAAAATAAAAAAAATGCATGTGGACCACCCTAAGGGTTGAAGATATATATAAATTCCTGGGATTCCTAGTTGGAACAAAGGGCCAGTAAAAAAAAAAAAAAAAAAAAGGGTTGAAGATAGAGGGTAGGTAATTTTCTAAGAAAATGTTGGGGTTGAAAAAATATTGGAGGTCGGTCATACATTTGATTTCTCTAGGGTCACATCTGAGACAGCTAAAGAGGTAGGAGCAAATATTTTTAAAAATTTAACCTTTGTATGGGAGCCCCCTTAGGGAGTGGAGATATGGCTTAGGTATGTTTGGGAAAAGTGTTTGGGGGAAAAAAAGTGGGGTCGGCCTCACATTTGACCCCTCTTGGGGCAAAACCAGGAGAGCTGTAGGGCTTTTTGTGGATTTTTTCCCCTCTATGCCCAACTTTGACCCTGATGAGCGACCCCTAGATCCTATCCGACCTGCCCCATTTTTTGTCTCATGTTTTTTTTTTACGAACCTCACAAAATAAGCGGTTCTAGCGTGTCGAAATCGAAAACTCGTGCACTATCCCACCCCTAATGTCCATACCAAGAACAATATATATAAGAGGATATTCAATGTTCTGACGCCAAAATAAGTTAGGCGTCTTGGCGTCTTGGCGTTTCTTACATAGGCCAAAATGAAAGGGTGTCAGGTGTTTTTTGCGGGAAAAAACGGGAGTTGGTTGTATCCAACAGTTGCGCATCTCATAAAATTGAGATTTTACAGCGAAAAAATTATATTAAAACTTTAAAAAATTAAAAAAAATTATGAAAGAATTAAGAAAAAATTTTACCAATAAAAAAAAATAAGAAAATTAAGAAAAAAAAAAATTCCCAAAATATTTTATTTTCAATTTTTAATTTTTTTATGGATAAGTTATTTGTTAATTTGTTCTCATTTTTTTTTTTTAATTTTTTAAAGTTTTAATATAATTTTTTCGCTGTAAAATCTCAATTTTTTGAGATATTATATTATATTATTGTTCTTGGTCCATACAATATTATTGTTCTTGGTCCATACGACCATCTGTAACGAATCCATTAATTAGTTTAAATGAAAAACTCCATGCATGCATGTAGGATGTTGATGGGTGGGTGTGGGAGGGCTATGTATTGTAACCTATCGCATTGTCAAGAACAATATATGTAAGAGGATATTCAATGTTCTGACGCCAAAATAAGTTTGGCGTCTTGGCGTCTTGGCGTTTCTTACATAGGCCAAAATGAAAGGGTGTCAGGTGTTTTTTTGCGGGAGTTGGTTGTATCCAACAGTTGCGCATCTCATAAAATTGAGATTTTACAGCGAAAAAATTATATTAAAACTTTAAAAAATTAAAAAAAATTATGAAAGAATTAAGAAAAAATTTTACCAATAAAAAAAAATAAGAAAATTAAGAAAAAAAAAATCCCAAAATATTTTATTTTTAATTTTTTTTATGGATGAGTTATTTGTTAATTTGTTCTCCTTTTTTTTTAATTTTTTAAAGTTTTAATATAATTCTTTCGCTGTAAAATCTCAATTTTATGAGATGCGCAACTGTTGGATACAACCAACTCCCGCAAAAAACACCTGACACCCTTTCATTTTGGCCTATGTAAGAAACGCCAAGACGCCAAGACGCCAAACTTATTTTGGCGTCAGAACATTGAATATCCTCTTACATATATTGTTCTTGGCATTGTGGTAGTGTAAACTTTAATTCAATGTTGTTTTGTTTTTATATGTTTTTTTTTTTTGCCCGGTGCTACCACTTGTTTTTTTAATACAACTTTTGGTAACATAATCTATTTGCAATGAATAGCGAGCGACCACAGATCGAAATAATAAATTAAAATGAAAAAATAAAAATAAATAGAATACAATGAAATAAAAGTTGTTCTTAACGTTCCTCCATATACGAGTTGAAACATTTGATATGAAACGCCGAGAAAAACTTTGACTGTATGAAAAAATAAATGTTGAGGGCGTTTTATGTAAAGTGTTGACTGGTATAAATGGTATTGCTTAAAGTGGCAGGAAAACATATCCAGGAACGACTATGAGACGGAAATGCGCATTAGTGGGAGCCCCTTTTAAAGTTTGAAAGTATGTATGTTTGTACGATAGTAGTTAATGGTATGTACAATTGTTAATGGTATGTCGTATGTGTGTCTGTGTACAAGTGTTAGTAAGTATTTATGTCTATGTATGCAGTTGAAGTTTTATATTACAACAAATTGTTATCAGTAGTCAGCGATTGCTTTCGCATAAATGCTCCCTTTATGCCATTTCCGTTTTTTGTTTTCCCCATAATAACAACAACAACACTACTCTGTAAAAACTAATGTATTTTATGACTTCAGCCAGAAAAAGCATTGAATGCTTGGCATCATGTAATAGCCCCTATAATCTTTCAGTTCCCATCCCAAGAATTTTACAATAAATACATAAAAAAACCAACGAACCAACTAAAATTCATTATTTTACGATACTGTTCAATTGTTTACACCAAGTCAAGTGGAATTTTTGTATGTATGTAAACAAAATTATACTTTAACTTGAAGCAACTCCTCACCCCCTCACTTCCTCTTCCAACAGCATCTTCATCACAATTTAAATTTGTTTTGTTTTATGGTAAAAAAGTTTAACCCCCAATTTCTGTAACACGAACGTCATTCGGTCGTGACGAATTTGTGTGTATTTTGTTATTGTAACAAAAACAAAATACATGCAAATTCGTCGTAGAAGAATGACGTTCGTATTACAGAAACTTGGGGGTAACATTTAAAATTTTCTTATACCCTACACCACATTGCTACTCTTTTAGCGCCAACACTGCACGTTCGGGCGAAATACAAATGCTAACCGTTTAGGCTGTAACCTACACTCTAAAAAATGCTTGTAAAATTACTTCAATCAAGTGGGTAATTTTTTATGTAAAACAACACACAACGTCTAAAATTAAACACAAAGTGTTTAAAACTATCGTTTGCACACAAAAATTTTAAAATTACGCACATTGTATAGTATTTTTTGTATTAAGTAAATATTATTATTGAAATATATTGAAATTATTATTGAAATAAAGTGTTTAAAACTATCGTTTGCACACAAAAATTTTAAAATTACGCACATTGTATAGTATTTTTTGTATTAAGTAAATATTATTATTGAAATAAACTCTTTTAAATTTACACATTTAATGTGTTTGATAAACATTTTGTGTTTAATTTTCCATAAAAATTGAAATTGTCAAAATAAAATTAAAATAAAATAAAAATATTAGAGAATTTATTATTCGAGCAATTTAAATAAAACATCGCGAAGAAAAACAACAAATAAAATGTTAACGGAATATTTATAGCGCTTCAATGCAGTTATTTTGAGCTTCATCAAAAGAATTTCATAAATGCAAGAGCATCGGACAAAAGAAAAGTAGAAAATCAGACTTCTGATAAATTGGTAAAATTTATGAAAAATCTGTTGTTCTTTTCATATTTATTGCAAAATATTTGCCAATTTAAAACAATAAAGGTAAGTACAACAAAAGTTTTATAATTTTTAATTTCCGGATTCTGTGAATTTTTCTTTACAAAATTAAGAAGAGTAAAGACGTGTTAAAGTATTGCTCCGTTTATTATTGATATTTCTTTAAAAAACAACAATATTAACTGTGATTTTTCAACAATATTTGAAAGAAAAAAATGCGGAATATTTCTTAAAAAAACATTTATTAAAAATATTTTTATCCTGGTGATAAACTAATTAAAAATAAATCATTTGATTTCTTTAATATACTCTTTTGTTAAAAAAAAAAAAAAAAATTGTCTAATTATTTTCAACAAGCATAAAAAAAAAATAAACAAACCAACGAACATAGCATAAAAGAAAATAAAAGTAAAACTAACATATCAATGTCTTCCCCCGCAACTAAACGCAAAAACAGCCCCTCTAACACCACTAAAAACAATTTTTTTTCTCCTGCATTAAAAACTCAAAAACTTGATGATGGATCAATAACATTAAAATCTGTGTTAGAGAATAATCACAATTGGAGCGGGAAGCGGAAAAACGCTTCAAAAATCGAGCGATTAATTTAAATTAAGCGTCAAGCGGTTTGCGGTTTTCTTTGCATTATTTTTGACATTCATACCTCGAAATGTATAATTGTTGTGATAATTATTTTAATTTTATTTAGAAATTTTACTTTTGGCAATAACATTTTTTTATATTTAAACAATAAAAATTGTTCAATATTATAAGAACTCATTCAATTAAGACCAAGAGACAAAATCTTATAAAACAGTTGCAAAACAAGAAACTAACAGCAATTTTTGCACAATTTATTTATTCGAAACAATAAAAATAAAATACAAATTCCGTGAAACAAATTTTACATATTGCATCCTAAAAACTTGAAAAATTGCATAAGAAATCATATATTTTTTAACAATATCTATTAATTTTTCAGCAGACTCCATTGTTTGAATAATTTTCCATATTTTTTTTCTGTTTTGCTTTGTTGTTTATTTCCATCTGCCAAAAAACTCGTACTTTACTTGTATTTTACAACACTGTACAGAAAAACAATACTTTTTTTTTGGTTAAAGTCTGGCAACGCCAAAAAATAAAATGAGAGGAAAAATGAGAGAGAGAGAAAAAACGCCATGAAAATAGAATAGAATTTATTTCGGCGGAAAAACGCCGCGGAATTTTGATTGCATACAAAACGTATGTGAACAGTTGCGGAAAAACGCTTCCCGCTCCAATTGTGATTATTCTCTTAAGTGAAATGAAAAGAATGGAAGAAAGATTACAAAATCATGCTGAAGTTATGTTTGAACGTTTAGAGCCCAGTCACAATTGGCACCACCGACGACGAACCACTGCAAAAGAGAGAGCGACACATTAAAATTAAGCGACAGACTACCGGACACATTTTATAAAGAAAAAGACGCTCATATCACTCACACATTTATTTTTTTTTTCTTTTGTCATCCTATAAATGCAGGTATACAATGTTTCTTGTGTGCAACACACACACAATATATTAACTCCAATTGGAAATCGACGGAATTTCCAATTACCTGCTAAAAAAGTTCCCAGATCCAACATTGGAAATGTTAACTATTTTATTTAACAATTGTTTTAATAATTGTTACTTTCCTTCTACATGGAAGAAAGCTAAAATCCTACCAATTAAGAAAAAAGGCGGGGGCAACAGCCCGGAAGATTTCCGTCCCATATCATTATTGTCGAATGTTGGTAAACTGTTCGAACATATTATCAAAATGAAATTGGAAAATGAATTCCCAATCAGTCCAATCTCATCATTTCAATTTGGATTCAAACGCTTTCATTCCACACAACATGCCCTTTTAAAATTCCATGATGACGTAGCCGTAAATCTTCGGAAAAGGTGTTGCACTCTGACAATCTCTCTGGATATTGAAAAGGCATTTGACTATACATCGCACAATGGTATTCTTTATAAACTAGTCAAACTCGGCGTAGATCCATTTTTGGTGAAGTTATTGTCCAGTTTCCTTAATAACCGGACATTTTTTGTCCAAATTGGCGACGGTTTCTCTTCGGCTGGTGATGTAAACAGTGGGGTTCCACAGGGCAGTATTCTAGCTCCGTTTTTATTCAATATATTTCTATATGATTTCCCGCACACGACTTCTAATTCCAGCGCAATCCTCTATGCAGATGATTGCCTAATATACAGTCACAGCGAATCACCGCTACAAGCGTTAAGAAACGCAGCTTCACACCTTGGCACTATTTACAACTACTACAAAAAATGGGGCATAAAAATAAATGCAGCAAAATCGGAGGCCATTTGTATTAGGAATGCATCAGGCAAATGTGCAGACTACGTGGTCCCACAGAGCAAATGTCTCCTTCTCACCTTAAATGGAGTCGAAATACCAATTAATAATAATCTAAAGTATCTTGGTGTAAATTTCAATCAACTTTTTAAATTCAATAATCACGCTCGCTCCCTGTTAATCAAAGCAAAACGGATTGTGGCAATGTTCTCTCGGGTAATGAATAGTGTTTATCTTCCCCAAAAAACAAAACTTCTTTTATATAAAGTGGCAATTAGATCTGTTTTAACATACGCTTTTCCTGTGTGGTTTTCTATCTCCCCAACAATTGCAAAAGAACTAGAAATTTTCGAACGAAACATTCTACGTAAATGCATAAACAAAAACTTTAAGAATCCTACTGAACGCTTCTCCAACAACTTTATTTACGAAACAGCATCTATAGTTCCATTTTGTAAATATTCCCTTGATCTGCAGAGAAAATTTGTGGAACGACTCTGCGATCATGAAAACAACTTGATGATCGACATCTATGAATCGCAAAGAAACATAGATTGGCGAAACTACTCTTATCTATCCCCGGTTGGTATTCTTAAAGAAGAGTGCAATGATGACGATGGTTCCTATCACCTGCCAGACTTCTATGAGAAGACTGTCCCAGGCACACATAGGGGCTAGAGTTCCTAGTAGTAAACATTTGTGATATTTTACTTAAACATTTATTGTTCACTTTTATCCATTATTTAATAATTTTATATATATGTTCAAATGTATTAATATTATTTTCCTCCTCACCGATGTCTGCGATCGCTGTTTGGGGTTGTGGGTGGTTCATTGCTGAGGCTTTCACAGAAAGTCCTTCAAATGGATCATCGGCAATCTCCTTAAACGTTGCTCGTAGATTCGGTTGGCGAAACATTAAATATTATCCTAGGCTAATATACCAAAAAAAAATCAATTTAATTGTTAAAAATCAATTTTGTAACCGCTCGGTTCCCTTTAAATTGCTGTATAAGCTAAACTCAGTTAACTTTACTTAGAGTCATTCAATGATTACTAATTAATCAATGTCTAGTTATTGTTTTGACAGTACTATTTTTTGTACATATTTTATTGTTGATTATTTTTAAGGTCTCAGACATAGCTCTGTAAGTCACGGTAAATGCCGCGAGCAAGCATTGACACCCTGCATTCATTTCTGTATTACATACATATTCTATTCACTTTGTTGGCAAGTAGCCTTTACAATTTATCGTGTATTAAAACAAGACAAATATAGTTTTAAGAATTATCAAGCATATGTTAGCTATACTTTCGATTGTATACCTTTTAGTATTTGTTATGAAAAGAAAAAAAGACTCAATAAATATACTATACTATACTATACTTGGAAAAATTAGCATATTTTGTTGAACATATGGCAACGCTACTTAATACAAATTTGAGAAAAATGAGAGGGTGGTGAGAGAGCACTACAAAAATAGAATAGAATCTATTCTGGCGGCAGTGTGGTCGACCACAAAGCGATTTTTTGCTTTTCATACAAAATGTATGAAAACGTTATGTGGTTATCATATGTGGTTCCAATTGTGACTCGGCTCTTAAGCACTGAACTCACTGCGGTTGAGACAAAACTTGTAAAGAAAATAGAGAGCGAAATAAAACTTATAGAAGAAAGAGCTAATTATATTGAGGATCGTATCGCATCAATTGAGAGTGAGTTAACTACTGTTGATAAACTGAGTAGTGAAATTGAAATTTAAAAAAACGAAATAAATGAAATAAAAACAAAACAAACAAATAATACAGTGAAGGATATTTCTGCCGATGCTATTATTTTTGGAGTTAAATTTGATGATACTGAAAATTTAAAAAGTATATTTAATCAAGTTTGCCACCACATAAACTTTTTGGCTCCACAAATACGTGATATTTTTAGAGTGCGTCCAAAGGCCCAAGATCCAGATAAAAATACTGCAGTAATAGTAAAATTCTATACACCGTTTGATAGAAATCGTACATTAAAAGCGTTTTCTGAATACCGTAAACTCATCAAGGGTGCTGTTTCTATGCGTGCAGCTGGTTTTGATAACGATAATTCGTTTCGCATATATGAAAGTTTGGATATTGCGAATAGAAAGATACTTCAAGTAGCTGCAAAGCAGAAAAAAGAAGGAAAATTTGTTAGTGTGTTCTCTGCACGGGGAAAAGTTTTTGTTCGAGTCCAAAAAGGTTCGGAAGCCATTCTAATACCTGATGAGAAGGCGTTGGAGGTTTTTAATTAATTTTTATTATACATATATATATTTTCTTTTTTAAATTAATATTTATTTATTTAATTTTTTTTTTAATTCTTTGTTTGTCGTACATATACATATTTATATTTTTTTTATTTTTTTTTAAACATTTTTTAAAACACAAAATGTCTAACAACCTTGTAAGGCTCTATAGTTTTCTTTCTTCATTTTCCTTATTTATTTTGTGGAAGCTTCTTCTAATTAACGAAACTGTTTTCCCGCTACATTGTTTTGATGTCCATTAACAATGGTAGTCGTGTTAACGGAAATCATTCTGCTATGCTGAACAGAGATCAGGTCTTAATGTTGTAAATTTTAATGCGAGAAGCTTAAATGGTTTAAAGTTGGATAATGTACGATTTATATTTGAAAATTCAAAAGTTGATGTGATTTGTGTAACGGAAACGTGGTTTGATCATGATATAGTGGATAGTCATTATAAAATTAATGGTTATAATCTCTTCCGAAACAGTAGAAAAAAAAGAAAGGGTGGCGGAGTTGCCATATTTTGCAAGACAAATCTTAAGGCTAAGCTTGTTAATGTGTCAAAGGATGCTGACGTTGAGTTCATTAATGTAGTTATTTATGACAATAATATTAAAGTTTTAGTGTCATGTGTCTATAATCCTAACAGGTCACATACACTTGAGCCTTTTTTTACTGATTTTAAGCCGGCAAAGTGGTCGAATGCAATTTTTGCATATTTTTTAAAAAGTGAATTTCAACAGTAAAAAAAAAGTTAATAATATTTATAAATCGTGTGGAAACAAGATTTGGTAAGTACATTGGACTTTGTTTTAGATAATAATAATGGATTTTGGTCAAATTTTATATCTTGGATTAGTTTTTTCCCCTATTTTGTTATGTACCATATATGGTACTTCATGCATTTCCACATGTTTATCATACGTAAATTTTTGACTATTTTCTTTTGTTTATTGTTTGTTTTTTATTGTTTATTGTACTGTTTATTGTTTAATGTTTATTGTTTATTGTTAATTGTTTATTGGTTATTGTTTATCGTTTAATGTTTATTGTTTATTGTTTATTGTTTATTATTTATTATTTATTATTTATTCTATACACAGAAAAAAAACGTCGAGGTAATGTTATCTAAGCTGGCTTAGGTGAAATATTTTTGTATGTAATTTAAAAGCCACGACATATTACCTATGCCACCAGTATAATTTTACTTTACATTTTCACCTAATGGCCATGTAAGGTTTACTAACACAAATAGGTAAAATTTCGAATTTAATTTTTTTATATTTTTTGTTGTCATTTTCAATTTTAATTTTTGAAAAGCTAGTCCAAAATTAAATATGTAATGAAAAAAAATTATATAATTTGTATATTAAATTTTCCAAAACAGAATATTTAATTCGAATGTAACTGAAACTGAATTTTGAAGAACGGTTACATGGATTATGATTAACATTTGCAAGCTGTTGTGGGTAAGAAACAGAAACGGAAATTTTCCTGGAAACTGTGACACCCAAAAAGGAAACAAAATTAAATATGGAGGCTGGAGATCGTTTTTCCAGGGGTTATTAAACCAAGAATCAGTTAACAATATTTAAAGCTAAATAGAGGTAAAAAACATAATGATTTCTTTTAATGCTGTCTTTTAATACGGATCATATCTTGCTACCAGTTTTAGATTACAAAAACATTTCATGCCTCTTACGGTACCAGCAGATGATCCCTAAGTTAATGGTGACATTATGAGGCTATCAATAGAATAGAATTGAAAATTAAATCCCATATGATACCCGAAAAGCTAAGATCAACAATATAAACAGGACCAGTTTCAGATTCTGCTACAGCAAAGTTACATCCCCATAGTTTTTTTTAATATTTTCTATCAACGTTTTCTGAGAGTCTAAGAATTTTTCTATAGAAAAAATGTCTTAGAATCTGAGAATTTTTCTATAGAAAACATATTTCAGAATCTAAGAATTTTTCTACAAAAAATATATTTTAGAATCTCAGAATTTTTATAACTAAAAAATGTATCAGAATCTGAGAACTTTTCTATATAAAAAAAATTCAGAATCTGAGAATTTTAATATAAAAAATGTCTCAGAATCATAGAATATTTTAATATAAAAAAAGTCTCAGAATGTCTCAGAATCTAAGAATTTTTCTATATAAAAATGTCTCAGAATCTCAAATTTTTTCTATGGAAAAAATATTTAGGAATCTGAGAATTTTTCTACAGGAATTTTTTTTTCAAAATCTGAGAATTTTTCTTTAGACTAAATATTTCAGAATCTGAGAAATTTTCTACAGAAAAAAATGTATCAGGATCTGATAGTCTTACTATATAAAAATATTTCAGAATCAGAGAATTTTTCTACAAAAAAAAATTCACAGAATTTAGCAAAATCTGAGAATTTTTCTATAGAAAAAATGTCTCAGAATCTGAGAATTTTTCTATAAAAAAAATGTTTCAGAATCTAAGAATTTTTTCTATAGAAAAAATGTCTCAGAATCTGAGAATTTTTCTATAGAAAAAATGTCTCAGAATCTGAGAATTTTTCTAAAGAAATAATGTCTCAGAATCTTAAAATTTTTCTATGTAGAAGAAATGTCTCAGAATCTGAAAATTTTTCTATAGAAAAAATGTCTCAAAATCTGTAAATTTTTCTATGGAAAAAAATGTCTCAGAATCTGTAAATTTTTCTATAGAAAAAATGTCTCAGAATCTGAGAATTTTTCTATAGAAAAAATGTCTCAGAATCTTAAAATTTTTTTATGTAGAAGAAATGTCGCAGAATCTGAGAACTTTTCTATAGAAAAAATGTCTCAGAATCTGTAAATTCTTCTATATAAAAAATGTCTCAGATTCTGAGAATTTTTCTATAGAAAAAATGTCTCAGAATCTGAAAATTTTTCTATAGAAAAAATGTCTCAGAATCTGAGACATTTTCTACAGAAATAATGTCGCAGAATCTGAGAATTGTTCTATAGAAAAAATGTCACAGAATCTGAGAATTTTTCTATAAAAAAAATGTTTCAGAATCTAAAAATTTTTCTATAGAAAAAATGTCTCAGAATCTGAGAATTTTTCTATAGAAAAAATGTCTCAGAATCTGAGAATTTTTCTAAAGAAATAATGTCTCAGAATCTTAAAATTTTTCTATGTAGAAGAAATGTCTCAGAATCTGAGAATTTTTCTATAGAAAAAATGTCTCAAAATCTGTAAATTTTTCTATAGAAAAAATGTCTCAAAATCTGTAAATTTTTCTATAGAAAAAAATGTCTCAGAATCTGTAAATTTTTCTATAGAAAAAATGTCTCAGAACCTGAGAATTTTTCTATAGAAAAAATGTCTCAGAATCTTAAAATTTTTTTATGTAGAAGAAATGTCTCAGAATCTGAGAACTTTTCTATAGAAAAAATGTCTCAGAATCTGTAAATTTTTCTTTATAAAAAATGTCTCAGAATCTGAGAATTTTTCTATAGAAAAAATGTCACAGAATCTGAGAATTTTTCTATAAAAAAAATGTTTCAGAATCTAAAAATTTTTCTATAGAAAAAATGTCTCAGAATCTGAGAATTTTTCTATAGAAAAAATGTCTCAGAATCTGAGAATTTTTCTAAAGAAAAAATGTCTCAGAATCTTAAAATTTTTTTATGTAGAAGAAATGTCTCAGAATCTGAGAATTTTTCTATAGAAAAAATGTCGCAAAATCTGTAAATTTTTCTATAGAAAAAATGTCTCAGAATCTGTAAATTTTTCTATAGAAAAAATGTCCCAGAATCTGAGAATTTTTCTATAGAAAAAATGTCTCAGAATCTTAAAATTTTTTTATGTAGAAGAAATGTCTCAGAATCTTAAAATTTTTTTATGTAGAAGAAATGTCTCAGAATCTGAGAACTTTTCTATAGAAAAAATGTCTCAGAATCTGTAAATTTTTCTATATAAAAAATGTCTCAGAATCTGAGAATTTTTCTATAGAATAAATGTCTCAGAATCTAAGAATTTTTCTATAGAAAAAATGTCTCAGAATCTTAAAATTTTTTTATATAGAAAAACTATCTCAGAATCTGAGAATTTTTCTATAGAAAAAATGTCTCAGAATCTAAGAATTTTTCTATGGAAAAAATGTCTCAGAATCTAAGAATTTTTCTATAGAAAAAATGTCTCAGAATCTGAGAATGAAAAAATATTTCAGAATCTATGAAGATTTCTACAGAAAAACTGTATCAGAATCTTATAATTTTTCTACAGAAAAATTATTTTAGAATCAGAATTTTTCTATAGAAAAATGTTTCAGAATCTGAGGAATTTTTTAAATATATAAAAAATTTTAATAATCTGAGAATTATCTATAAAAAAAAAAAAAACAATTTTCTATAGAAAAAATGTCACAGAATCTGATAATTTATTGTATCGAAAATATGTCTCAGAATCGGAGAATTTTTCTAAAAAAAAAAATTATCTCAGAGACTGAGAATTTTTCTATAGGAAAAATGTCTCAGAATCTGAGAATTTTTCTATAAAAAACTGTCTTAGAATCTGAGAATTTTTCTATAGAAAAAATGTCTCAGAATCTGAGAATTTATTTTTTGAAAAATATTTCTCAAAATCTTTCTATAACAACAATAATTGTAATTCATGATTAAATTTATTTATAAAAACATAATAAAATCAAATAATTTTTTAATTTATTTAATTTAGTAAAGTGTGTAATTATTTATACCTAGCGTATTAACAAAATAATTTAGATAAATTACCAAAATTTATATATAAATTTTTACTCTTCTAAACTTTGAAAAGTTTACAAAGTTTCCTAGGAATATTTCCTAAAAGCATAGATAATTTTTCGAACATATCATTTTTTAAAAATCACCTTGGCTTTTTAGTAATATTGTCTAAAAACTTTGTAGGCTCTATGTTATCTTGGCACTTAGATAAAGTTATACTATAAATTTAGGTAATATTACCTCGATTTTTTTTTGTGTGTATTATTTATTATTTATTATTTATTATTGAATATTGTTTTTGATTTTTAGACATGGATTTCCTTATTATTGACGGAAAAAGGTACAACGCTGATGAGGTAGAGGATATGATTCATGATTATGACGATGATGAAGTGGTGGGCATACCAATCAATGGCAATAAGTCTGATGATGAAACAGAATGGGAAGATGACGGAGCATGTGAATTCATTGATGAAACTCATATACTGCCACGCGTGAGAAATCGGGCCGAAACCAATTACGTCAAATTTGATGAAGGGGCAATATCCGAAGAATTTTATGAGGGAGCAATTTCCGACGAATTTCTCAACGTTGACGACCTAGACATATCAATTCTAGAAGCTGCTGGAATTCCTGTTCCTGATATGGGTAAGTCAATGTCAGTTGATTTGTCCATAGTGAGAAAGGAGCCCCCATCTCCTCCAAGAAAAAAAAATAAAATGGTTTCCTCGACCCCTCTGCGACCTGTGGATGATCTCTATGAAAACGCTGCCACCGAAAATACTCTCATTGACAAATTGGCTCACGTACGCGTAGAATGCAGTAAGTACAAGGACCTTAATGTTGACATAACTTCTAATGATTTTGAGAGAGCTCGTTGGAAAAAAGGAAATTTACAGTTACACGAAGAGCAAATCTCGTTTCTTGGCAGCTCTAAATTAGAACCAGAGTCAGCAGATGATTTCTCAACTCCTTACGCGTGTTTCAAATATTTTTTTACGGACGAGCTAATGGCAAAAATAGTTGACGAGACTATTCATTACGCAAAAGTTGAAAAGAATGATCAAAATTTCTTGTTTGACATCTTGGAACTCGGTAAATACACTGGAATTATTTATTACATGTCATATCACAGACTTCCTTGTGTTAGAGACTATTGGAATAGGCAAAATGGAGTTGATTCTGTTCGTAATGTAATGACAAATAACCGGTTTGAGAAGATTAGAGAGTACCTACATATAAACAACAATGACGAATACGACGCCAATAATTCTGATAGGTTGTTCAAAGTAAGACCAATGATTAATTCCCTTAATGATAGATTCCAATCTATTCCCATGCTGCCTCGCTTATCGATAGATGAGCAGATGTGTTCCACAAAAGTAGGCCATTACATGAAACAATATCTTCCAAATAAACCAAAGAAATGGGGATTCAAATTTTTTGCCCTTTGTGATACAACCGGTTTCATGTACAAATTTGAAATTTACACTGGGGAAGAACATCGTTTACGTCCAGGAGAACCAGATTTGAAGGCTTCTTCGAATGTCGTAGTGCGTATGACCCGTGAAGTTCCACGTTTTAAAAATTACATAGTCTACATGGACAATTATTACACCTCCATACCATTACTAATTTATCTGCGGACCCAAGGAATTCATAGCATTGGAACCATTAATCGCAACCGAATAAAGAATTGTAAACTTCCTGACCCAAAGGCTATGATGAAAATGAATAGAGGGGTTTCAGCAGAGTTTACAGCAAACATTCAAGGTGGTGAGTTGATATCGATATCCTGGAAAGACAACAAGGTCGTTAACCTTGTGTCCACTTTCGTTGGCGTAAAACCATTACTTTCAGAGCATGGTAATAGTGTGGACGTTCCTTCTGTTGAACGATGGGATAAGAAGCATCACGAGGTATTAACGATTCCTTGCCCTCAAATCATTAAAGAATACAATCTTCACATGGGAGGTGTGGACCTTATGGATTCGTCTTTGGGTCGTCTAAAAATTGTTTTAAAAAGCCGTAAATGGTACATCAGAATATTCTACCATTTACTCGACCTTTGCATGGTAAATGCATGGCTACTTTTTAAAAGAGCAAATCCTGCAATCCCGATAACCCAAAAGTCGTTCCGTCTGGAGGTATCCCACGTGCTAACTAATATAGCAGAAAAGAAAAAGAAATGTAGTCGGCCAGATGTACCTTTACAAATCCCACGAAGTCAAAACGAACAGCCGCCAGCTAATGATTTGCGATATGATGGTGTGGATCACCTGCCAGTCATTGAAGGAAGAGCTCGGTGCAAAA
This sequence comes from Pegoplata infirma, assembly GCA_963921195.1. Lineage (NCBI taxonomy): Eukaryota > Metazoa > Arthropoda > Insecta > Diptera > Anthomyiidae > Pegoplata > Pegoplata infirma. The sequence goes on from OY992538.1 coordinate 158,695,613, forward strand.
ATATAACATGTGCTGAAGACAAAAAAGTAAACAACCGTTCAATTTTTAAATGTAAAAAGTGCAATGTTCACCTTTGCTTGAACGAAAAACGCAATTGTTTCCTTGATTATCATACTAAGAAATAATAGCTTCGTTTGTTTACCTACTACAATTTACTATTTTTAACTCAATTTACTACTTTTGCTCAAAAACCGTTCGAGTACACATAAAAATAGTAAATGTAGTAATCAATTTAAGAGAAAATTTATTTCTCTTTTGCTTTATTTTTACTACAATTTACCGGCAAAATTTCAATGAGTAAGTATTTAAATTATGTCAAAAAAATTATTCACAAATTTTTGTATTTATTTACAAAAAAATATTTTAAAACAAAAAAAATAAAAAAAAGCAAAATTTATGTGCAAATTCAATTCAAGATGAACTAACAACAAAAAATCTAAACAAAAATGCGTACATGTACTTAATACATGCTTAAAATCATCCCTTGGTAGGAAAAATTCGAAAAAGTTCTAAGCTTTTTAGTGTGTAACGCATCTTTCCTTTTTTATTCCGTGTGTTACGCATCCACATTTCGGTCTAGGACCTAATAATAGCGAAGAATCTGAGACTTTTTCTAAAGAATAATATTTCTCAGAATCTGAGACTTCTTTTAAATAAAAATGTCTCAGAGTCCGAGACTTTATCTGAAGAAAAAATTTCTCAAAATCTGAGACTTTCTATAGAAAAATTGTCTCAGAGTCTGAGACTTTTTCCACATAAAAAATGTCTTAGAATCTGAGACTTTTTCTATAGAAAAAATGTATTAGAATCTGAAACATTTTCTGTAAAAAAAATGTCTCAGAATCTGAGACTTTTTCTACAAAAAAAAAAATTTCTACAGAAAAAAATTCTCAGATTCTGAGAATTTTTTTCTGTAAAATTCTCTCAGAATCTGAGATTTCTTCTATAGAAAAAATGTCTCAGAATCTGAGACTTTTTCTACAGGAAAAATGTCTCGAAATCTGAGACTTTTTCTATAGAAAAAATGCCTCAGAGTCTCAGACTTTTTCTATATAGAAAAAATGTCTCGGAAACTTATAGAAAAAATGTCTCGGAAACTTAGAACCTTTAAATAAAAAAATGTCTCAGAATCTGAGACTTTTCTATAGAACTTCTATAGTCTTCTTCTTTAGAAAAAATGTCTCGGAATCCGAGATATTTTCTAAAAAATAAGTCTCTGAATCTAAGACTTTTTCTATAGAAAAAAATGTAGCGGAATCTGAGACTTTTTTTATAGAAAAATATCTCAGAGTCTGAGACTTTTTCTATTTAAAAAATGTCTCAGAATCGGAGACTTCTTCTATAGAAAAAATGTCTCAGAAACTGAGTTTTTATAAAGAAAAAGTGGATTAGAATATCAGAATCTGCGACTTTTTGTATAAAAAAATTTCTCAAAACCTGTGACTTTTTCTATAGAAAAATCTCTCAGAACCTAAGACTTTTTCTATAGAAAAAATTTCTCAGAATCTGAGACTTTTTCTACAGAAAAAATCTCTCAGAATCTGAGACTATTTTTATAAAAAAAATTCTGAATATAAGTTTTTTCTATACAAAAAAGTGTCTCAGAAATGTAGACTTTTTCCATAGAAAAAATATAAGAGATATAAGATTTTTTCTTTAGTAAAAATGTCTCGGAAACGGACACTTTTTCTATAGAAAAAATGTACCAGAATCTGAGACATTTTCGATACGTTCAGTTCGGAGATGTATAAAATCGGATCAGTTGGGAAAAAATGTCCACTTTTAAAAATTAAAACAACTCCAGAAAAAGACAATTTTTTTTAATGATTTTTATACGTTTGTATTAAAGATTTTTTTTAGGACAGTCCCAAGATAATGAGAAAAAATCCTCAGATTCTAAGAGTATTTGTTAAAAGGCTTTTAAAATACTTCTTAAAGAAAAAATGTGATGTGTTTTAATATACTAAAACGTAAAATTCTTTCAAAGATTTTTGGATATCCTGGGGTTTATATATATAAGAAAGGTCCATAATTAAATTTTTTGGAAAGTTCTATAGAATATTATCCTCAAGTTGTCAAAACTCCTTCTTCTTGTCTAAATGCATAAAGTTTTGAATTTTTTTTATTAATAAATAAATTTAAAAAAATTGAATGATAAATACATATATTTTTACTACTTTTACTACTTTTCGTTTTTTTACTTTTTTTGATTTTTCTCTCAATGAGTTAATTTTTACAATATTTCTCATTTACTACATTTACTACAAAAAAAGTAATCAAACAGACCTAATAATTATTTTATATATAGAATAAAATCTACCAAAAATGTATATATTCCTGAACTTTTCATTAATTTGTTATTTAATTTTATGTATTTTTCCATTAATTTTTAATAAATATAAAATGAATTCCACAAAATTGTATTTTACTCAAAACATGTATAGAATGCATAGTGTACCATAAATGGTACACATCAGGAATCGTCCTTTTTCCGCTTTTCCGGGAAAATGGTTCATTTCCCAGAAAAATTAATATCGAATTCGTGTTTAGCGAGCGATTTTACTTAAGGGTAGCTTGGTCTCCATACTGGGAGCTGACCTCATGCATTTAAGGGTTAAGACTTTAGGTGTCCATTCCAGTAGTTCATCTGAGTGCAAGTTAGTCCCAGATGAGCTTAATGATTTTTTTTGTGATAGTGCTATAATGGGAAACCATAATTTTAGCCCTCAAAGCTCTTTATTTTGCAGTAACAGTTTTACGTTTTCTACAGTATCTGAGGCTGAAGTGATCAAGAACGTTTTGAAAATTCGTTCTAATGCTATTGGTGAAGATGGCGTGTCTATTAAGTTTGTAAAATTAATACTGCCTTATGTTGTTGGGCCACTAACACATATATTTAATCATTGCATAACAACGTCCATCTTTCCTAAATTATGGAAAATAGGAAGAGTGATTCCCATAGCAAAAATATCTACTGCTGTAAATGCAAGTGATTACCATCCGATAAGTATTCTTTCAGTGTTTGCTAAAGTTTTTGAGTCCGTTATGGCCGAACAAATCTCATCCCATCTTAATCTTAACAAACTTTTATCCCATTGCAATCTGGATTCCGTGCTGCTCATAGCTGTACTACTGCCGCCCTAAAGGTAATGGATGATGTCAGACCTGAGTATGACTTGGGAAATTTGACATTCATGTGTTTGTTAGACTTTTCTAAGGCATTTGATAAAGTAGATCATGCTATACTTTGTCAGAAATTAAAGCACTATTTTGGTTTTACTGATGTAGCTTTGACTCTTATGAAAAATTACTTGACGGGGCGTGCTCAAAAGGTAATTATAGGAAATATGCAATCTGGTTTGAAATGCATAACTTCTGGTGTACCGCAAGGATCCGTTCTAAGTAGGTCCTCTGTTATTTAGCATTTTTGTTAATGATGTGTTTAGTGTCTGTAAGTATGCTCGGATGCATGGTTATGCAGATGATATTCAACTTTATATTTCTAATCGTCTTGGTTTGATAGAAGATTGATGTTGCAAACTCAATGAGGACTTAGAGGCTATAAAAACTTGGGCTGAAACCAATAATTTGGTACACTCAAAAAAAAAAGTTTGTAAAATGACATAAAATCCCCGTGATTTTACGGGGCAGGTTTTGTAAAATATGTACTAGCAAGAATCCCCGTAAAGTTACGGGGATAATTTGTAAATTGATTTAACAAAAGAAAATGTAAATTTACAATTTTTTTTTGTAAAATATCATCTTCGAGGTGAACATTTTTTTTGTAAATTTGCAAAAAATTTGCTAAATTTACAAAACAAAATTGTAAACTTACAGAAAAAGGTTGTTATTTTACTAGGAAAAATAGAAAATGAAAAAAATAAATTGTAGATTAACAAATTATTTGGTTAAACTACTGTTTTTTATGCAAAAAACTTGTATATTTTCAATAAAAAGTGGTAAATTTTCAATTTTTATTGTATATGTACCATTTTCCTTATTTTTTTGCCGTAAAAACAGTAGTTTAACCATAAAATTTGTAAATTTACAATATTGTTTTTGTATTTTCTATTTCATTTTTGTAAAATTACAACTTTTTTCGTAAGTATACAATTTTGTTTTTTAAATTTTCATATTTGTTTTGTAAATTTACAAAAAAATTGGTTTATTTACATATTGGTTTTGTAAATTTAAAGGTTTTTTCCATTGGTGCATCTTTTTTTTCCTTCTTCGGCAGCTGGAGTAGCACTTCAACAACCTGAAAAGATTTTTTTTTCACTTGAGCACTTTTAACAAACTTTTTAATGTATAACACTGCACTTTTTTATTTTTTTTCGACATTTCGTTTTTCTTAAGTAGAACATATGAGAATTGCGAAGGAGGCTACACAAGAAATTTCTTATATTTTCAGGAAAAATTAGTCAAAAAATAACAATTTTTTTTTGAATTTTTAATTATTTTCACAAGTATTTTTAAAAAATCGGGAAAAAAAAATTTGGATATTGTAGATTGGATATTTAAGTACCAGTTAAAATAAGAAAAATTTGATTTTTCATAATTGGCAGCTTTCTATTGACATTTTAGGTACTAAATTTAAAAAAAAATTACCAAAAAAATATGGTAAAATCACCAAAAAAATGGTAAAAATACAAAAAAAAAAAAACTAGAACAATTATATAGTAGAAACACATAAAAATTGTGGTATTTTACTTAACGCAAATTACCAAAAAAATGGTGTAAAAATTATTTATAAAAAATTATTTTTAACTAAATTTTTTATTCCAAAACGCAAAAAAAAATCTGAACTTAGAAAATTTTTGCGTGTCCTATTGTTGAATAATTATTTTTTTTTTTGTAAAACAACATTGATTCTAGTAATAAAATAAGTTTTGTAACATTATATTGAAATTTTGTACTTTTCAATACACACATTTCAAACTGAAAACCTTGTAAACGATCTTAAAAAAAAAAAATGTTTGTAATAAAACATTTTTTTGGTCAAAAGACTAAATAACATCAAGTAAAATTATGTTGTACAATTACAGTTTTCTTGTGTAAAAAAACTAAACACCTTGAAATATTTTTTTAATTTGTAAAATAATTCACTTTTTTGTAAATTTACCTAAAAAATTTGTAAAATAAATTTACCAACATATAATAGTAAAATTACAAAGCAAACTGTAGTTTTCGTTTTATTAAATATACAACAATTTTTGTAAAAAGACAAAAATATTAGTAAAACAGAATTACAAGACCTTTTACTTGTAAATTTACAAACTTTTTTTTTTGAGTGTACTTAATCCTAAAAAATCGTTTGTTTTACCAATAAGTAAATTTACACTGGATCGTAGTTATTTTCCAACACTATATCTTGGTTCCACCTCTCTGACGTATGTCGACAGAGCGAAATATCTGGGATTTTACATTAACTCAACCTTTTCATGTACAGACCACATAAACAATGTTTTGCGTAATGTTTTTCTTGTACTACGTAATCTACGAATGTCGTCTTACTTTACCCCAATCGAAATTAAGCGAAAGCTTGTAATTCAATTAATGCTTCCACTGATAACCTATTCAGCTGAGGTATATAGTAAATTAGATTCGCACTCAATGCACAAATTGCGGGTGTCTTTTAATAATGCAACGCGGTATGTATATGGTATAGCCCGGTTTGATAGTATATCATCTTGGACAAAAATGATCCTTGGTTGTGATTTAGAGGACTACCTTTGTATGCGTAACCTAATATTTCTGCACAAGCTTTTGCATAAGAATACTCCTGCTTATCTATTTGAAAAACTAACATTTGCTAGATCTACAAGATACATTACTTTAATAATACCCAGACACAACTTTCTTAATACAAGCAGATTCTTTTTCGTTAACGCAATTAAATTATGGAATGACCTACCTATTAAAACTAAATCTATGTCGGGAATAAACAGTTTCAAGGAATCCCTATTTGAACATATAACTTCCAACAAGGCATAAGTGTCATCTATGGTATTAATTTTAGAACAAAAAAATTATTTTAAGGCTATTTTATTGCAAAAATAGCATGAGCTATGTGAAACCATGTTTTTTTATAAATAAAAATTTGAGCTATCTACAGTATAGTTTACTACGGTAAACTTTTAAATTTATTTTTTTTTATTATCACTTTCTCCATCAATAAAAATAATGGCAGTTTTTTTTTTTTTTTTTGGAAAGTTTCAACTCCTTTCCGCGGTTAAAAACGCGGTTTTTGACTAGTGTTTGGGGTCCGGGAATTCCCGGGTCGGATTTCCCGGGAATTCCCGGGAAAACACTGACGGGAATTCCCGGGAATTTTTTTAATTTTTCCCGGGAAATCCGGGAATTTTGTAAAATAAACCTTTTTACATAAAATCGTTTATTTTACTTTAATTTTTACCATTTTTTTTACATACAGGTATAATTAAATTGATATTTTTTGTATTTTTTTCTATTTGGAAGAACAGTGCAAATATATATTCATAGGAAAACTGACCAAGTGTAAAAAGTATGTTAATATCATGAAAAAACTTAAAAGTCAAAAATTTTGAACCTAGAATTAACATTTCCAGAATAAATATTAAAAGTGCTGCCAACTATATTAGTTTTTTCTCGAATAACGCAGTTTTAATTTTTTTTTGCGATTTTTAGCTATTTTTTTTGCGATTTTTTGTGAAGGAAAAAGTTGCAATATTTTTTTTGGTTTGTTTTATTGTATTTCAGGATTTTTAACTTTTATGTTTTGATTTTCTATGTTTTAATTAATTGTTTATCTCTAATAAAACGGTTTTTAATAAAAAGATAATCAAGTTTTAATGTTTTTTATGATTTACATTAATAATGAAAATTTCCCGGGATTCCCGGGAATCCCGGGAAATAAATTATTTTTTTCCCGTTTCCCGGGAAATTGAAAAGTCCGGGAATTCCCAAACACTATTTTTGACCCATATTTCGATGCGGAGCAAAACCGGTTAAACTTTTTGCATATTTTATTTGCCCATTCGATTGTACAGCTAACACAAGTGTTATGACATTTTTCGCAAGCTTCATAAAGGTTCCAAATAATGGCGAGAATGCGCGAAAAAATCGATGATTTAAAAAAAAAAAATTAAAAAGTATTTTTTTAACACCTGTAATGGAGGGCTTTAAGAACTGAGAAATATGGTACCAAATTCACATTTTTATCATAATCCGTTAAAAAGTTATAAAGCTTTAAAGTCTATATTTAATGAGCTTTCTGCTTAGGTGGATTAATTTCAAATAAAAAAGGTTGAGCTATCTGCTGTAACTCAGCGAATAATACGAATTTTTACAAACAAAGCACGTGTAAAATTTAGTAGTAATTACACTGCACAACAAAATCAAATTTTTTCCAAAATTACAAGGTCAGACCAAAAAATTTTGATAGAAGAGACAAAAAAAAAATACACGTGTATCGGCGTTTTGAAAGTTTACATCTGGGTTTCATTTTAGGGGGGAGGTAAAGTTTCCCCCAAATGCAGATGTTGTATTGTCAATCGTCTTTGAATATCGAGTGAAGATTACGTTTAAAGTATATGGTGTGTTCAGCAAATTTATATAAAATGATACGAAGAACATTTTTGTGGAATATATTAACCCTCTAGCTCCTCACGATAAGGGTCTTTTTTGTCCTTCTTTTCAAAAAGAGCAAAAAACACCATTAAAACAGGAATTTAAGGGGTTTAAATGTTCCGAAAAAATATTCGCCGTAAAATTTTACTATAAGTCTTTGAATACACCAAAACGGAAAACTCAACCAGAAGGTCAGAAATAAGACACAACAAAAGAGATCTTAGGGTTAATTTCGCATTTATTAAGAAAATCGAGTAAAGCTTACGTTTAAAGTATATGGTGTGTTCAGCAAATTTATGTAAAATGTTACGGAGAACATTCTTGTAGAATATGTTAACCCTCTAACTCCTCAAGATAAGGGTCTTTTTTGTCCTTCTTTTCAAAAAGAGCAAAAAACACCATTAAAACAGGGATTTAAGGGGTTTTGATGTTCTGTAAAAATATCCGCCGTGAAATTTTACTATAAGTCCCTGAACACACCAAAACAGAAAACTCAACAAGAAAGTCAGATTAAGACACAACAATAGAGAGCTTAGGGTTAATTTCGCATTTATTAAGAAAATCGGGTAAAGCTTACGTTTAAAGTATATAGTGTGTTCAGCAAATTTATGTAAAATATTACGGAGAACATTTTTGTAGATTATGTTAACCCTTTAACTCCTCAAGATAAGGGTCTTTTTTGTCCTTCTTTTAAAAAAGAGCAAAGAACGCCACTAAAACAGGGATTTAAGGGGTTAAAATGTTCCGCAAAAATATTCGCCGTGAAATTTTACTATAAGTCCCTTTCACGTCAAATATTTTTGGGGACCATTTTAACCCTTTAAATAGCTGTTTTAATGGTGTTTTTGCTCTTTTTCAAAAGAAGGACAAAAAAGACCCTTACCTTGAGGAGCTAGAGGGTTAACATATTCTACAAAAATGTTCTTCGTAACATTTAACATAAAATTGCTCTGCACACCATATACTTTAAATGTAAGCTTAACTCGATGTTCTTAATAAATGCGAAATTAACCCTAAGCTCTCTTTTGTTGTGTCTTATTTCTGACTTTCTTGTTAAGTTTTCCGTTTTGGTGTATTCAGGGACTTATAGTAAAATTTCACGGCGGATATTTTTGCGGAATATTCAAACCCCTTAAATCCCTGTTTTAATGGTGTTTTTTGCTCTTTTTGAATAGAAGGACAAAAAAGACCCTTATCTTGAGGAGTTAGAGGGTTAACATATTCCACAAAAATGTTCTCCGTAACATTTTACATAAATTTGCTTAACACACCATATACTTTAAACGTAAGCTTCACTCGATATTCAATGACGATTTACAATACAACATTTGCATTTGGGGGAAATTTCACCTCCCCCTAAAATGAAACCCAGATGTAAACTTTCAAAACGCCGACACACGTGTATTTTTTTTTTGTCTCTTCTATCAAAATTTTTTGGTCTGACCTTGTAATTTTTTTTTGTGTTGTACAGTGTTATTAATTAATATTGTAAAAGATCGGCCGACAAAAAGTTAAAAAATACGCGAATGCGACGGTTTTTTTGCTCTCCTGAGAAGTTATGTTTTTTTAGATAGCTCAAATTGAATATAGTTTAACGATATATATTTTTTTATTAATTTGTTAAACTATCATTAAATATATATATATTTTTTTTTAAATAATTTGTTAAACTATTGTTTTTGACCTTTATATTTTAAAAAATAATTTAATTTAATTACTTTTAAGTATTTAATAATGACTTTTCTTATGTAATCCCAATTGAACCACAAAAGAATTTATTCTTAAGGTTCTAATAACGAAAAAATAAATAATAATAATAATAATAATAATAAAAGATTTTTAGAATTTTAACAAAAAATTTAAGATTCTCAGAAATTTTTTTATTTAAAAGATGTCTCAGATTAAAAGATTTTTTTAAAAGATCCAAATTCTCAGATTCTCAAAATGTTTTAATACAATATCTCAGATTCTAAAAATTTTTCAATAGAAAAAATGAATCATAACACAGCTCAACAAGAAAATTTGTTTGAATTCTTGTCAGTGATTTAGGTAGTGTTTGTTGCGCTGATTCCAAATCTGCAACCCAAATTTGTCTACCACTTCAGGATTTTCAGTAGTTCTTGGTTGAAGTACCAAAAAGGGGGTTTTAAAATTCTTTTTTAATGTTTTTAAAATAAGATCCTTGCATGCAACTTTGTCGTCAAGTTCATTCGAAAATCTGTAATTTTCACTTTAACATACACTCAAAAAAATAAAACTGTAAAGTTAACAAACTTTTTTTTGTTAACTCGAGTTTACTGGCTTTTTAGCAAATTTTTAGTTAAAATTATCGTTTTAACTACTTTTTTTAGTTAAGTTCAATTTACGAAAATACTAGTTTTGAACAAATTATGAATTAATTTTTTTTGTTGACTTTAATTTTTGTCAAGTGAAAAATGTTAAACATTTCTTGTGTAGCCTCCTATGCAAATCTCATAAGTCCTACTTAAGCTGAACTTAATGCTGTGAAAAAAAAACAAAAAAGAAAGTAAAGTTTTAGTGTTAAAAACCAATATTTAACAAACTTGCAATTTTTTTGCAAAAAGTTTAGCTGAATTCAACAATTTTTATACCCTCCAAATACAGTATGGGGGTATACTCACTTTGTCATTCCGTGTGTAACGCATCGAAATATCGGTCGGGGACCCCATAAAGTATATATATTATTGATCAGTGATCGATTCTAAGACATTCTAGCGATGTCCGTCCGTCCGTCCGTCCGTCTGTCTGTCCGTCCGTCCGTCCGTCTGTAGTTAACACGATGCAGTCCAAAATAAAAGAGCTAGGAACCTCAAGTTTGGCACAAATATGTCTTATGTTCCTAGGCAGGTTAAAAGTTCGGAAATTGGCCAAATCGGACCAGGGGGAAAAAAGTTCCCCCTTGAAGAACTAAACCAACCTCTAAAAAAATACACGTTTTTACATGTTTTTTTGTATTTTTGTTAAATAAATGAAACATTTGGTATATTTATCGCGATGGGAAGGTGCTCTCAACGTGCCCCACTGATCCTATCAACTTCCCCCCCCCCCCCCAAAAAAAAAACGCCCCTGTCAATTTTTTTTTTTTTTACATTTTGGAGGGTATAAAAGATTCGGCACAGCGGAATTTAACACTCTCACTTGTTTTTGTTAATTTGTACATAAAAATGTTACGAAATTTTCAGCTGAATTTTTAGTTAAAATTACGTTTTTTTTTGCTAAATTCATTCTACGAAAAGTTAACTAAATATTTTTTGTTATATTAACTAGAAATTTAGTAGGTTCAAAATCAGGTGTTTTTTTAGTTAAATTTAACTAAATTTTTTGCTAACTTTACAGTTTTTTTTTTGAGTGTAAGCTAAAATATTCGCATGTCAGGATCATATTATATAGGCGTCAAAACTTGTAATTTTTTTTTTTTTTTTTGACACTTTAATCGCGATTTTATCAAATATTTTATGCATAAAATCACGCAGAATCTGAAAATTTTTATAAAAAAAGGGCAAATTTCAGAAGTTTTCTAAACAAAAACACTTTATATTTATATATATACCTGCAATTTGGTAGAACTATGAAATAAATTTTCAGATTCCATCAAATTCTGTATACTGAATTTTTAATAACAATTGCAAGTTTTTCTTTAGAATATTAATGTATTGTTATTATCTATTTTCAGAAAGTGAGGACTCGGAAAATTTTATGTTTTTATCTGGCAGAAGAAGTAATAATCGAAATCTCACAGACAAAGGAACTTTTATTTAGGAAATTAATTCAAACCTTTAATTAATTTAACTGTTCAATATTGAATAATACTAATCTTAAAATTTTTAATATTTTTTATATAATTTATTACAAAACTAGTCGAATAGCCTGTCCCTGCCAGGCGGAACACCAAATCACTTTTCTCAATAGTTCTAATATTTTACCAAACTTTAAAAAGTTATGCTTGTGCTTCAAAAATTTAATATTGCTAGATTGAGTTACATCAATATATTTCCCAAACTGGAAAAAAATTTAATGAGCATAAAAGGTTTTATTGATAAAATTTTAGAACTAAATTTAGCACGCCCATTTCGTCTCTCCGTCCATAAACCGGATATCAAAAATCCATCGTGTGGATCTGTCCCATGGTAACTCCTATATACATGGCAATTTTTATCTTTCTTTTTATCATGAAGTGTTTTAAAATTAGTTAAAATGTTAAAAACACAAACATTTTTCCACTTAAATTTGTCCTTATAATTCTTCGTACACAGTTTAAATATTAAATCTGACTTCTTAAGGATATGATCCATTGTCAATACTTTATGCTTTACAATTTTCATCTTCCTTAGTCATTAGGGGTTTCAGAAATAGTTTAAATATTTAGGGGTTTCAGAAATAGTTTAAATATATAAAAACTAAATTTCGCCGTCTTCCGCCACTCCCCTGACTAAAAGGCCGAAAATCCAGCTACGTTACAGATTATATATACAAACTGAACAAAATTCACAACGGATTTTTTGTATTTCCGCCCTTTCACTGGATATCCAGGTCAGAGTTGATCTTTGCCATTGTCCGTACCATATGTATTCTAATTTTCATCTTTCAAGGTCATAAGGTGTCTTCAAAATTAGGTAAGATGTAAAAACATAATTTTTCCACGCCCATTTCTTCTCTTAATTCTCCGTCCCTACACAGAGAGAACAGTTTAGTTGTGCCAGCCGAATTTAGAGCCAACTGCATAGTTTAATAACAACAACCGAAATTTTCGGTTGCCATAACCAAAATTTGTTTTGAAAATTTAACTTCTGTTGGTCCAAATAAATTTCGGTAATCGCAACCGAAAATTTCAGTTGTTGTAATTAAACCATGCAGTTGGCTCTTAATTCGGCTGGCACAATTAAATTGTTTTTCTGTGTATTCCAAAATTTTTAAATCTGACTACTTTATGATAAGCTCCATCGTTAGTACTATACTCGTATCCACGCCCCTTTTCCCTCTCAATTCTCCGACCACAGTCCAAAAATTTTAAGTCTGACTACTTAAGGATATGCTCCAGTGTCAGGACAATATGCTTGCAATTTTCGGCTGCGTAGGTCATTAGGGCTTTAAAGTTAGTCAAATAAAAAATAAAACACAATATTGCCTTGCCCCATTTTCCTCTCAACTCTCCATCTACATTCCAAAAATGTTCAATCGGACTACTTTAGAATATACCTAAGACAAATAATTATATGTGCACTGTATTATATTGAGTTATAGGAAAGAAAACAAAATATTTTTTCAAGTTTGGTTGATATTTTGTTATGTTTTTAAGTAAGCTTTAAAATCATAAAAACATTAATTTTAAACTTTATTTTTTAATACAGAAAATAAGGAATGAAAATATACTTCATAGAAAATAATTATATGTGCATAAAGGATAATTCATATATTTTCTTTTTGATATACAATATAATTAGGTTATATGAATATTTAATGAATATTTATACTTGTTTAAGACTACGAGGCATAAAACCAATCAAGTTTTTTAATGTGCCAATACCATTTTTCCCTCGTTTCGTCAATATTGCAAATTTAAGTCCTTAGCGCGTAGTGTACCGCTTTGACCTTGAAACGACCTTGGCAGAAAGGGTCCTAAGGAGGAATTTAGTTAGATTTATATCAGGACTAATGCCTGGCCACTTCAATACTGGTATGCTGGGCGCATTAAACAAGTTTTTTGTCAAACCAGTTACATGGATTGGAGCGTTGTCTTGGTGGAATGTCCAATTATCTCCACACGGTTCGGTAGAAAAGTCTATTAAATGTTCCCGAACAAGTAAAATTATATTGTTACATTATTTTTAGTATGGGCAAATCATATTCGGAACCGTCCTCTTCATCCAAATGCACCCCATACCATAACGGATTCGCAACTGTGATTTTGCAAATAGCACGTTTGGCGCGGCTGTCTTAAATCTCTCCAATATTGGTGTTGACGATCATTGCCATCCAAATTAAACTTTTTTTATCACTAAATAAGACGAAAAAAAGTTAAATTAAGACGGCGCTGATGGTCACCATTTCTCTTGTAGAGATTTAACACATTTCCGCCAAACGGGCAATTTTCGAAAGCACAGTTTCGAATCCGCCGTGGTACAAGATGCATTTGGATCATGAAGAAGGGTTTGAATATGATTTGTTTCCAATAAAAATAGTGCAAAAATATATTTTTACTTGTTGGGTACAATTTAATAGACTTTGCTACCGAACTGTATGGAGATAATTGGACATTCTCACAAGATATCGCTCAAATCCATGTCACTCGTTTGACAAAAAACTTCCTATATGCGCACAACATACCAGTATTGAAGAGGTCAGCCATTAGTCCCGACCTTCACCCACTTAAATTCCTCTTTAGGACCTTTTGTGCCAAGGTCATTTCAAAGTCAAAGCCGTACAAGACCATTAAAGGACTTTAACTTTAAATACTGACAAAACAGGGGACAAGGGGTATTGGTACATTAAAAACCTTGGCGGGTTTTATGCCTCCTAGGCTTAAAAAAGTTTAAATACACAAGCCGAACACAAATTTTCACAAAATACTTAATTTCATTGCAAATCAAAAAGAATATATAGGAATTTTCTTCTATGCACATTAGGGATATAACCAAAATAGGAACCTATCATAATCGTATGGGCAATTTTATACTGATAAGAAAAAACGTTATCCGGGGACATTTTGGTCCAAAAACCTTCGGCACCGATTGCAATTTCTAAAACACCATAAATTTATATTTTTTTATGTTTTATGGTGGGATTCCTTCCGAACCACCGTTTTTTGGCTTTTTGTCGTTTTACAACAAAAATAAAACAATGACAAATTTATAAAATGGTTTTCGACACTAGAAATACGGGTTTTCCGAATAATAAAAAAAATATTAGCGAAAACTTCATCGCGATCGGTGCCGAACCTTTTTTAACATTCGCGAAAAAAAGAACCTACATTTCTTCTTGATTTGTACTTGTACATGTACTTTCTAAATATGATAGGTCCTTTTTGATATTTGCAAAAAAACGCAAATGGTTATATCCCTAATGCACATATAATTATTTTCTATAGAAAATATATGAAGTATTTCCTTTTTCGTTATTTTCAGTTTAAAAAAATAAGGTATAAAATTAAAATGTTTATGATTTTAATGCTTATATATAAACATAATAAAATATTAACCAAACATAAAAAAATAATTTCTTTTCTTGCCTATAACTCAACATAAAAAAATGCACACATAATTATTTGTCTTAGGTACTTCATAGTAAGGACTTCATGTTAGGGATTTTCAGCTTCCGTATTTATTGGGGCTGAGCTTAAAAATACTCTTAAATGTAAAAAAAAAAAATTTTGCCAAGTCCCCTTTTTCTCGTAATTCGCCGCCCACAGGCAAAAAATCCGACTTCGTAAGAATCTTTCCCTGGTGTTTTATTATATACATTCCAATTTTAAGCTTTTAAGTCCATCAATGAGATTCAAAAGGCGCTAGATACACAAAAAATAAGAGAAACACAAAAAAATAAAATATATATTCAGAAAATAGATGGAAATAAATTTACCACGCCCTTTGCCTTTCTTATTCTCCACCCATACACTGGATATGAAAAATCCAGGCTCGTGTTGATCTTCCACATGAAACCTTCAATATACATGCCAATTCTGTGCATTTCCCGCTTCCTTTGGGGGCTTCAAAAGAAGTTAAAATGTTAAAAATCTCAATTTTGTCACTCCCCATTTTCCTTTCAATTCTCCGCCCACAGTCCAAAAATTTAAATTATATGCTTCATATGCTTCATCGATAGGACTATACGCTAGAAAATTTTCAGCTTCCTATTCCTTTCAATTCTCCGCCCACAGTCCAAAAATTTAAATTATATGCTTCATATGCTTCGTCGATAGGACTATACGCTAGAAAATTTTCAGCTTCCTAAGTCATTAGAGAACTTTAAAATAAGCAAAAATGCCAATTTTCATCTTCATATATCATTTGGGGTCTTCAAATTAAATATTAAAAAACACAATTTTGCCACGCCCCATTTTTCTCTTAATTCTCCTTCCACAGTTTAAAAAAATTAAATCCAATTACTTCAGGATATGCTTCATTGTTAGAACTAAATGCTATGCAATTTTCCGCTTCTTAAGTCATTTGGGGTTTCAAAAGAAGTAAAAATTTTAAAAAATCCCAATTTTTCCACGCCACTTTTCCCTCAATTCTCCGCCCACATTACGAAAATTTTGAATCCGACTACTTGGGGATATGCACCATCGTTAGGACTATATTCTAGGAAATTTTCAGCTTCCTAAGTCATTTAGGGGCTTCAAAAGAAGTAAAAATGTTAAAAAAATCTAAATTTTGCCACTCCACTTTTCCCCTCAATTCTCCGCCCATATTGCGAAAATTTTAAATCCGACTACTTGGGGATATGCGGCATCGTTAGGACTATATTCTAGGAAATGTTCAGTATCCTAAGTCATTTGGGGGCTTTAAATTAAGCAAAAACGTCAAAAAATTGCATTTTGCCACGCCCACTTTCCCGCTTATTTTTCCGCCCACAGGCAAAAAATCGAAAATCCGGCTACGTTAGGATCTGCCCCAGGTGTTTTACTATAAGCATGCCAATTTTCAGCTTTGTAGCTCATCAGTGGGCTTCAAAAAGCTCTGGATAGACAAAAAAAGAGGAACACACAAAAAGGGAAATTATATATATTACAAAATATTGTTATATGTTATTTCTTTTGTTGTTTTTAGCTTATATTTTGAATAATTTATTAAAAAAAGTTTGTTCCATTTCAGTTACAATTTTAAAAATTTTACAATTTATGTTTATAATAACTTATTATTCAACTGTTGTTAAAATAAAAACCATAAAAAAAATGCATTTGTTGTTTTTTTAAATTGGAATGAAGCACTAAACGTTAAAAAAAATTTAGATGCAATTTTGAACATTTTTAATACATTTTTGCACACTATGTGTGCTTTTTTAAACATAAAAATTTTAAAATTACACATTTTGTGTTTATTTCCAAAGAATTTCCTACCCGTCAAACATGAATGTGTACACACAAAATGTTTATTAGTTGTACACATTTTGTGTGCAAATGTTGAAATTTAAACACATTGAGTATTTTTACCCACTTTATTGTAGGAGAACAGTTACCTACAATAAAGTGGGTAAATTTCAACAAAAATTTATAAGAGTGTAAAAATACGGCCATTTTGCATTTAAATTGCAAAAATAAAAAGAAATCACTCTTCAAAATTCAAACCAACACTAAAAAAAAACTGTAATAACCCAGCAAAAAAAGAACATACTAAAATGTTAATAAAAAGTAGTTCAACTGCTGCTAAAGTAGTTCTAACTTTGCTGAAACTCTAGTGAATTTAACATGGTGGTGTCGCGCAAAATAAGTAGTTTTTTTTACATTTTTTAAGTACATATAAAGTAGTACTCATACTGTTGTCATAGTTAAGTTTTTGTATGTAAAGTTTAATTACATCTTTAAGATCACTATTTAAGAGCATTTTTGCACTACTTAAAAAGTGTATTTTTAGAATTCATTAGGAAGTAGATTTAGTAAGCGATTCTGACGATGCCAATGTTCTAATAACATTACTAAACATCGAAAATGCGACTGGGACGCGACCTTATACACTTGATTACATTAGTTCTGCTGGTCAAAAATCCGGTCTCCACACTTTTCCATCACATCTGGTTTTTGAGAAAATTGTGGTCAAAGTACAAAAAAAATCGCCGTTTTGGTAATTTTTGGAAGCTTTCCTCTTTAAGATGCAGAATTCATTTGGTCAGTCGCCTTAACTTTTTGGGCACCAATTGTATTTCAATGCTGTCATATCAAAAAAACAGTTTTTGGGGGAAACACTTTATTAAAAGACAATTGGTGCTCCAAAGGTTGAAGCGACTGATGAATTGAGTTATACGTCTTTAAGAGCAAAGTTTGAGCTTTACCCTTAAAAAGTATGGAGACCGGATTTGTGACCAGTGGGGGTGTTCTGTAATTTATGCGAAAAGTTTTCGCATCGAAAAGTATGAAACAAAAAATTCCATCGTTTCTCGATTCTGGAAAAAAAGTTGTTTCTGTATATCAATGCGAAAACGGCAGCATTTTTATTGGAATATTCCAAATCAGCTGTCAAAAAGGTGAATAAGGCGAGAAAATAATAAAAATCACAACAAAAAAACGCAATTTCACATTTTTTTTAAACATAACATTGGCAAACAAAAATGAAATAATAAATTAAATTATGAAAATAATGTGTAGTGTATCATTAATAATATTAGTTGATAGTATTTTCTTGAAAAAAATATTGTTTTTTATTTATTATAACTCAAAAGTTGTTTAATTTACGAAATATCGCACCATTTTTATATGTGAGTGATTTTGACACTTCAACTTCAAAAGTTTTCGATCAATTGGTTTACAGAAACAGTTTTTCTCGCATCTTTCCAATAATTTTGAAAAAAATCATATTTGACAGAAAGTTTCCGCATAACAAAATTACAGAAACAGTCGAATGCGAAAAGTCAGTTTTTGTGCTGATTCACGATGTTTCTGTTTCGTTTTTCCTGTTTTTCCACCGCTACAGGAGAATAATTGTAATCATGTTTAAAAGCCTTATACTATAAAGTGGCGTTCCATTCGAATAAGGTTTTTTTTTCATATGATTTGTAGCGGCACAAATCGTTTTTTTGGGAACAAGACATCATTGAGAGACAATTGGTGCCCTAGGGGTTAAGGCGACTGACCAAAAGAGTTAAGAATCCTTAAGAGCAATGTTTAAGCTTTAGCCTCGACTTATTTTTAAGTCGCTATCATATCGGGTTCATCCGCTATGATTTGGCAAAAATTAACAAAACGGCGATTTTTTTTTACTTTGACATCAATTTTCCCAAAAACTTGATGTGATGGAAAAGTTTGGAGACCAGATTTGTGGTGAGTAGAACAATTGCAATTAACTGTGTAAGGTCGCGGCCCAGTCGCATCAATATTTTTTCAAAATGTTCAGTAGTGTATTTTTTAAATATTCCTGGGGAAGTTTTAGAAATTTCATTTGGTGCGTGAACTTTTTTTCACCAAAATTAACTAAAGAAAAGATTTTTATTATATGTACAACACTACCCATCTCGTGGTTGGATGAGCTTTTCATAGAACTTCTCAGAATCGATCACTGATCCATATAATATATCGTCACCATTTTTTTAATTTTGTTCATAAGTCATTTTTCATCGGATAGGTCTGAATTTTTGGAAATGGTTTCAGTTAATGAATTGTATCACAACTAGCAAATCACATTTTGATAATTTTATAGGGGGACAATGCATCACAATCAATAACTTGATTTTGAAAAATGTGTTATCACTTTGTTTTGCATTTTAGGCGACGATTCTCTTTATGGGGAATGACGAAGTGAGTGTACCCCCTATACTGTAGTTAAAAGGTATAAAAACAAAATCAGTTTACACCAAATTTAAGATTAAACAAATTAAAAATAAAAAAATGTTTTTATTCCTGGAATTGTAAGCTATCAAATATTAACTTTTTGCCTTTCAATTATATATAAAACTATAGACTAAAACTCTATTAAATAAATTTAAATAAATATGTTCTTTTTATTACGTTTGAAAAATATTTTTTAAAAACTCATTCCGAATAAAGTAGTGGAATCCATATTATTTCCCTTCTTATTGACATATTTGGATGTTATTTTAAACTACTTTTTTTGCAACAAAAAATATTCACTAATTGCTTCTTTTTATGTAGTTTAAGTCTACTTCGTTTTGAACTACTTCGAGTTTTTTTTGCTGGGAATAGCAAAAAAAGCTTGTAAACCTAAAAGAAAATTTGCTGATTTTGAACCCACAATTTTTTTGGTAAAGTTAGCAAAAATGTTTTGCCAAAAAATAGTTAACTGAAATTTTTTTTATTTCAACTTAGTTTATACACATTTGAGGATCCCATTGGGTTCGGACCCGATAGGTCCAGACCCCGATGGGCCTAGACCTAGTCGGGTTCCTTAAAAATCGTCATAGTTTTTGATTCAAGCCTGTTATATAAAATCCACCCTTAGTTTTTGCATTAATGCAATAAAATATACACTCAAAATTAGAGTTTGCAAAACGATTAAAATCGTAATCGTAATCGCGATTAATCGCACCAATTAATCGTAATCGTAATCGACAAAAAAATCATGCGATTACGATTAAAAATTTTCTATGAAATACACTGTTTTTATAACGAATTTAAACCAGTTCCAAAATTTTTTGAAACCAATTTTAAAGTTTCTATTAAAATTATTTGTCAAAAAAACTAAATAAGTGTTAAAAACGATTACTTTCGGGACAATTTCAAACAAAAATCATTGATTCTGGAATGTTAAGTAGACCGGAAAGTTTTGATGGGTTGACCCATGGTTCATTTAACTTGTTTGCGATTTTTCTTTCCTTCTTTCGTAAAAGTAATTCAAATTTATGGTAAAATTTAAATTCTGATCTCAGTAATTTTTAAAGAGTTTTGTTTTTAAAATATACTCAAAAGCCTTTGGTCAACAAAATTAAGTTTTGAAATTATTTCAAAAACTTAATTTTTCATACTTTGACCGCTGGTTGACTAATGATGCCTTGTTAATTTTTTAAATAAATTTCCTAACAAGAGCTAACTGGCCATCGGCAGGTATTTTGACACGACCCCGCAGAAATTTTGGTAAACTTAAGGCGACCAGATTTTGAAAATAAAAATAGAGTACATAAAGAAAACAAGTAAAAAAAATGATTTGAATTCAACATTTTTTACATATTTTTCAGACAATTTTACATTAATGTTAATTAACGATGTATTAGAAGTGAAAATCAGACAAAAAAATGGCAAAGTTTAATTTTCAGTAAAATTGAATGGAAAAGCATCAAAAAACTACGATAAATATCTCGTTTTCTCGAGTCTGTGGTTAGATTTTTAAAAACTTTCAATGCAGAAAAATTTATCGAATTTTTTATTCACGAAAAATACAAGTTTTGTACCCTTTTTGATCGATAGAACCCGAATATTTTAGGAATCATCATAAAAATGTCAAAGTTAATTTTCAGGGGGGTACAACTTTAACCTTTTTTTTGCCTATATAAGGTGAGTAAGTCTAATACACGTCCATCCAACAAGTTCTACAACGATACTGCAAGTGTGTGGGAGTATGAACAGGCAGCGCGCGACGTTTTCCATCCGATTTGACATTAACAACCGGTGACCGCCGTGAAATAAAATTTGTTTTAATTTATATAAATAAAAACAAATATTGATACTGCTTTAAAAAATAAAGAGGACAAAGAGGACAGAATTTGAAAAAAGAGGACAGAAAGAGGACACAAATTTTATAGAGTACAGCCAGTTAAAATAGAGTATTGTACTCTAAAAAAGAGTACGTATGGTCACCTTAGTAAACTGGAAGCAGCTTTGGAAATAAATCATGATCCAAAGAGCGAATCCAAATTAGTCACAGTTTAGAGTACTCTTTAGTAGCAAAGATAAAAAGCTATTAAGACCCAGTAAAATCATGTCACTTTTCAGCGCTGATTGAAGAATTCTTTGTAGAGTTTATTTAACCGCAATAAAGATGTAAGAAAATCTAACATTTTTCTCCAAAAATCTTTTTGATCATTTAAAAAGAGTTAAAGATGTCGAAAATTAAAGTATGTATTAAATTTTATCAACAAAGAATTTTAATTATAAGTTTTAAAAAAATCTTAACTAAAAATTCTCAAGGGCGCTCGAGCGCAATGATATACTAAAAAAAGAGACCGTGGTGCTAAAATCTCGAATAATTTTTACTGGGAAAGTTCGAAAGCTTTTAATTTTATATCTTAAAAATAACAGTTTTTGTTCGTAAAAATACGTTCTAAAATGTAAATTTCAAAAGACTTTTTTAAGATATTGCAACTCAAATTATTTAAAAAATTCGATTAATCGTAATCGCGATTAACGGCAATTTTTTTAATCGTAATCGCGATTATGAAATATCTCGATTATTTGCAAACTCTACTCAAAATAATCACTCTGTTAAATTAGAGAAATACTCTGCTGCGCTAGCAGAAAATACCATAGATTTCTAACCAGCAAGATTTTTTGTTATTTTACGAAGAAAACTCTGTAAAATGATTCGATAAAGAAAAACTGTACATTACGGAATTCTATGTAAAATGTTGATAAAAGTGACCAGAATTTTACCAAAAAAAAAAAACGCTGTAAATTTACAAAGTTTTAGTTAAATCAATTCTATTAGTGAAACTTCTATGCTTCAAAAACATTAACAGTCTGACAAGCCATCAAAATTATATTTCGTATTACATTTATTTTAAATTATTAAAGCTCACATATTTAGTGAAACATTTAAGCGGGAGATGTTCACCGAGGTTTTTATAAATTAATAAATGACAATTTGAGCAGGGGCTATTTAAATTTGAAAATTGTGTTTCCTATCAGGCTTGCCAGATAAGGGAATTTGTCCCCAAAATGGGGATTTCAACATCAACTTGGGACAGATTTTATTAGGGAGGAATTTGGGGATTTCGTATAATTTTGGGGATTTGAAAGTTTTTTTTTTTTAGAAAATTAAATTCTGTTTAATTACTTAAAAAAATATTTTCTGACTTTAAAATATATTTTAGCTTAAGGAAATTTTTGATTAGTTTTTTTCAAGAAAATTATTTATTAGTTTTTTCATAATGTCTTGTAATTTTTGCGTTATTATAATAAAGTCTATCTCAAATACCTAGTTCGTTAACATCCCTGCAAAAAAAGTCATTACCACTTCTCAGTGGAGTGCTTTAAAACTACAACAAATGTAATGAAATACAACAAAAATAACAAAAAACACAAGACAAAACCACACAAACAGTTTTTTCTACTCCAGAATATATAGATATTCAGCTCTTAACTCATTACCTATCGCGACACCTCCATATAAATGTAAGTAGATATTCAGTAGATAAGAACTACTCCAGGGAAGTAGTTGGAAGTTGTTTGAAAGCTCGGAGTACTTCTTATCTACTGAATATCTACTTACTTTTGTATGGGAGTGTCGTGGAAGGTAATGAGTTAAGTGCTAAATAACAACTTTTTATCGAGTAGAAAAAACTGTTTGTGTGTTTTTTTCTTGTGTTTTTTGTTATTTTTGTTGTATTTCATTACATTTGTTATAGTTTTAAAGCACTCCACATAGAAATACTCCGCACTTTTTTACTGGGTATTAACATATGAAATTTCGCACATAGAAAAAACTTCGTAAAATATTCAAAATTTTTCGTTGTTTATACGAATGAATATTTTTAATATTACGAAAGTATTTTAAGTATGATACGATTTATTTTGTTTTAAATTTAATACAAAATTTCGAAATTTATTTGTATTTTTAATCAATAATATCGTAAAAGAGTGGAAATTAATTTGGACATTTACGAAAATAATTCGTCTCCTTAATAAATTTGAAAATTTTTTAAAATTTGTTAATTTTTTTCTTTCCTAAAATCATGGCCCTTGCCACAAGAAAACAAAAAGTCTATTTTAACAAAAGTTGTATTTTAAATTTCAAATTTTCAATACATTTTTTGAAAGTCGATTTTAAAAACAAAAACAATTTGTATGGAAATAAAATTAAAAGCTGATTTTAAATATATTTTATTTTTCTATGGTAAGGCTAAAAAAGGCAAAAAAAGTTTCCAAAAAAAATTTTTCAATCCAAACCCCCAAAAATATTTTGTGTCATCTCAAAAATTACAGGAAAAACACTAATAAAATTACTGACAAAATATGTCTCCATTAGGCACGTCTCCGAAACAGAAAATTCCTTCATTTGTGTCTGCAATTCCAGATTATGTTGGTAACCCTTGCGAAATAATGTAAGAGACAACAAGTGAGAGTGTTAAATTCGGCTGTGCCGAATCTTTTATACCCTCCATGAGACATATTCGTGCCAAATTTCAGGAGGATAGCTCTTCTATTTTGGACTGCATCGTGCCATCTACAGACGGACGGATGGACGGATGGACGGACGGACGGACATTCACAGAATGTCTTAGAATCGATCATGGATCAATAATATATATACTTTATGGGGTCCCCGACCGATATTTCGATGCGTTACAAACGGAATGACAAAGTGAGTATACCCCCATACTATGGTTGGAAAGAAGGTATGAAGTGAGGTTGAGATTGCTAGAAATAGAATTGTGGTGTTGGAAACTGTTAAAATTTATTCTGTGGAAACTATAAATATTCACATATATAAAAACAATTTCTACACTCATAAAAGTTTTACAGTTACTGTTTCACAGTCAAACAAATAGTTTTCGTTTCAGTTAATATTAAAAGAAAATTCGTTTGTTTCACATACAAATATTCTAAACAACTTTTTGAACGTTTATTCAAATACATAACTGTCTTTTAAATAAAATTTTCCGTAACGTTTGTTTTTTTCAGTTATTTAAAAAACAAACCACATTATTTTATTTGTCGGTTGTTATTTGTCAGTTATTTAAAAATTTCTAAATTTAGATTTTTTTTTTTTGAATTTGAAAATGAAATTTAGTTGCTGAAAATATAGGTAGCTTGTGGCACAGAGGGTAGCGTGCTGGGCTATCAGCCAGAAATTATGAGTTCGATTCTGCTCAGGTTCGAAGTTTTTTAAAATTATTTCTAAAAAAATAAATAAAAATGAATGTAAATTTCCGTTATTTTAACCGTTTTTTCCGTAAAATTTTGTCAGTCATTTTTTACGGATTTTTAAGTTATTTTTACGGATTTCAACAGTTATTAATTAACATTTAAAAATAACTGAGAAATGTTTTTGTTTTAAATGAAATGTAAGTAGTCCGTTTTTTAAATAAAGTTTCATTTGTTTCAAACGTATTTTCTGTTGAATTTACTTACATAATATTTTAAGTGTATTAACAAGATAAACCGACATTTAAAATCCTACTGATGATAACACTAACTGGAGTGTTTCAAACCGGTATGGGAATACCAGAAATGTCTATAATTTTTAGAATTTAATTTTTTCTTTCGAATTTTTTCAACTTGAACCCTAAAAAAAAATTGCGGACTTTTAACAAATCGTTAAGTTTGCAAATGTATGAACTAATTACTTATCACCTGTCATGTAAGTAGCATTTTCAGACATTTCAATGATATGTCCCTTTTTCACTAGTCACGGGATAGGAGATTTCGGATCCATTGACCTTCTTTTACTACGAAATAAATTATTTCGTAAATTTTTAAAAATGTGTGTATCACGAAAGAATTTGCTATGAAAGTTTATTTCGTAAAAAAAATGTTGAATGGATTTTTTGGTGTAGCTCAGTAGTTTAATTTCTTTTTTAACATTTCGTAAACGATTTATATTGATATTTTTTTAATTTTGGTTTGAAAAGAGCTTTCTCAAAATAATAAACTTTGGATTTTTTTTTCTAATTTGTAGACAATGCAATGCAAATTTTAAAATACCTTTATTAATCTTAATCTTAAGTTTTATATCATATCTCTTAATGTTTTCGACAAAATTTTAATTTTTTCAGTTCTACCGCTCGATCAAAAATTTTGATTTTTATTCAAATTTTTTTCTAAGACATTCCGAATACATACATTAAAGTGCCCACACCCCTTTTCAAGCAATTTTTGATTGTGTTAAAATGGTGACAAAAACGGGTAATGGCATTTCACTCCTCTTTATTTTGAACTTTAAAAATCGTTAACACGATCTCTTTTCTAGTTATTGCTAAATAATTACACTGTTTGACAACAAAAAACTCCCAGTGACATATCCAACTGATTCTTATAGATTTTGCTTTCCTGAATCCAAATCTGTCATCTAATTTGTTCTTGCACCTACCGTTTTTGAGACATTCGCTGTTAAACAGTCAAAAACCCGGTAATAGAGGTCGCGCTAGCGGCTTTTTTACGAAAATCTACAGTTTTAAGATTTTTAAATTACACCGTTCAACAAATCGAAGGTTTTTGGATCCGGTTTGAAGTTTCATATAAAATTTTAAAAGATTTTGACTTGCTGATTCAAAATCTGTGCTCCAAATTTGTCCATAAAGTCTAGAATTTTAATTATTCGCGGTTGAAAATGCGAAAAAAACGCGATTTTTGACTTTTTTGAAAGCCTGCACAGCAGCCACTGCGTGTAATAAAAATCTGGTATAAAGCGTTGGAGTAGAATTGAACTATGATCTCAAATATATGATCAAAAAAATTTTAAGTTGTCGCACTTTTATTGGCCAAACACGTACACTCAAAAAAAAAAACTGTAATGTTAGCAAAAAAAGCTTGTAAACCTACAAGAAAATTTGCTGATTTTGAACCCACAATTTTTTTTGCTAAAGTTAGTTAACAAAAAAAATTTTTTTTTAACTTAGTTCATACACATCTGAGGACCGCATTGGGTTCGGACCCGATAGGTCCAGAACCCCGATGGGCCTACACCTAGTTGGGTTCCTTAAAAATCGTCATAGTTTTTGATCCAAAATTTGTGTCCGTTTCGCTCTACCTTGCTTAGTTTTTTAGATACGTGATTATAGGAGACCACTGGGGTCTTGACAATTAAAAAACTCCATAACTTCAAAAATATAACTCGGAGAGCTTTTGAGCTTTTTTTGCGGTCTTGTTCTACTTGTTGAGAGCTACCAAAATGCTTTTAGACTTTTTGTTGTGTCGGCAATATTTACCGAGATATGAGCATTTTAAAATTTTCGGGAATGCTAACTTTTTTGGATCCAAAGTTAGGGCCCATTAGGGTCCACACATGTGAAGAGGACCGGCAATACTATGGAGAGCCCGAGAACCAAAAATGGCCTCCATTTTGCTGTATCTGGCTTATGTTCCGAGATAGCGCCATTTTAAGTATTCTGAAAATAAAAAAAAATTTACCATTTATTTTGCTAATATTAGCAAAAAAGCTTGTAAAAATTTGGTCAACTCAATTTTAAATTGAGCAAAAAAAAAATTAGTTCAAATTTTGTTTAAAATTGCTAATGCGCTAAATGAAGTTTACAATATATTTTTGCTAACATGCTAATCTCAACTAAAAATTTGCTAAAAGTTAGCTAACCAGCATAAGCAAAAAAAAAAAAGTAAATCTACTAATGTATTATTTTGAGTGTATTTTAAAAAAACACTGTGAAAAAATTAGAAAAAGCATAATTTTTAAAAGGCTCTAAAACAAAAACCAGATGGTCAATCTTTATTGTCATGAGCTCAAAATATAGACAAAAGTTCATTCTTTCTTATAGACTTTAAAACCCATTAAAGATATCTTCCGGTTTATACGAAAAATAACATAGAAGACTTAATTTTGTAAAATATTTATTTTTAGTTTTTCTTTGAAAACTATCAACCTTAATTTTTTACAAAAATGGTAATTTTAACAGTATCAGTTTAAAACGCAAGTGTAACCCAACCAAACGCAATAATTAGAAATAATTTGTTTTCTGTGTTGGAGACTATAGACAAATTATACTTTTGCGCTTCATACCAGATTTGTATTGCACTTAATGGCTGCTGTGCAGTAGGGGGCAGCTATTTTGCAAAACTTCGAATTTGAAGGAGTGCGCCCCTAATTTTTATTACATTTGGTCTAAAAATGCTATGCTAAAAATTTCAGCCAAATCGGACAACGTTAACACGAGGCGCATTGAGGTCAAAGGTAAAAAAATAGCCATATTTTGATGAAAAACATTAAATGAATGGTGTTGTTTTTGAATATATTGTTAAAAAGTGGTACACGAGTTGTTTTAAGTATAAGAAGATAAATTAAAAATTTTTGGGTTTTCAAAAATTAACCCTTGTAAGTCTTTCGGGGTCAAAATGACCCAATTTTCACAAAATGACCCCTAAAACACGAAAATCAGCCCCAATTTTCTAAATTTATTGAAATAAACCAATGTAAACCCATATTTATATTCTCTTCTATCATAAATACTCAGATATGAAATACTGTCTTTCTAGGATGTCATTCACCCGTTTCACGGTAAGGCCAAAAATATGCATTTTATTTGGCGTGGTTCTCAAAACTGATATTTTGGTTTTTTCAAAATTTTCTTAAACAAAATTAGGAAAAATGCTGAAAAAACCACAGAATCTTATAAAATATATGTTAACATATAAAAAAAAAAAATTTTTGGGGGATATCCCTCGGATAGTTTGGCGGGGGCATCGATTTAAACTCACAAGGGAAGTCTCCCTAGTGTCACCCGCGGATCTTTATGGAATTGGTTTTATTTTGTAGATCAGAAAAAATAAAGGGACACGTATTTTTTTATAGCGGCCCAAATTCATATTTAGGGGGTAAAAAGGAGGGGGGAAGACAAGGCCATTTTTCAGTTTTTTTCGTTTATCTCCTATATTATGCTCAGAAACCTAGTCATGTTACATACCAAATGAAAGGTCTTTGGAAAACCTATCTACGTGTGCTAAGAACGTGTCCATACATGCACAACTTTTCGTCATATTGAGTAAAATACCAAAATTTTAGGACATTTTTCTTAATAAGTCAAAAAATATTAACTTCTTTGACCCGTTGTTAGCACCACGGGATAGGCATTTTTAATACCTTTAATCTGATATCACACACGCCTATATTAATTTTGTTTAAATAGGCGTAAATCGTAAAAAACTGAAAAAGGTTAATTTCCTCCCATACAAATCGACCCCCCCTAAAAATGAATTTGGGCCGCTAAAAAAAAATACGGGTCGAATTAATTTTCGTTCTTAACAACATATCCAAATTTCATGAAGATCGGAGGGTGACACCAGGGAGACTTCCCTTGTCAGCGGATTTCGAGGAAAATCCCTTTTTTGCCCACAATTTATTCAATATGGAAAAAATTTGGTAAATATTTTAAAATTTGACAAAGTCAGGGCCATAAATTATTAAAAACTATGTTAGACATTAACCCTAAACGTTTTAGGAAAATAGAATAATATTAACCCGGTTTTTATTCGGGTCAAAAGTCAAATTTAGGGATATTTGGATTTTTTTTGGAAAAAGGCATCTAAATATGAAATGTTTATTGTGATTTTTTATAAAACTTGGTATAATTATTGTTCGAGCTCAGAAAAATAATTATTTAATTTTTTTAAAATTAACCCATAAATGAACATGGGGTCAAAATGGCCCAGCACATTAAAATTTCTTTATATAGATTTTTATATTTTCTTTCGATTTTTATAAAACTTGTTATGATTATGTGCGAGGTCAGAAAACTAATTATTTGATTTTTTTAATTAACCCATAAATGAACATGGGGTCAAAATGGCCCAGCACGTTAAAAATTCGCCCAATTTCATCTTCTGTAGAAGTTCCCTGCTACAGTATGTCAAAATACATTGGACTCATTTTGAATAATATTATATTAGAGAAATATAATGTAAAAAATTCATTGGAACTCAAGGACAAATTGGAAAACATATCTTTGGACGACGACGAAATTTTAATTTCCCTAGACGTCGTATCATTATTTACAAATATACCAATTCACTTGGCAATAAATAATATAATGGCACAGTGGAATGTTTTGAAAAACCACACTACAATACCAAGATCTCAATTCCTTAAGATATTGCAGTTCTGTCTAAACGACAATAATTATTTTATATATGGCGACACCTTCTATAATCAAACTTACGGAATGCCCATGGGTAATCCACTATCCCCAACAATAGCCGATATCGTACTAGATACTCTATTGGAGCAAGTCATCGCGGATCTCAAAAAGGAAAATATACACATTAAACTAATTTCAAAATATGTCGATGATTTATTTGCCATTATAAAGAGAAAGGACGAAAAACAAATTTTACAAACATTTAACACATACCATAACAAACTCAAATTTACAATTGAAAAAGAAGAAGATAATTCTATCCCATATCTTGATATGAAAATATACCGCGAAAATAATTCAATAATAACGGATTGGTATTCCAAAGCCATTGCATCTGGACGGCTTATAAATTATCACTCGACTCAACCATTAAGTCAAAAAATAAATACTGCAATGAATTTGATTACGACGGCGTTAAAATTGAGCGACACTAAATTTAAATCCAAAAATATAAACAAATTAAAGGACATATTAACTAACAACAGTTACCCAACATATTTAATAAATAATTTAATAAATAAAGCACAAACGGAAAAAATAATGGGGGTAGACAAAAACAACACATCTGGTAACACCAAATATTACAGCATCTCTTTCATACCGAAGCTCACAGAAAACCAACAAATGCAACAAATAATAAATGACAACGAAATAAAATTAGCGTATAGGGCAAACAACACAATTAACACACTATTTACAAAAACAAAGACAAAAATAGAAAAAAATGACCAAAGCAATCTTGTGTATGAAATAACATGTTTAGGCAAAACAAACGAAGAGTGCGGCAAAGTATACGTGGGTACCACAAAAAGAAGTCTGGGTACAAGAATATCTGAACACGAAGCAGACATAAGAAAAAACAAATTAACTACAGCTTTGTCCACACACTGTTTTGAAGAAAAGCACTTGCCCGATCTAACAAACACCAAAATATTAGACAAGGAGAAGAGAACAAATAAACGATACACTCTAGAAAGTTTGAGAATACAAGAAAAAGCTACAAATGCATTGAATACGAAGGACGACAAAAATAACACGAACGCAATATATGCAATAGCAATTTTTTAGTTTAATTTTTCTTCTGTGATAACTAGTTTAATAAGAATTTACACTGTGATATTTTTTTTAATTTTATATTTTTTACATTTGTTTTGTTAAATATTTTTATGTTTTATGTTGTGTAAAACTAAATGTGTATTTATTACTATAAATGTGAATAATTGACGAAAAGATTATGTGAGTTAAATTATTTTTATAAAACTATGTTGTCCTGTTTGTTATTAAGCTATTGTTTTTCTATTGTGTTTTTATTTTATGGTTACCAGATCTAATAAAATATCCCTGATGATGTTGGGAATCTCCAACGAAACGTCGGAAAAAATTATGGAATAATCTTTTTATTTACATAAATAGAGTACGTGACCTTCATAAGCCCGTTTTAGAAATTTCTAAATATCGTAACAATACAATAAGGAAAAGGTCGATAATAATTAAAATTAATATAATCATCGGAGGGCCCGCCGAATATAGGATTATTAAATCTGAATACACCAAAATGAAAAACTTTTTTACACACATTAAATTTAAATATGACGAGGAAACTTGCATGTTTTTGAAAAAATATTGCAAGGAGACGAAAAGACTAGCAAAACAAATGGAAAAACTCAAATACCTACTAAAATGCAGAAGAAGTGGACTCATCCCAAAACATATAATAAATTCAACAAAAAATACAAGGCAGTTATTTACATCAAAAGTAATATCACAGAAACTAAGCAAAGTAGAACAGAAATTCCATTTAAAAGTTTTAAACTTAGAGATTAAGGAAGCAAATACAAATCTTAAAAATAGTAATTGGGAGAGAAATAAAATTAGACTTACATTTAAACAAACACTTAGTGACGAAGACTATGATAATTTCATAAAAAGGCAAAAAATTAGATATATTGACATTATATCAATAGAAAAACAGACTCACTCGGCAAAATTATCCAATTTAAAACGTAACCAATTGGAAAAATACAATTTGAAATTTAACCCTTCATGGTTTGTAAACAAAACCAAGGTAAACTTTACAGATGAAAACAAATGGCTACTTTCCCTTGGGTCAAAATTCGCGCTTCCAGTCAGCCATAAAAACTTTTCATCAATCAACCTTATAGCCGATCTAGAACAATGGGTTCAAACTTTATGTGATGACAGGCAAAAGGACATAATCAGGTCAAAAATTGCAAATAGAATATTAACATTTAAAAGAAAATCAAAAAATAATCAAAAGGAAAAATTCATTTTAAATATTTTTGAAGAGACAAAACAAATTTTGAAAAAACACAAGGATGAAATTGTAATAACTAAATCTGACAAAGGAAATAAAACAGTAATTATGTACAAAAAAGACTACAATTTGGGAATGAACAAACTACTAGAGGATAAAACAACATACAAAACAATAAGGTTAGATCCCACACAAAAATTACAACGAACAAACAACAAGATAGTTATGGACCTATTCAAAGAGGAACATATAACAAGGTACGAAAAATTAAAATTAACATCGCATGCAGCCACAGCACCCAGGTTATACGGACTACCGAAGATTCACAAGCCCGATATGCCCCTTCGCCCAATTTCATCTTCTGTAGAAGTTCCCTGCTACAGTATGTCAAAATACATTGGACTCATTTTGAATAATATTATATTAGAGAAATATAATGTAAAAAATTCATTGGAACTCAAGGACAAATTGGAAAACATATCTTTGGACGACGACGAAATTTTAATTTCCCTAGACGTCGTATCATTATTTACAAATATACCAATTCACTTGGCAATAAATAATATAATGGCACAGTGGAATGTTTTGAAAAACCACACTACAATACCAAGATCTCAATTCCTTAAGATATTGCAGTTCTGTCTAAACGACAATAATTATTTTATATATGGCGACACCTTCTATAATCAAACTTACGGAATGCCCATGGGTAATCCACTATCCCCAACAATAGCCGATATCGTACTAGATACTCTATTGGAGCAAGTCATCGCGGATCTCAAAAAGGAAAATATACACATTAAACTAATTTCAAAATATGTCGATGATTTATTTGCCATTATAAAGAGAAAGGACGAAAAACAAATTTTACAAACATTTAACACATACCATAACAAACTCAAATTTACAATTGAAAAAGAAGAAGATAATTCTATCCCATATCTTGATATGAAAATATACCGCGAAAATAATTCAATAATAACGGATTGGTATTCCAAAGCCATTGCATCTGGACGGCTTATAAATTATCACTCGACTCAACCATTAAGTCAAAAAATAAATACTGCAATGAATTTGATTACGACGGCGTTAAAATTGAGCGACACTAAATTTAAATCCAAAAATATAAACAAATTAAAGGACATATTAACTAACAACAGTTACCCAACATATTTAATAAATAATTTAATAAATAAAGCACAAACGGAAAAAATAATGGGGGTAGACAAAAACAACACATCTGGTAACACCAAATATTACAGCATCTCTTTCATACCGAAGCTCACAGAAAACCAACAAATGCAACAAATAATAAATGACAACGAAATAAAATTAGCGTATAGGGCAAACAACACAATTAACACACTATTTACAAAAACAAAGACAAAAATAGAAAAAAATGACCAAAGCAATCTTGTGTATGAAATAACATGTTTAGGCAAAACAAACGAAGAGTGCGGCAAAGTATACGTGGGTACCACAAAAAGAAGTCTGGGTACAAGAATATCTGAACACGAAGCAGACATAAGAAAAAACAAATTAACTACAGCTTTGTCCACACACTGTTTTGAAGAAAAGCACTTGCCCGATCTAACAAACACCAAAATATTAGACAAGGAGAAGAGAACAAATAAACGATACACTCTAGAAAGTTTGAGAATACAAGAAAAAGCTACAAATGCATTGAATACGAAGGACGACAAAAATAACACGAACGCAATATATGCAATAGCAATTTTTTAGTTTAATTTTTCTTCTGTGATAACTAGTTTAATAAGAATTTACACTGTGATATTTTTTTTAATTTTATATTTTTTACATTTGTTTTGTTAAATATTTTTATGTTTTATGTTGTGTAAAACTAAATGTGTATTTATTACTATAAATGTGAATAATTGACGAAAAGATTATGTGAGTTAAATTATTTTTATAAAACTATGTTGTCCTGTTTGTTATTAAGCTATTGTTTTTCTATTGTGTTTTTATTTTATGGTTACCAGATCTAATAAAATATCCCTGATGATGTTGGGAATCTCCAACGAAACGTCGGAAAAAATTATGGAATAATCTTTTTATTTACATAAATAGAGTACGTGACCTTCATAAGCCCGTTTTAGAAATTTCTAAATATCGTAACAATACAATAAGGAAAAGGTCGATAATAATTAAAATTAACTTAATATAGTTTTTTTATTTTTTTTTCTATTTCTATAAAACTTGTTATTGAGCTAAAACACCTCAATTCAACCGAGGAGTTGACCGCACCCCCTCAAAATTTAATGAAATTAAGTACTGATGTTTACTTTAACAAAAAAGAGATTTTGCCAATTTTTCAGGCTTCTGGTCATTCCAGTATTCGAGATATGGGGTCTTGAAAATTGGCAAAATCGTATATATTTGACAAAAGTGTTCCGAGATAAATAAAGATAACTCGAAAAGTAATTACAATACACGTCTCAGTCAGGTCGCAAATAATAGATAATAAGACAGCCTTTAAAATGGCGTTCCCCAAGATTTTTTTTGAAAAAGGTCAAAGGTCATTGGTTTTAACCTTAATTTTTGGAGAGCTATATCTCAAAAAACGATATTTTTAAAATTTTGAAAAAAATATATGTGATTAAGAATCATCTATACTACTTAAATTTAAATTTTCAGGATGGAGACTTCATTGGAACTTTTTATATTAATAGAAACGTTGTGACAGGAAAGAAAAAGCGGTGTAATTCCCCTTAAAAAAAAAATATTTTTTTTTTGTCTTTGAAATTCTGGTACCAAAGTTCATTTTTCTGAATGTTTTTGACGTGCTGAGTCCAAATATGACCTTTGAACTGGCCTATCGCTATTACTTTTCAAGATATATGCACCTAAATTTTCAAAAATAACACAGCAATAGCATTTTAGCAATTTTCACATATTTATGTGCAGATATCTCTGCACATAGAATTTCAAAGACAAAAAAAAAATATTTTTTTCCTAAGGGAAATTACACCGCTTTTTCTTTCCTGTCACAACGTTTCTATTAATATAAAAAGTTCCAATGAAGTCTGCATCCTGAAAATTTAAACTTAAGTAGTATAGATGATTCTTAATCACATATATTTTTTCCAAAATTTTAAAAATATCGTTTTTTGAGATATAGCTCTCCAAAAATTAAGGTTAAAACCAATGACCTTTGACCTTTTTCAAAAAAAATCTTGGGGAATGCCATTTTAAAGGCTGTCTTTTTACCTATTATTTGCGACCTGACTGAGACGTATATTGTAATTACTTTTCGAGTTATCTTTATTTATCTCAGAACACTTTTCTCAAATATAAACGATTTTGCCAATTTTCAAGACCCCATATCTCGGGAAGAAAAAGAACCAGAAGTCCAAAATTTTGGCACTATGATTTTTTTGTAAGGGCCCAACAATATTCCAAGTTTCATCAAATTCGAAAGGGGTAAGGTCAAAAATTCTACTTTTTTCGGTTGAATTGAGGTGTTTCAACTCTATTATTTTTATGCGACGTCTGAAAAAATAATTATTTGATTTTCATTGTTCATTTATGAGTAAATTAAAAAAAAAATATCTGACCTCGAACAACGGTTATACCAAGTTTTATCGAAATCGAAAAAAAAAAATCATTAAGAATTTTTAACGTGCCCCCATGTTCATTTATGGGTTAATTAAAAAAATCAAATAATTAGTTTTCTGACCTTGCACAATGTTTATACCAAGTTTTATAGAAATAAAAAAAAAACATATATTAAGAATTTTAACGTACTGGGTTAAATATTATTTTTTCAGACGTCGCATAAAAATAATAACAAGTTTAATAGAAATAGAAAAAAAAATAAAAAAAAACTATATTAAGAATTTTTAACGTGCTGGGCCATTTTGACCCCATGTTCATTTATGGGTTAATTAAAAAAAATCAAATAATTAGTTTTCTGACCTCGCACATAATGATAACAAGTTTTATAAAAATCGAAAGAAAATATAAAAATCTATATAAAGAAATTTTAATGTGCTGGGCCATTTTGACCCCATGTTCATTTATGGGTTAATTTTAAAAAAATTAAATAATTATTTTTCTGAGCTCGTACAATAATTATACCAAGTTTTATAAAAAATCGCAATAAACATTTCATATTTAGATGCCTTTTTTCAAAAAAAAATCCAAATATCCCTAAATTTGACCTTTGACCCGAATAAAAGCCGGGTTAATATTATTCTATTTTCCTAAAACGTTTAGGGTTAATGTCTAACATAGTTTTTAATAATTTATGGCCCTGACTTTGTCAAATTTTAAAATATTTACCAAATGTTTTCCATATTGAATAAATTGTGGGCAAAAAAGGGATTTTCCTCGAAATCCGCTGAGTTTAAATCGATGCCCCCGCCAAACTATCCGAGGGATATCCCCCAAAAAATTTTTTTTTTATATGTTAACATATATTTTATAAGATTCTGTGGTTTTTTTAGCATTTTTCCTAATTTTGTTTAAGAAAATTTTGAAAAAACCAAAATATCAGTTTTGAGAACCACGCCAAATAAAATGCATATTTTTGGCCTTACCGTGAAACGGGTGAATGACATCCTAGAAAGACAGTATTTCATATCTGAGTATATATGATAGAATAGAATATAAATATGGGTTTACATTGGTTTATTTCAATAAATTTAGAAAATTGGGGCTGATTTTAGTGTTTTAGGGGTCATTTGTGAAAATTGGGTCATTTTGACCCCGAAAGACTTACAAGGGTTAATTTTTGAAAACCCAAAAATTTTTAATTTATCTTCTTATACTAAAAACAACTCGTGTACCACTTTTTAACAATATATTCAAAAAACAACACCATTTATTTTATGTTTTTCATCAAAATATGGCTATTTTTTGACCTTTGTCCTCGATGCGCCTCGTGTTAACGTTGTCCGATTTGGCTGTAATTTTTAGCATAGCATTTTTAGACCAAATGTAATAAAAATTAGGGGTGCACTCCTTCAAATTCGAAGTTTTGCAAAATAGCTGCCACCCTACTTTGCAGGCTTTCAAACAATGCAAAAATCGTAATTTTTCGCATTTTCAACCGTGAATAACTAAAAATCTGGACGTGATGGAAAAGTTTGGAGAACAGATTTGGAATCAGGAGATCAAAGTCTACTAGAATTAATCGCCAGAATTCAAACCGGAAAATGAGTGTTGAGCGGTGTTATTTAAATTGGTGAAATAAAAAAAAATCATCAAAAATTAGGCTTACGCTTAAAAGGGGGTTTCCATGCAATATTTCAATCATTATGGGAAATTTCTTAAAAAACGGGATATATTTCATGAAATGAGCAATATCTTATGGAATGGACGATGCATATTCTTAGAGTATGTCTCCTTTTTGATGATTTTTATTTTATTTCACCAATTTAAAGCATTTAAACAATTTAAATAATTTAAAAATCTTAAATTCGTATATATTCGTAAAAACCCGCGAGCGCTATCTCTAGATATTTAAAAAAATTTAGGGCGTAAGACCTCAAAAAAATTTTTTTCTGGGCACTCTAACATACGTATTTAATCATTTTGAGCAGTGTTGCCACCAATAGAATTAGAAATTACAAAAAAAGTTTTTTAACAAAAAAAAATTTTTTTTTTTATAATTTTATAGATCATAGTTTTTGTATTTTAATAGTTTAGACCAGCGGTTACCAACCTATGGTACGCGTACCACTAGGGGGTACGCGAAACTGCCCGCGGGGGTACGCGAAATTTTTTTGAAAGATATGGTTGCTAATCACGTAAAACGAAAACGATAGACGATGCATAAACGACATCAAAATACATATCGTTTTGAAGGGAAATTTGAAAGTTTTTCTTGATTAAATTATTAAAGAGTCTTGTCTAATCCAGAAACATTAAAAAATTTGGAAACATTTTGATTAGCTTAGAAGCAACAAGGCTCTAAAAATCGACGATAGTCAACTATCGTTTTACGTGATCACAGTCATGAGTTTTACCTATTAAACAAAACAATAAGATTGAGAACCGGTTTAAGATTGGTTGACAAGGGAAGTCTCCCTAGTGTCACCCGCGGATCTTTATGGAATTGGTTTTATTTTGTAGATCAGAAAAAATAAAGGGACACATATTTTTTTTTAGCGGCCCAAATTAATATTTAGGGGGTAAAAAGGAGGGGGGAAGACAAGGACATTTTTTAGTTTTTTTTTGTTTATCTCCTATATTATGCAAACATCATATGCAATCATAGTCATGTTACATATCAAATGAAAGGTCTTTGGAAAACCTATCTACGTGTGCTAAGAACGTGTCCAAACGTTCAAAACTTTTCGTCATATTGAGTAAAATACCAAAATTTTAAGACATTTTTGTTAATAATATCGAAAAATATTAACTTCTTTAGCCCGTTGTTAGCACCACGAGATAGGTATTTTTAATACCTTTAATCTGATATC
Organism: Pegoplata infirma; assembly: GCA_963921195.1. Taxonomy (NCBI): domain Eukaryota; kingdom Metazoa; phylum Arthropoda; class Insecta; order Diptera; family Anthomyiidae; genus Pegoplata; species Pegoplata infirma. Next base: position 158,733,644 of record OY992538.1, read on the forward strand.
ACACATTTTTTTTTTTAAATAGGCGTAAATCGTAAAAAACTGAAAAATACCAATTTCCCCCCATACAAATCGACACCCCATAAAAATGAGTTTGGGCCGCTAAAAAAATACGTGTCGAATTAATTTTCGTTCTTAACAACATATCCAAATTTCATGAAGATCGAATGGTGACACCAGAGAGACTTCCCTTGTGAGTCCTATAATTAAAAAAAACACACTTTTTCAAAAAATTTTCACTTTCTTTTTACTTAAAGTTAATCGGGAGTCATTAAAAAAATATTTTTAAAAATTTAAATTCCTTAAAATCCTAGAAACTCAATAAGCTACAAAAATAAATTGAGACTGGGGACTAGGGCGGAGCGAGAAATGCTCTTTCGCTTGGGCGATATGCGGGATTGGTGAAAATAGATGCCAAAAAGATGTGGTTAACATTTCAGGAAGATCGCAATTCATCTTGGGGTAACCCTTAAGCGCTGAAAAAATTGTCAAAAATTCAAATTTGATTAGATCTTCTTAATTATGGATTTTATGAGGTCTAATTAATCACATCTATTTAGATTTTAAATATCAGCTTTGTAGGATACCGCTTACCTTCAAAACCCAGAGGTGGAAAAATATGGATACATTTTGGAGAAACCCGAAAATCAACTTTTTGCTGTAATATAAAAAAAATACATTAAAATTGATGATTTTTTTCTTCCAGGCCTGGAAAAAAGGGTACCCTAGGATTCCAAAACCATCACTGCAAAATTAAAAAAAAAAAAAAAATATTTGAAACTAATTTGTTAAAAATTCACATCGGTCCACACGCCGTTTAAGAATTTAGTATTTTTTGTTTTTAACGGTTTTGGAATCCTTGGTTTTTAGCAAAATCAAAAAACTTCTTAGGGGGTACGCGGCTGATAAAATTTGAAATTAGGGATACGCGAACCAAAAAGGTTGGTAACCGCTGGTTTAGACGATTAGTATTTCAGTTAGATTTGTCCTTTCGGGGTACCGTGTATGTTAAATATTTATTCCGCTTGTCAAATAGTTTTTGGAATAATTTCAAAAGATGAGGAGAGCCATCCGTATTTCAAACTACATAAAATTATTTATTCAGTTTGTGTTAAGGCTATGAAAACAAGAGCTTTATTCAGAAAATTTTAACATGTCGACTCACATGTCTGCTCGTCTGAAAATTGTAATAACTGAAAAATGGGAGAAAGGTAATATTAAAAGAAGTTTAAGAACAATTTTCAGATTTTGGAAGAGAAATTCTCTAGAAAAAATTTTAATTTCCAAAACTTAAGACTATATTTTATGGTCCAAAAATTTTATTTATTTCATTTATTATCCAGTATTTGGTAATCAAAATTTCTAAAGTCCTTGTCAATGACTTTTTTTTAACCGAAAATGTCGATAAAATGATAAAAAAAAACTTAAATATTATCGAAATTAGAAATTTGCTGAGGCGAAATTACACAAAAATTACACAAAAATTACACAAAAAATTTCATTATCCAAAAATTATCCAAGGATTTTGAAATTGTCCCACTTTTGGATAATTATCCAGAAAGTGGCAACACTGATTTTGAGACATTTATAAAACTCGTAGTTATTGCAGAGAAATCATTTACACTTAGGGTTGCCAGATACTAGAAGTCAAATAACTGGATAATGAAAAATTTTCAGCTGGATTTTGTTAAAGTAACTGGACCCATACATATATTTTTTTTTAATAATTTGAAAAAAAAATCAACCGATTTTCATATGTGAGACACATATTTTTATTTTGGACTAAATGGCCGTCTGTATTTGCTACGGCAAAATGTGCATTTTTTAAGCATTTCTATTACTTTTTCGTCATCGGCCTGAGGATTGTTAGAATATATTTTTCTTTTTAAATAACCCCACAAAATTAAGTCCAACGTGGTCAAATCTGGAAATCTAGGAGGACAGTTAAAATTTCCGGGACGTGAGAAGTCAAAAAAGAGCGACAACAATTGACCATCATTTGCAGATTTGACCCATCCAGACATATTTTTGTGGGGTTATTTTAAAAGCAAAATGTACGCCAAGAATCCTTAAATCATCGACGAACTCAAGGAAAACATTCGTGCCGAAATCAACGCTAAACTGACCGAAATGCTCGAAAAAGTTGTAAACAAATTAGTGAAAATGCAGCAAAAAGAGCACATTTTCCGTATACAAAAGAGGCATTTATGTTATATTTATGATTAATGTTTTATTCAAAAAGTAGTCACAAAAAATTGAAAAAATATTTAATTAAAAAAAAAATATTGTTAAAATAAAAGAAATCCTTTTTCAACTGGATAAATTATGTTTTAACTGGAAACTGGACCAGACCTCAAATAACTGGAAAACCAGGCCATTCCAGGCCGTCTGGCAACCCTATTTACACTAGAGTTATGACTCATTTTTGACAAAATTTTTACCTATCACCACGTGATAGGCAATACAAAATTAATATAAATAATCGTATTTGCGGGTCATTTTGGCAAAAAAACCTTCCGCACCAAACGCAATTTCAAAAAAGTCACAGATATTTTTTTGCTTTAAGTCCTATTTTTCAAAAATAAGGTAATTTTAACAGTTCCAATGAATAAATAACACATATAAAAAAAGATCTTGTGAACACTTACGAATAAAAATAAAGCCGCCCGGACTTTTACTTTTGGAGCAAAATGCGGCCAAAGTTGACGTTATAAATAGTTAACGTTATGCAGTTAAGGGTTAAACCGCCAAATTTTAATCTTGAAGTAATCAAAAAAGTCCCTCCGAAAAGCGTTTGTCATTTTGAGCGTAAAGAGCTTTTTCTACGCATCGTTTGAGTCTCATATTTTCTAAATTTTAATTAAACGAAGAAAATATAGACCAAATTTCATCTCGTTTGGTGCGGGAACTTTTTTGACGGAAGCCAAAAAGTAAAAATGCAATTCTTAATATTTTTTTATGGCCTTTTTGGCTAGGGCAGGTGAATTTTGATATTTGCCAAAAAACCCAAAAAGTCATAACCCTAATGTACACTCATAAAAAAAACCTTGTAAAATTGCAACTGTTTTTTGTTTGCTACCTCCTATTTGACAAAAATTCCTAGTAATTTTACAAGCTTTTACCAATAATTTTTAATTTTATAAGGTTTTTACTAGAGGTGGGCACATGAGCAGATTATATCGTGATTCACTTGATTCACGCGTGATCACGCGTGAGAGTGACTGAAATCAATTTTGCTCACGTGATTGTGAGTAAGTGTGAGTAGAGAAAAAAATTTCGTGAGTGAGTGTGCGTGAATAAAATTTTTGCGTGAGTGAGTGTGCGTGAGTCCATTTTTTTGCGTGAGCTTGCGTGATTTATTTTCTTTTCATATATACTTTCGTACCAAAAAAAGCAACAACAAATTGTAAAATTTGGCTTAACTTAAGATTTCATTCCGAAAAAAGCAAAAAAAATGTGAAATTTCGCTGAACTTTAAATTTTGCTGAAAATTTTGAAAAACTTTTGAAATTTTTAGTTTTAGAATTTTTTTTTGTATAAAAAAAAGTTTTGTGAATGTGAGTCAACGTGAGTGTGAGTGAAGTTTGCGTGAGTGCACGTGAGTGTGAGTTGTATTAAATATACTCACGTGATTGTGAGTGTGAGTAAAAAATCACTTACGTGCCCATCTCTAGTTTTTACCAAAAAAATTGTAAATTTACAAATTTCTTGACACGATAAAATTTACAAGGAGGTTTCATAATTTTACTAGATTTTTTCAACCTCCTGTTTTACGAGAATTCCTTATAATCTTATAAGCTTTTTACCAATAATTTTGTAATTTTACAAGCTTTTTACCAATAAAATAATAAATTTGCCTTTTTTGCGTAATTGAAATTACAACGAATTCTCGTGAATTTACTAGTTTTTTTTTGTAAAATTGGCTTGGAAATTTGTAAAATTACAAAAAAAAATTTTAAAATTAAAAAAAACAATTAAATTTCGATGCAAATTTGTTTGTTAAAAAACAAGGAAAACTGTCAAATATTGGTAAAATGGGATTACGAGACTTTTCCTACACTCAAAAAAGTATGTCGGTAAAATCTACTACAAAAGACAGTTGTTTTGACTACATTTTGTCGTTGAAAAGGCGTCCACTACATAAACGGTAAAAACAACTGAACATGTTGTTGTTTTTAACTATTGATTTTCAACTACAAAATGTAGTAAAAACTACTACAAAACTGTTTAATACAGTTGTTTTTTCTACAATTGCCTGAAATTTTATTTAAAAAATTTCTTAAACGTTTAAATGATTGATATTTATTTATTTAAAAAGCAATACATTTCAGTTGGTTGTATAGAATTTCGACATGATGACAATTTTTTGATGTATTTATCTGGAATTATAGAAGAAAAAAATTATATTAATAAAATGTTAAACAAAATAAATTGATTGTATTTACCTTTGTTTTTTTAATAGTTCATTTCAAATTTTCACCGCTACTGATCAAAATTTGTCTGGAATAAAAAAAAAAACGGAATGCTTTGGCAAAATTGATTTATAAAAAAAAAGAATTAATTTGAAATGTTTCAAAAAAGTATGTACCTGCTCTGTTGTGTATACAAAGAAAAGAAAGATGGCGCGCTCATAAGAAAACAAAACACTGCACACATTTTATTTTGTTTTTTCCGATTGGTTTTTACGCACGCTTATGTGAGCGCTATATTATACACACTTGTTATCTCATTTATCCACTTATTTTCTTTCGCTCAAGAATATTTTTCCAAAAACATATTTTTTGTTATAATTAAATTTAATAAATTGTAATTTAATTTATTTAGATATTATTTATTTGGTATAAAAATAATTCCTTCCGCATCCCGCACGACCAACTCGCTCGACACATTCGTTTGCAATAAAAATTTCTAGAAAAAAACGAGTTTTAGAAAAAAAACTAAAAACAACTACATAAATCAACTATTGCTACAGTGTAGTATATTTTTTGTAGTTATTTTTTGAAACTACTACAAAAAAAGTTGTTTGAGATTTTTTCATACAAAAACGACCGAAATTGTAGTTAAAAACAACAGCTACTACTTACTACACAAACGACCGTCATGTAGTAACTACAATAATTTTCTGAGTGTAGTAATTTGACAAAGTTTTATTTTTTGTGTGTAATTACATTGATCCTAATGACGCCCAATGAGAAGTCTTTGTCCAGAAAGACAATACTTATCAATACATCACCGATTTTTTTATCACTATTAACCATAAAGTCCGTTTCCTTATAAGACAGTGCCCATTTTTAACAGCATGGTCTAAATTTCTTGAATTTGTAACCTTCTAAAAAAATATTTTTGGAGTTTCACAAGGAGCTATCATTGGTTTGCAGGCAGGAACTAGTAGGGGAACCCATTATTTTCCATTGTTTGCACAGAGGAATCTAGGTGTTGTATCACAAAGGAGTCAAACGGATAATTTAGCGGTAAAATTTCAAGCTTAAGTCCAACCATTTGCTCATCTCTGATTAGTGTTTATAAAAAACCGACATTTTGGAAAACCGGTTTCTCGGTTAACCGAAATTCAGCTTTTTCGGTTAACCGGCTTTCTCGGTTTAACCGGAATAAAAAAATCGGTTAACCGGTTTTTTTTCTTTAACTAACAAATCCAAAAAATATTTTAAAATTGCTAATTTTTATTAAATAAAAAATCGAATGTAACTAAAGTTAACATATTTGTTTCTTTGAGCAAAGTTAGCAACTGTTATCCTCTAAAAATAGCGGGATTAAAATACGCACAGAAAAAAATAATAAAAATATTTGAGTAAATTTTTAATACTATTGAGTAAAAAATTACTCAATTTTGCACCAGTAAACGATTTAATAGTATTGAGTAAATTTTTAATTAAAATTTATTAAATATTTGAAAAAAATTTGAGTAAATTTTTAATGGACACAATTAAACATTTACTTAAAATTTATCTATTTATTTTTTTTTAAAGTTTAAAAAAGTTTTAATTTTTTTTTACAAACAAAAAACTTGTTTTTTCAAACTTTACCAAACATATTTATGTCTCAAAAACATAGGAAAATTTTATATACATACACAAAAAACTATAAACTTAACGAGAATTCAAAAAACTATGAGAGTTTAAAAAAAAATAAAAAAAACTATTAAATTTTTATTAAATTATTTACTTAAATTGTTTTTAAAATTTTTGAGTAAATTTTTAATTGCGTCAATTAAAAAATTACTCAATTTTTGTTTTTAAATTTAAACAAGTGATTACTCAAATTAGTTTCCTCCATATTATTTTCTGTGCGGTGCCTTATTTTCCCATATTCACCGGAGCTTTAATTTTTATTGGTTTTATTTAAAAAATACATAAATATAAATTGTAGTACCGTATTTTATATCGATGTTCTTTTATTGACATTTTCTCCATTAACAGGAATTTTGGTATCTGGTTAATGCCTTTATGATACTTGCTTTTTTCAAGTTACTTGTTGCTGCATTTATTAGGGTTTTTCTATGGGAATTTCGATAAATTTAAAATTTTTGGTTGAAGTTATCGAAATTTTTATAGAAAAACCCTAATAAATGCAGCAACAAGTAACTTGAAAAAAGCAGGTATCATACGCACTTAAGGTGGTATGATACTTACTAGTTTCTGTATTGGATTTTTTTTAGGATTGATCGAATGAAACAACAAATGCGAGAAAGAACAAGAAATACAATAAAATAAAAACAAAACAAAAAAAAACAATATTGTCAATTTTTATTTTTAAAATAACTCGCCCAAAATAGCTAAAAAAAGCCCAAAACAAATGTAAAACCGCTTCATTCGATCAAAAACTAATAAAATTGGCAACACTGTTAACATTTTATTCTGGAAATGACAATTTCAAGTTGAAAATTTTTATATTTATTTTGACAGTCACTGCAAAATTGTCGATAACACACGTATATTTTTTTGACGTTTTAAGTATTTTTCATGATATTGTATGGTATTGTTCTCCAAAATATAAAAAATACAAAAACTAGCAAGTATCATAACACCTTTAACAGCCAAAAAAACGCTTATAACGGCGAGTAATTCAAATATTTACCAGATTCGGAATAAAATTCTTATTTGGAAAATTGTTTCTTGAAGACAAAAAGTATTTTAGATTTTCTTTCTCACGGATTTTCAAGGTCTTTTAAATCAAATTTTGAAAATATCATAAAAAATAAGTGCAAACCCTTAATATTTGCAAATTATTCAGTTTGAATGTATTTAAAAAAATCGGTTAACCGACATAAAAAACCGGTTTTCGGTGCACCGGATTTTTTCAATTTCGGTTAACCGGTTTGCAAAAAAACCGAAATTTCGGTTAACCGGTTAACCGGTTTATAAACACTATCTCTGATTAGCCTTCTCATCTAAATAAAACCGCAGGTTCAGCTTGCAAGCCACAGTCCAAGTTCGAAGGCACTTATAAGATAGTTCCCACACAGAAAAAAATATGGAAGAATCAAATTTGAGTAATCACTTGTTTAAATTTAAAAACAAAAATTGAGTAATTTTTAAATTGACGCAATTAAAAATTTACTTAAAAATTTTAAAAACAATATAATAGTTTTTTAATTAAAAAATACGAAACTTCGCCCAAAATTAACGAAAAAAAGCCCCAAAAAGAAATGAAAAATGGCCCAAAATAAAATATAAAAAGATTTTTTCTATCACATTTTTCCAAAACACATACTACACAGAAAAGTTTTCTTTTGCGGAGAGGGTGGGTCTTAGGCATGGAGTTTGTAATCCCTAAGCCCGGCCGAAGGCCGGCTACGCAGAAGAACTTTAAGACAAAGACAAAAACTTTTAAGATAAGACCATAGGTACATACGTGGTTATTATTTATTTTTATAGATTGTTGTTTTGAGAATACAGCTCGTAAAATGCATAAGTAATTGATGTAAAAGTTTTAAGTGCGAACCTTAAATTTTAACGAAATAAAAAAAACTGGAATTAGCTCCGATCAAAGCGCCGCAGTCGAAAAATTTTACCAACAAATTTTTCAACTGCGGAGCTTTGATCGGAGTTTCATGCTTTTGATTTTCTACTGCGCTGCGATATACGGAGTTCACACTAGAGAATTTGTACTCGTTTAAGCCACTTGTTTAAAAAAGTAAACAAAATCGTTCACACTACATTTTGCGCGTTTAACTTTGAGTGTTTAACGTTTGTAAACAAACGCACATAACCTAATTATGAAAAAAATTGCAAAAATATTTCTAAAAACCTTTTAAACTTTGGCGGAAGACAAGATATTTAATTTTTTTATAACATTTACATAACACCACTACACGGAACACCTTTTTATTGACTCATTCCAAGTAAATAGGAAGATTTTTCTGTTTTTTGTTCCGGACCTGTCCGAAGCTGTTTGCATATTTATACTTCGATGGAAGGCAAAATTCACTATTAGTGCAGCTTTTCCAATATAATTATAAATAAAACACACACTTTTTTCTGATTTTTCAGTAGTTTTTATTAGTTTTTTAAATATTTATAATTTCTCAATTTTCCAATGTTTTGCTAAGAAATTGGCAGACAGATACAGAAGCTGGTTGCTATGAAATCTTTTTTTTTTGGCATAGAATAAAGAAAATTTAAAAGGAAATATACCGAACCCTGCCTTTGAAATGTTTAGCGAAATGTTCAACAGGGAAACAAGTCGAATTTGATTGTTTAGCTGAACAACCAAATGTATGGGGAAACAAGTCAAATTTTGCTCGTTTAGCGCTTAAACACTCATGAGATGTTTAAAGTCGCTAGTGTGAACTCCATAATAGATTAATATATTGCGTTTTAATCTGCATGTAAAAGCAGGGGTTTTGGGTACGGTTTTACTTCAGCTTATTCTTGGTTAGTTAAATATATAATTAATTTATAAAAAACACGATATGCGTTTACTGTTTCTAAAAATAATAATATACTGATTTATTGTGAGATTTCAGTTTTGACATTGTAAAATTTTGACAAAAAAAAACCAAAATAAAATTGGCCAATTTTTCATATATAATTTTTGGGTAATTTTTCGTAATGAAAAATCACCCAATTTTTTATTTCGAAATTTTGCCCAAAAACTATGAAAATTTGCCCAAAAATGTTGGGTAACTTTTCATATGATATATGTCCCAAATTTGTATGAAAAATTTTTGGGCGAATTTTCGTTTTCTTTTTTGGGCCATTTTTCTTTGGGCGATTTTGCCTACAGGCAAAAAAAATAAATAGATAAACTTTGAGTAAATTTTTAATTGTGTCAATTAAAAATTTACTCAAATTTCTTTTCAAACATTTAATAAATTTTTTTTAAAATTTTCTCAATACTATTAAATCGTTGACTGGTGCAAAATTGAGTAATTTTTTACTCAATAGTATTAAAAATTTACTCAAATATTTTTTTTATTTTTTTCTGTGTAGTCTTACAAGCTCTTTCCTCTGTTGTTCCCTGGAATGTCCATGTGCCTTGGGCCTCATCTGAGTAGAATGCCAATCTCTTTGGCTATCTCAGTTAAGGGTGCAGCAGTTACGGGCAGATCACGTTTTCGAGAACATTCATTGTTAAACTCTCAGTATAGATATTACATGAATTATAGAAAAAACACACACTCAGCTACTACCTTTATTGCAAGTATCTCGGCCTGGTATGCATTATAATCGTCTTGCCAATTCACTAGACAGACTCAACCAAGATCTATTGTCAATCACTCTACGGAAACAAGAGTCTATCAATAGTTCCATTTCCTTCAACAAGAATGATGATAAATTTGTAATAAAATCTTGTAAAAAATTGCTAGATTTAATTCTAAAATATTTTAATTTTGCCCTAGTGTGGACTGTAAAGGGTGGCGCCAAATTCACTTTAAATTCAAATTTCTATATTTGACTATTGTGGTCGTTGTTTGTTCGATGGTAAATGTGTGGGTTATCAATACGAGTATATTTTAAAAATAAATTTCATTATACTTTTGAAAGTTTTTGCATTTGTTTGCATGAAAATTTATATTTAATTTAAATTTTATTTAAACTGGATGTGTGGTGCCTCAGCAAAAAAACAGCGGCTAATAAATTATTATCACGCAACTAATAAATTATTTGCAATTAACTGAGTTTTTAATGTTGGATGCACATTACCTTTGGCTGCCATCATATTATGCCATGTATTTTATTATGCTTTAGCATTGCTATGTTTTTTCTAATTGTTCGTCCTGTCTGTTGCTCGGTCGGAAGTTTTATTTGAAAGTGTGTGTGTGTGTATGCGTCTATTTAAACAAGTTTGTTGGTGTGTGCGTTTTTATTTTCGCTTATTTGAACATGATTTTTGGAAACTTTTCGCGTAAAAATAGCAATATTTTATGAAAATTACCACAAAAGTTTTGTGAAAATATTTGGAGGATGGTACGATAAATGGTGGTGTTGGATGTAAATTGTGCTGATATTTAGCACTTCATGTTAAGTATAACCAAATTGTTTTTTCTTTTTATTTTTTTTAACAAACGAGTTTTGTAATACTTTTTTAAAAACTTTTTTCTTCGAAATTAATACTTTTTAAAAATTTAAAAAAGTTGTTGAATTTTCTTTCTACAATACTGGCATATCCTAAGTGACTGAATATATTTAAATATAATATTTTGGTTCTCTTACACGCATGTATACTAGGGAGGAGCGAGAAATTCTTTTTCGCGAATTTCGATATGCGGGATTCGTAAAAATAGATGCCAAAGCGATGTGGTTAAAATTTCAGGAAGATTGTACTTTACCTTGGGGTCCCCCTCCAGCGATGAAATTTCAAATTTTGTGAGTTAAAGACCATTTTTTAACAAAATTGCCAAAAATTCAAATTTGGTCGGATCTTCTAAATTTCGGATTATATGAGGTCTAGTTAATCATATCTATTTAGATTTAAAATATCAGCCTTAGGTGGAAAATATGCATACATTTTAAAAACACCCGGAAATTAACATTTTGCAATAATATAAAAAATATTACACTAAAATTACAAAATACGATTTTTTTTTCTTCAGAACTTGAAAAATTGACATCCCCAGGATTCCAAAACCGTTAAAGCCAAAAAAATACGAAATTTTTAAACGGCGTGTGGATCTGAATTCGCGATAATTTTTATCATTTTCCAAAAAAAACGTTGAAAAAAAAACCCTTATAACAAATATAATTAGAGCCCGTGCTCGATCTGTACTTACAGAAAAAATCAAATAAAATTACTGACAAAATATGTCGCCATTAGGCACGTCTCCGAAACAGAAAATGCAAATTCCTTCATTTGTGTCTGCAATTCCAGATCATGTTGTGTAACGAAACTTTCCGAAGACCTGAAACATGCTCGACCGTGCTCAGGGCTAATGGGAGGGTAATTGGTCTTACCGTTACACAATAGTAAAGAGAAGAGAAAAAGAAGAAAGAAAGTTGCAGTAGTTTAAGAATATCACTTTGTTTGTTTACCCGCCATCCTGTTCGTTTCGTCAAATAATGAGCGTTTAGAATTTCATATTTAACCAATTAACAAATTTATTTAAAAAGTAAAGAAAAGGACATTATATGACAGTTTTTAAAATAAAAACAAAATTTTAACGATAAAAAAAAAAAATAAAAAAAATATTGCAAGTTAAAAATTATTTATAAATAAAATCTGTATCCAATAATTTAAAGATTTTAATTATCCTTTCAAAATGCAAACACAAAATAATAGTTTCAGTACTAGGGTTGCCATTCGTACTGTTTTAAACAGTACATGTACTGTTTTTTTATAAAAAGTACTGTTTTATGCACAGCACCTAAAACAGTACGCAAAAGTACTGTTTTTTAAAGCGTGTACTGTTTTTGTACTGTTTTTGTATACTTATCACTAGGGATGAGATTTTCATGCACTAAAAAATCGAAAATATGCGCTTAAAATATGCGCTAAAAAACTCAAAATATGCAGTAAAAAACCTAAAAATATGCACTAAAAAATAAAATGCGCGCAATAAAAATCTTGTTTTCATAGGAAAAACTTCTTAAAAAGCAAAAAGTAACGCCGCGTTTAAATAGTAACAGTTTAAACTTTATATAATCAAGATTTTAGAACTTAAGACAATCTATAAAAAAAAAAAATTTAAAGAAAAAAAAAAGAGTTTTTCTTATTTCCAAATAAATTTTTTAAATTTCAAATAGTTTTTGAAACACATAAATTTCAATTAGTGTTTTTGCTAATTTATGCCAAAATATGCTAAAATATGCACTTAAAAGTTGGAAATATGCACAAAATATGCATTTAAAACCAAAATATGCAAAAATATGCATTTTCACCAAAATATGCAAAAATATGCAAAAACAAATCGATGCCATTTTAAGGCAAATTTCTTGATTCGGAAAGATAATTGGTGGATATCATTTTTAGACTATCGACAAAAAACATGCATTTGCATGGAAATCTCATCCCTACTTATCACCAAAATGTAACATTTCATTGTTTCATATTTGACAAAGATTTAATTCAATTTTTAAAAAGGAGCTAAATGCAATTTAATTTTATACCACACTCAAAAAGAAAAATTATTTAAAAAGTGGAAAACTTTACTAAATTCAATACTGATTTAGCTCCATTGCCATGTTTTCCTTCTTTTTATCTAAATTTTTCTGAAAAATAAGAAAAAGAAAAAACTAGAAAATGGGAAAAAATTTATTTTATTGAGTACATCTCATTTAAAGTTCCGATTTCGGGCATACCCCATTAGGTTCGGAACCCATGGGTCCAGACCACCTAAGGCCCAGTACCATTGGGTCTATTAAGGATCGTCATAGATTTTGATTCAACATCATTGCCCTTTTCGCTCTACCTTGCTTAGTTTTTAGGCCAAAAGGGTCTTTAGAATCTTAACGGGATAACTAAGAAACTATTACACGGAGGGATTAAGACGGTCGTGTAAAGAACTACAAAAATGTATTTGGCATTTTTTTTTTTGTTTCGGCAATATTTTCTGAGAAATGAGGAACGCCCAAATTTTTAGATTCAAATTGAGGAGTCCATACATTGAAAGAATACCGGAGATTCTTTAGAGCTTTTTAGAATCGAAAAATCTGGCTTAGTTTTTGAAATTTTTGAAACATTTTTTGAAAAAAAAAATTTCCTTAAATTGCATAAAATTTACTAAACCTGAAGAAAAAACTTTATCAATTCTAAGAAGATAAATATGATGAACTAATTGGTTGCAAATTATGTCAAAGAAATTTAAAAATTTTTATTAAATTTTACTAAATTGTGAAAAAAAAAAAAACATTTTCCCAAAATTTAGTTAGGCCTTTGTTTGAGTGCAATAATACCGTTTTCGCGTTTGCTTTTTAAAGTCGTGTTTTAATTAAAACACTGTTTTATGGATTTTTCATATGTTTTTGATAGGAAGATCGGTGTTTTAGTTAAGCGAAAGCATAGACTACAAAAGCTTTTCAAGTAAGATATCGCGGCAACTAAGACAAATGCTCCAAAAAGTCAATCGCAATTTTTTTCAACACTGATAAAAAAATAGAATAAATTTGAGACGGTTTACCTAAAATGTTCCACAGTTCTGTTAACAACCTTTTATGCTCGTTTTGGCTAACAAGGGAAGTCTCCCTAGTGTCACCCGCGGATCTTTATGGAATTGGTTTTATTTTGTAGAGCAGAAAAAATATAGGGACACGTATTTTTTTTAGCGGCCCAAATTCATATTTAGGGGGTAAAAAGGAGGAGGGAAGACAAGGCCATTTTTCTGTTTTTTTTCGTTTATCTCCTATATTATGCAAAGAAAGTGTTACATACCAAATGAAAGGTCTTTGGAAAACCTATCTACGTGTGCTAAGAACGTGTCCAAACATGCACAACTTTTCGTAATATTGAGTAAAATACCAAAATTTTAGGACATTTTTGTTAATAAGTCGAAAAATATCAATTTCTTTGGCCCGTTGTTAGCACTAGGAGATAGGTATTTTTAATACCTTTAATCTGATACCACACAAGCCTATATTAATTTTGTTTAAATAGGCGTAAATCGTAAAAAACTGAAAAAGGTCAATTTCCCCCCATACAAATCGACCCCCCTAAAAATGAGTTTGGGCCGCTGAAAAAAATACGTGTCGAATTAATTTTCGTTCTTAACAACATATCCAAATTTCATGAAGATCGGAGGGTGACACCAGGTAGACTTCCCTTGTAAGATCTGTTTGAAATCAGTGTAAAAGGGCTAAATTTTTGTAGTTTGATATAAAATAAGACTTTTAAAAAAGTACTGTTTTTATTTGCAATGTACTGTTTTTTGAGACCAAATGTACTGTTATTCCATATTTCAAATCTGGTAACCCTATTCAGTACTTACACATAATTAAATTTCAGCAACGAAGTGATATCACTGCATTGGATTTGAACGTAGATCTGATTTCAAATTATTCGGATGCTACTAAAAATTATTAGATAAAGTTTATACGTTTCAAATTAAAGTTCAATATTTAAATTAGATAAAAATTAGAAAAAATTTAAATTAGATGACAAAGAAAAATTATCGATAAGTTAAATAAAAAAAAACTGACTTAAAGTTAAAAAAAATTAAATACCGAATTAAATATTATAACAACTAGAGAATTAACTTAGATAAAAAAATTAGCGAATTGAATTAGATTAATTAAATTGATGAGGTTAAATTAGATGATAATCGAATTAGATAAATTAAATTGATGAAGTTAAATTAGATGATAATCGACCGAATCAAATTAAAAAAAAATTAAGGAAATAAATTAGATAAAAAAAACCCGAGTAGAAAATTAGATATAATAGATGCCAATCAACGTATGTTGATTGCAAATCAGTAAAATAAATCTTTTAAGATTGCGTAGCAAATATTAACGTAAAGCAAATGTTCAAATCAGGTAAGTAGAATCCAGTAGGTAAATCTCTTAAATAAGAGAAACAAAAAATCTTCAGATCAGTTAAGTTAACTCCGGTAAATAACGTCAAATCAGGTAAGGTAAGTATATATTCCAATCAGGTAATTTCAATCACGTTGAATCCGTATCACTTTTGAAACCAATAAATCTTCAAATCAGTCAGATAACTCTTGTGTATAAATCGACGCAGTTTGACTGTACAAATTCGCTGATCTTACGCCGTCACAAATAGTCGTATTTACGGTAGTAACTCCTTGGCACCTAAATCGGTTTGTTACAGGATTTTTGAACAAAACCCTAATCCTCCTGTGAATTAGCCCTTCACCTCTGCACCACTTTATCTATACACACAACCACAGGATTTAATTTTCCTGTTACCAAAATAACGCCCCGTAACACAAGAGAATACTAATAATTCACGGTTAATAATCACTCAATATTTGATCCTTTTATTCCCGTAGGTTTCAACTATTATGTCTCCGGTACGTGATCTTTTTAAAATTTTTCAGAATAATGAAAATTTTTGGACAAATAAATTTTCAAATTAAATAATTTCCAAAGGTATCATTTTTTTCATTTTAAAACAACAAATAATCTTCAACAACATTTAACCCTTTTCGGCCTAACAAAACCATTTGAGTCCTCCGTACGTCACAGTTGGTAACCTTTGCGAAATAATGTAAGAGACAAAAAAGTTGAAAGAAAGTATGAGGTGAGGTTGAGATTGCTAGAAATAGAATTGTAGTGTTGGAAACTGTCAAAATTTATTCTGTAGAAACTATAAATATTCACATATATAAAAAACAGTTTTCATTAACAAGACAAACGACATTTAAAATCCTACTGAAGATGACACTAACTGGGGTGTTTGAAACCGGTATAGGAAATACCAGAAATGTCTATAATTTTTAGAAATTCAATTTTTCTGCTGCATTTTTTCAACTTGAACCCTTATAACAAATATAATTAGAGCCCGTGCTCGATCTGTACTTACAGAAAAAATCAAATAAAAACTTTTTTATTTGTTTGCAGTATTTTGAAATTTTAATGTAATTTTTTTTTATTATTGCGAAAATTCGATTTTATGTTTTCTTCCAAATGTATGCTCATTTCTCCAACTCTGACTTTTGGAGGTTAGCGGCATTCTATAAATAAATGTGATTAACTAGACCTCATAAAATCCAAAATTAAGAAGATTTTATTAAATTTGAATTTTTGACATTTTTTTTTTTAAATGCTCTTTTGTTTATGAAAATTTAAATTTCAGCACTGAAGGGGGACCCCAAGATGAAGTGCGATCTTCCTGAAATTTGAACTACATTAATTCGCATCTATTTTTACGAATCCCGCATAGCGCCGAAGCGAAATTCGCGAAAAGCATTTCTCGCTCCGCCCTAATTTACACATTTGTGTACACACACATATAAAGCATTTCCCACCAAATTTTCATCTGGCGGGTAAAACTACCTCCAGTATGCCGAATCCAGAGAGCAGTTATAAGAATTGAAAAACCATGATTTAGTTGATACTTGCTTAACAGCCAACTTAGCGTATCGGTCTAGAGTGATCGTACCTAAGAGGCAGTTAATAGCAAAAACATTACAGATCATGGGTTCAATCCCTGGCAGCACATATAGAATATAATTGACTATTAACTGAATAAATTTGACATTAAAAGTTTTTCTGATGATTATAATAACTGGATTATATGAAACTAGTAAAAAACGAACCAGTAGCCCGTTTCTGTAATTAAAGTGAGAAGTTTTCGCATCGAAAAATATGAAACAAAAAATTCCACAGTTTCTCGACTCCGGAATAAAAACTGTTTCTGTATGTCAATGCGAAAACGCCAGCGTTTATATTGGAATATTCCAAGATAGCTGTCAAAAAAGTAATCAAAGTGAGAAAATAGTAAGAAAACAAAAAAAAAATAACACGGAGCAATTTAAATTATTGTTTACGGATCATTTAAAAGCAATAAAATAAATATAAAAAATTAAAATTATATATTGTTGTTAATAATGTAATTGTGATGTATTGATAACAGCATTTTTGCATTTAGAGATTCTTTGATTTTTCTAAAATTTGTGAAAAAATATAATAAATTAGATATTTATACAAACACAAAAGAAGTAATTTGTATTTTTCTTACTATTTTTATCCATTTTTTCATTTATTATGATTTTTTTAATGTTTTTATTCCTTTTTGTCCAATAGCGGTGTTCTATAACTCTCGAATCGAAAGATTTCTCACATGAAACATGAGAAACGAAACAGAAACATCGTGAATCAGCACAAAACCTGACTTTTCGCATTCGACTGTTTCTGTAATTTTGTTATGCGGAAACTTTCTGTCAAATATGATTTTTTTTTCCAAATTATTGGAAAGATGCGAGAAAAACTGTTTCTGTAAACCAATTGATCGAAAACTTTTGAAGTTGAAGTGTCAAAATCACTCACATTTAAAAATGGTGCGATATTTCGTAAATTAAACAACTTTTGAGTTATAATAAATAAAAAACAATATTTTTTCAAGAAAATACTATCAACTAATATTATTAATGATAAACTACACATTATTTTCATAATTTAATTTATTATTTCATTTTTGTTTGCCAATGTTACGAGTGTTTTTTAAAAAAAATGTGAAATTGCGTTTTTTTTGTTGTGATTTTTATTATTTTCTCGCCTTATTTACCTTTTTGACAGCTGATTTGGAATATTCCAATAAAAATGCTGCCGTTTTCGCATTGATATACAGAAACAACTTTTTTTCCAGAATCGAGAAACGATGGAATTTTTTGTTTCATACTTTTCGATGCGAAAACTTTTCGCATAAATTACAGAACACCACCACAAGTCTCGCACCGTTTTAAAATGTGAGTTTTTTTGACACTTCAAATACAAAAGTTTTCGACCAATTACTTTATAGAAACAGTTTTCTCGCATCATTCCAATAAGTTTAAAAGTTTTCGCACAACAAAGTTACAGAAACAGTAAAATGTGAAAAGTCACTTTTTGTGCCGATTTACAATGTTTTCGTTTCATTTCACATGTTTCATGCGAGAAATCTTTCGATTCGAGAGTTACAGAAATCAGCTACAAGATGTCTTAAATTTTTAGAAAAATAAATTTTTCTTTCACACCTTTCTCAAATCAAACCATATAGTTATTTATTGTTTTCGAGAAAATTACTTTGAACTTCTAAGTACATACAGAAATCAAAAATGCCAGCTTACAACTGAAAGTCAGTAAAAATCACAGAAATAAAAATGATTTTTTTTGTAGTAAAAACCTAAAAGTAAAAAAAATATTTAAAATGCAATTTTGAACATTGTTAATTCGTTTTTGCACACTTAGAATGCGTTTTTTAAGCACAAATAGTTTAAAACTACACTCTTTGTGTTTATTGCTAGAGAATTTCTTAAGCGGCAAATGTGTAGGTGCACACAAAGAATGTTTATTAGTAATACAGACATTGTGTGCAAATGTTGAAATTTAAACAAATAGTGTATTTTTATCCACCTTATAGTAGGAGAACAGTAACCTACAATAAAGTGGGTAAATTTCAACAAAAATTAAGAAGAGTGTAAGTTTCAAACCCCTTTAATTAGATTTGATTCAAAAAATTCAAAATTGTTAAGTTACAGTAGAAAATATTTGGTATTAAGTGATGTCGTGCAAAAATTTATAAATTTTAGAAACTTTTACAACCTTATCTAACCCATTTTTCTAAAAAACTAAAATATAAATAAAATTTACAAATTCACGGCTAATAAAAGTAAGGATTTTTGTTTTTTAAATTACAATACTCAGAGAAAACCCGACACATGAAGTTAAAATTATTTGTTCCGCTGCGCACAGAAAACGAATCAGCTAATTTCATTCTAAAAGTCAGTTATTGCAATAATAAATCGTTTGCAACATTTGCATATAGGCCGTCACAATTGAATATTAGTAGTCACAACTGAATTCGGCTGTTATAACTGACATTTAATTGAAGCAACCAAAAAATTGGTTGAAACAACCAAATGTAAGTAGTAGAAGCAACCGAATTTTGGGTTAATACAACTGATAAATTCGATTTGAAACTTATCTTTCTGTGTGTGAGCGCGTTTAACTGTAAGAGTTTTTATAAAAACAAACCATCACTAAAATTATACTATTTCGAGGTCTCTAAATTCAGTTATGTTTTTCTGCTGCGGAATAGTCGTTATGAAATGCCTTATATGTTAAAGCAAACTGCATGTGTACAGAATTATTTTATTTTTTCCGTTAAGCAGCTAACATTTTTATCATAAGCTTTTTTTAAAGTACCTTAAATTTTAAGGATTGTATAAGAAGAGCACCAAGAAATTGCATTAAAAAAAATAAGACAGAAAAGAATTTTATTTTTTATACTTAGGTCTTTTACATTTTTAATTTTTTTTTGTAATTTTACGAGAGTTTCTTGTAAATTTACAATTTTATTGGTAAAATACTTGTAAACTTACAAAAAATCTCGTAATTTTTACTAGGAATTTTCGTAAAATATGAGGTAGCAAAAAATCTAGTAAAGTTACGAATCCTCCTTGTAAGTTCTATCGCGTAAAAAAATTGTAAATTTATAATTTTATTGGTAAAAGTCTTGTAAAATTACAAAATTTTTGGTAAAAAGCTTGTAAAATTACAAGAAATTCTTTTCAAATAGGAGGTGACAAAAAATAAAACTTACAAGTTTTTCTTGTTATTTTTACAAGGTTTTTTTTATTGAGTGTATTGCTTCGATACAAATTATTTTGCCGTTTATAATGATGTGGTCATGTACTATTTTCATTACCTTCATTTCGTAATACACTTGGTTATGCACAAACGACTACACACACACACACTTAAACTTCATGTGTGAGTTGGCGAATTATTCTGATTTTTCAATGTGTTTTTATATTCGCTAGCTGATTTTGATTAAAGACATGTGTTGAAAGTTAAATAAGATACAGCAGCAACACGGCAACAAGGTAATAAATTTCCTCATCTTCCAAAAGAAAAATTATAAATTTCTTCAAATTCACAAGCATTTACATTCATTTGTGTGTGTGTGTTAGTTTAAAAAGTGATAATGTGTGTGTGCGTGCGTGTGAAAGTGAACACTTTCCAATTTTTATGAAACAAGACTGCAAATTAATTTAGTACTTAAAGGTTGTTAGCGGCGTGTTCTAAAATGAGTTTGATGGAATTTTACATAATCTATGCAATTCTAGAATTCTATGCAATCATTCGTTTTCTCCTACTCTACCCCAGAACCTACTCTACCCCAGACACACAGTTCTTCATAAAAGTTGCCACAATCATTTGGACTTAGAAAATCAATTTTGAACATATTAAATTTCAAAAATTTTATATTTAAAACGTTCAATTAAATTTTCAATTAAATTAGGTAACACACGTAGACTCTAAGGTCCGTTGTGATACCACGAGACTGTATGTATAGTTTCTCTACTGGTCCCTGCCGTTTAACAAATTTGAGCTTCTTATGAAACTCCTTAAATATTAATTTTTAACATCCGACAAATCAGAAAGATAGTGCAGCTCCCTTGATCACAGTGAAGCAAGTCTCGGACCAGAAAGCGCCGGGCAATGGCAGATGAAGTGTGCGATAGATTCCAACTCCTCTTTATCCATGCACCTCCGGAAAAAGTCATTCGACGGCACATTTGACCCCTCTGCGTGCTTTTCTATAAGACAGTGTCCCGTAATTATAACAACCACCGTCGAAATCTCTCCTGTTGGAAGCGATATCAGCTCACTTGTGCGCTTCTGATTAAGAGAACGCTAAATCTGTCGTGTTGTCTTACACATCCATTCATTTGCCCATCTTTTATTAGTCTCCGACGCTGAACAAAGCCGTAGATTTTGCTTCCAATTTTCTAGAGGCTTACCAACACATTCCAATTCTGTTGGAACCTGTAAGGTAGTTAACAGTCTTGGAAGCGGCTTTGCAATTCCCTGGAATGTCTCTGTGCCCTAGAACCCAAATGAATCGTATGTCAAACTGCTCGGCCATCTCATTTAAAGACGTGCGGCAGTAAAGGGCAGATCTTGTTTTCAGAAACATTGACTTCAGGGACTTGACCGCGGCTTGACTGTCAGAATAGATGTTGACTGTGGTTGTAGACAAGACATTGCAACTCAACCAGTCAGCCACTTCCAGTATCAGACAGTATCTCTGCCTGGTAAACACTGCAATGATCTGGCTATCTTCGAGCGAGGCTCAACCCAAACATCTCCGCATAGACTCCAAGGCCCACCTGTTGGGGCAGCCTCGATCCATCCATGTAAAATTTTATTGAAGCTACACTACCTGGAATGTCCCTCATCCAAGACTCCCTGGATGATATCTTTACAGGGCCTTTACATTGTTATACTTTGTGTGTTGAAATGTATTATTCAAACGAAAACACATTAAAAATTGTATAATTACAAAGTATTATCCGTTGCCATTTTTATTAATAAGTTTTGCAAAACACAAAAAAACATACATTTTCTTTTCTCAATTTATTTAATTTTGTTTTAATTTTAAATAAACACAATAAAATTGAAAAGTCTGATACGTTATACATTTCAAAAGAAGTAAATTATACAAAATTCATTATACAAAGTGTGACAATGTAAACCCTGCTTTATTGGTAAGCGTATATGTCCACTAGGGTGGCAGCTATTTTGCAAAACTTCGAATTTGAAGGAGTGCACCCCTAATTTTTATTACATTTGGTCTAAAAATGCTATGCTAAAAATTTCAGCCAAATCGGACAACGTTAACACGAGGCGCATCGAGGTCAAAGGTCAAAGGTCAAAGGTCAAAAAATAGCCATATTTTGATGAAAGACAATAAATAAATGGTGTTGTTTTTTGAATATACACTCAAAAAATTATGTCATTAACTGTTTGTAGTTTATTTAAAAAGTTTTCCGTTTAGTCGTTTTTAAAAGAAAAAACATTTGTTTGATGTTCAGTTTTTATTAATGACTACATCAGTCCTTTGTTTCAAAAATAACACACTAAAAAATAAAGAGTTTCACTAACATTTAATTTATAAAGTCATTTATTTTTGTTCTGTAAGTAAAAACTACTGATTATTCTTTAAATTTTTAATGATTTGTGTAAGTAATTTTTTTGTAAATTGTTGGTATTTTTTAATGATATATCATTAGTTTTTACCTACACAAGTCAGTTATTTGTTTGTAGAAAAAAAATTCAAAAAATTATTTATAGAAATATAAAAACATATTTGTATCAAGTGGCTTTGGCACGATGGGTAGAGTGTCTGGCCAGAATGTAGTTGATTGCGGGATCGATTCCCCAAAATTTTATTAAAAAATTTTAAAAAAATATTTCAATAGAAAATTGTATAAAATAACCTACGAAATCATTAATTTTTAATGTTTTGGTAGGTTATTTTTTTGGAATTTGTTGGTAAAAATAACAGAACTATCATTAATTTTTAATGTTTTCGTAGGTTATTTTTTTCGAATTTGTTGGTAAAAAAGAATGAAAAAACCGTAATTTTTTACTGTTTAGTGTTATTTATTTTAGAAAATTTTGCCAACAGTAAAAAATAAATGTTGATGTTTTTAAAACAAATGAATAATTACTGGGATGGTTTTCAATTGTTTATTCACTGGTTTTAAGTGTGTTTTTCTTTTGTTTTTGCCTACAAAATATTTTGAGTGTATTGTTAAAAAGTGGTACACGAGTTGCTTTTAGTATAAGAAGATAAATTAAAAATTTTTGGGTTTTCAAAAATTAACCCTTGTAAGTCTTTCGGGGTCAAAATGACCCAATTTTCACAAAATGACCCCTAAAACACGAAAATCAGCCCCAATTTTCTAAATTTATTGAAATAAACCAATGTAAACCCATATTTATATTCTATTCTATCATAAATACTCAGATATGATATACTGTCTTTCTAGGATGTCATTCACCCGTTTCACGGTAAGGCCAAAAATATGCATTTTATTTGGCGTGGTTCTCAAAACTGATATTTTGGTTTTTTCAAAATTTTGTTAAACAAAATTAGGAAAAATGCTGAAAAAACCACAGAATCTTATAAAATATATGTTAACATATATATTTTTGGGGGATATCCCTCGGATAGTTTGGCGGGGGCATCGATTTAAACTCAGCGGATTTCGAGGAAAATGCCTTTTTTGCCCACAATTTATTCAATATGGAAAAAATTTGGTAAATATTTTAAAATTTGACAAAGTCAGGGCCGTAAATTATTAAAAACTATGTTGGACATTAACCCTAAACGTTTTAGGAAAATAGAATAATATTAACCCGGTTTTTATTCAGGTCAAAGGTCAAATTTAGGGATATTTGGATTTTTTTTGGAAAAAGGCATCTAAATATGAAATGTTTATTGCGATTTTATATAAAACTTGGTATAATTATTGTACGAGCTCAGAAAAATAATTATTTAATTTTTTTTATATTAACCCATAAATGAACATGGGGTCAAAATGGCCCAGCACATTAAAATTTCTTTATATAGATTTTTATATTTTCTTTCGATTAGTATAAAACTTGTTATGATTATGTGCGAGGTCAGAAAACTAATTATTTGATTTTTTTAATTAACCCATAAATGAACATGGGGTCAAAATGGCCCAGCACGTTAAAAATTCTTAATATACATTCTTTTTTCAGACGTCGCATAAAAATAATAACAAGTTTTATAGAAATAGAAAAAAAAAAATAAAAAAAACTATATTAAGAATTTTTAACGTGCTGGGCCATTTTGACTCCATGTTCATTTATGGGTTAATTAAATAAATCAAATAATTAGTTTTCTGACCTCGCACATAATCATAACAAGTTTTATACAAATCGAAAGAAAATATAAAAATCTATATAAATAAATTTTAATGTGCTGGTCCATTTTGACCCCATGTTCCTTTATGGGTTAATTTTAAAAAAATTAAATAATTATTTTTCTGAGCTCGTACAATAATTATACCAAGTTTTATAAAAAATCGCAATAAACATTTCATATTTAGATGCCTTTTTCCAAAAAAAAATCCAAATATCCCTAAATTTGACCTTTGACCCGAATAAAAACCGGGTTAATATTATTCTATTTTCCTAAAATGTTTATGGTTAATGTCCAACATATTTTTTAATAATTTACGGCCCTGACTTTGTCAAATTTTAAAATATTTACCAAATTTTTTCCATATTGAATAAATTGTGGGCAAAAAAGGAATTTTCCTCGAAATCCGCTGAGTTTAAATCGATGCCCCCGCCAAACTATCCGAGGGATATCCCCCAAAAAAATTTTTTTTTATATGTTAACATATATTTTATAAGATTCTGTGGTTTTTTCATCATTTTTCCTAATTTTGTTTAACAAAATTTTGAAAAAACCAAAATATCAGTTTTGAGAACCACGCCAAATAAAATGCATATTTTTGGCCTTACCGTGAAACGGGTGAATGACATCCTAGAAAGACAGTATATCATATATGAGTATTAATGATAGAATAGAACATAAATATGGGTTTACATTGGTTTATTTCAATAAATTTAGAAAATTGGGGCTGATTTTCGTGTTTTAGGGGTCATTTTGTGAAAATTGGGTCATTTTGACCCCGAAAGACTTACAAGGGTTAATTTTTGAAAACCCAAAAATTTTTAATTTATCTTCTTATACTAAAAGCAACTCGTGTACCACTTTTTAACAATATATTCAAAAAACAACACCATTTATTTATTGTCTTTCATCAAAATATGGCTATTTTTTGATCTTTGACCTTTGACCTCGATGCGCCTCGTGTTAACGTTGTCCGATTTGGCTGAAATTTTTAGCATATCATTTTTAGACCAAATGTAATAAAAATTAGGGGTGCACTCCTTCAAATTCGAAGTTTTGCAAAATAGCTGCCACCCTAATGTCCACTGGTTTAAGGAGAAGGAGGATTTCTAATACAGCCGTAGGTGTAGTTCGAAGAGCAGCTGTGATACACATCCACGCCGTTCTCTGTACCTTTTTGATAAAGATACACTTCCCTTTTATTTCTAAAGCAGGCCACCAATTTTCAGTGCCAGATTCCAAAGTAGCGGCGAAAGAACAGCTCCCTGTGGTGTGCCTCTAAATTATTACCATTTATTCTCAAATATAGTTAAATTTGCAATTTTATAGTTTACTTTTTTTTTGAGTGTATAGTAGACCGGGTCGAAAAAAAAAGTTTCCATTGGGCGAGCTTAATTTTAAAGCTTACCCCGAAAAAGTTACACAGCCAAAATATTAGATTTTTAGGTCGCGATTTGGTACCGCCGAAATCGTTATTTGTTCATAGCTATGTCATTTGATGTCCGATCGTTATAAAAAAAAATTTGTTGGGAAGTCTTCAGCGAGTACTAAATTTGACCCATATCTGGTTTTGACCTCTGAGATCATCTTCGTGTTATGAGTGTTAGTTTCTCAGCTTTCTACCCACCTAAATGATTTTTATTTTTCCATTAAATTATAGCACTAAAAAATTCATGAAATTCTTCCATTAGAAGTACCCTCTTAAGTTAATTAACAAAAAAGTTACATTCGATTTTAAATTTCCATAGAAAAAGATTCGAAACACTTGTTCATAAAGTACTGCTCAAAATTATAGCGCACTTTAATTTATTTTTTACAACTTATTGTTTCTATTCAAAATATCAAAAAAATGTCAAGTTTTTTTGTGTCAATTAAACGTTTTTATTCAAATTTATTTAATTAAAGTCACAATTCAGTTTTAAATAACACAATAAAAATATCAGAGGTGGTTTTATAAAAAAAGTCTTAAATAGACTGTTCATAATTATAGCGCACTAAAAAAAATTAATTCATTAAATGAAAAGTTGATCAAAATTTAAACACAGCCTGATGAAAAACTTGTTCCTTTAGTTTTTAAAAATACATTTAATTCTATTTGAAATCGATTTGACCGATTTGGAGCAGTCATTTATGGTTGCTTTCGATTAGATATCCTTCATAGCGCTAATCAATTCACTTTTATAGTTATTTGGTAGATTTAAGGGGCACGATCGGTAGTAGACCCAATGTTTTCAATTGGGTTAATGTCTGGTGACAATTTTAATAGCTTTTGTCCAATATAATTGTGGAAAATTGTTGTTTCCGAACCAGTCCATCGAGAATCTCGCCTTATGACAGGGGGCATTATCACTTTGAATGCTGGCATGGGTCGTGCCAGACCCAAATATTTGATCAAAATATGATGGAAATTCTTAGGAAATTGAATTGATATAGCTGCTAGCATTTAAAAGTCCTTCTCAAAAGAGTAATAAGGCGGTACCATGGGCTCTAAAACATTTGCATACGCTAACAGTACCACCACAACGTTGTGTGCTTGGCTGGAACCATTATGATTGAACCTTGTACATTGAAAAAATGAAAAAAGATCAGCTAATCAATTATTCATCATGAATAAATTATTAAAATGAAGTAATAAATGTTTAAAATTCATCATTTGTTCGATGTACAATGCAGGATAAGGATCATCATATTAGTTCCAGCTAGGGTTGCCATTTGCATTTTGAGAAAAAGAGGACGTCAACCTCAAAAAACGAGGACAATTGACCCAAAAAAGAGGACAGTTTTTTTTTAATAAATTAATTTGAAAAAAGTCAACAACGCAATACAATATGCAAAAAAAAAATATATTTTTTTAAGAAAACTATTTTTTCCACTAAAAAAATATATTTCCAATTATATTTCAATATTTTGGATATATCCATTCAATTATATTTTGGAAATATCTATTTATAATTCAAAAATTTCCAGTTATAATTTCTAAATATAAGTCAAACATTTTCAATGTATATCAGAGTTTTCTATTTGTATTTAAAAATTTTCTAAATGCTTTTCAGAAAATTCTATTTGTTTTTCAAAAATTTCTATTTTTATTTCAAAATTTTCTAAATAATTTTTAGAAAATTATTTTTGAATTTAAATAAGTTCAGATGTTTTAATTGTAATTCAAAAATTTCCATTTTGATTTAAAAATTATGTAACTGCTTTTCAATTTTTTTTTTTTTTTTTGTATATCAAAATTTTCTGAAAAATTTTGAAATACAAATTTGACAAAAACTTAATCAGAATTTTCGGAAAAGTATTTAGAAAATTTTTAAATATAAATGGAAATATTTTGAGTAGGTTTATGCTAGCTCGAGGTCATTATTTCCTTTACTAATTAAAATTATGATATTCTCATAGAATAATTTTCAAGAAAATTATTTTTCTGTTTTAAATTTATTCATGTTGGTCATTTTTACAAGACTTACTTAATGGACTTAATGGACGTTTCGATATAGTCTTGCAAAAAATGACCAACATTAACAAATTTAAAACAGAAAAATAATTTTCTTGAAAATTATTCTATGAGAATATCGTAGTTTTCATTAGTAAAGGAAATAATGACCTCGAGCTGCTAATAAACCAACTCAAAATATAATATTTTAAAGGTCGAATAAAACAATTTTTATTTTTTAATAAAAATTAATCAGAATTTATAAATGGAAATTTTTGAAATACAATTTGAAATTTATGAAATGGAATTTTTAAAAAGCATTTAGAAAATTTTAAAATACAAATTTGAAATACAATTGGAAATTTCTGAAATACAATTTTTGGAAATTCAAATAGAATTTGCTTAAAATCATTTAGAAAATTTTAAAATGGAAATTTTTGATATAAAATTTTTTTTCTTCTTCTTCTTTTCTCGGAGAGCCAACTTTATGACACACCAGCTGATAATAACGTAGTAATTTTCGGTCTACATAAAGTGCTTTTTTACTCGAAATATACGAGTTTTTAAGTGTTTTTTTATTTCTGTGCTCGTTTTGCTCTCAAAAAGTTGGCATTACTGCTGGTAAGCGAAAATACAGCGATGCCAATAATTCGAACGTTAAATAATACAAAAAAAAATTATGAGGAAAAAAGGAGGACAACCCCGGACACTTTCTAAAAAAGAAGTAGGACTGCCCCGGACGCCCTAAAAAAGAGGACGGTGTCCGGGGAATTGAGGACGGATGGCAACCCTAGTTCCAGCCAAGCGCACAATATGGTGGTGGTTCTGTTAGCGTATGCGAATGTTTTACAGCCCATGGTACCGGCTTATTACTCTTTCAAGAAGGACTTTCAACTGCTAGAAGATATATCGATTCAATTTCTGAAGTATTTTCTTCATATTTTGATCAAATATTTGGGTCTACATCGACCCAGGCCTGCATTCAAAGTGATAATGCCCCCTGCCATTACGCAAAATTCTTAATGGACTGGTTCAGAAACAACAATATTCCACAATTATATTGGCCAAAAGATATTAAAACAGTCACCAGACATTAACCCAATTGAAAACCTTTGGTCTACTACCGATCGTGCCCCTTAAATCTACCAAATAACTATAAAAGTGAATTGATCAGCTTTACGAAGAATATCTGGTCTAATGCAACCATAAACGACTGCTCCAAATCGGTCAATACTATTTCAAATAGGATTAAATGTATTTTGAAAGCTAAAGGAACAAGTATTTCATCAGGCTGTATTTAAATTTTGATCAACTTTTCATTTAATGAATTAATTTTTTTTAGTGCGCTATAATTATGAACAGTCTATTTAAGACTTTTTTTTATAAAACCACCTCTGATATTTTTATTGTGTTATTTAAAACTGAATTGTGACTTTAATTAAATAAATTTGAATAAAAATGTTTAATTGACACATAAAAACTTGACATTTTTTTGATATTTTAAATAGAAACAGTAAGTTGTAAAATATAATTTTAAGTGCGCTATAATTTTGAGCAGTACTTTATGTATTTAAATACAACACCCAAAAAATTACATAGTTGCTGATTACTATTTCTTCAACTATGTCATAGGTGAAATAACCCCAACTATGCCATAGTTGATGAGACATAGTGGTTGTTAACTATGTTTCTTTCAAATAAACAAATCAACTATGGAAAAAGTTACTGACAACGATGTATTTGATAAAAATGTAAAAATAGTAGCTAATATCTATTTAATCGTTGTTTTTATTAAAAATCAGACGTAATTGATATTTACTATGTAGTACTAGAAGTAGTTATTATAAATGACCTATTTTTTTTTTTTAAATAAAAATGCAATGTTTTGGTTTATATTTTTTAAATTGATTTATTTAAATTACACAATAAAAGTTATTCGCTTATACCATACCATACGATACATTCCATTTCCATTAAATCTGTTTTTTTAGATGCGTATTTAGAGTTGGTTGGATGCAATCAAATTTTTCTTCTTCCATGGTAATTGATGTGGACTCTTATAATTGAAAATCATTTATTGTTTCATTCTTTTTTTAAATTCTGACACTTTTCTGTTTGTTTTTTACAATATTAATTTTTGTTCTTTTTGAACTGTTTTTAGTTTCAAACTTTCAAATTTTAAATAAATCGTTGTGATCAACTTTGTCCATAGTTGTTATTGATTATAAATAGTTGATTTGAAATTTATTTAAAACAACTATGGATTTTGTTAACTATGCTACTATGAAATTTTTTGGGTGAACTAAAAAAATTAAATATACCCTGCAAACAAAACAATACGACATCGATTCGCCGGTTGTATTGCCGATTCGATAAATGATATTGCGGCAATTATCGAATTCGTATCGCCGGCGATACACTCTTCGGGTGAAACAGCTATATCGATTCCCTGAAGCTAAAAAAATGCATTATTTTTTTCATTCATATTTTGGTCATGTTAACAGGACTTAAAACATTTGCATTCACCTGAAAAATGTATCCGCAACATTCGCTGAATTTTTGTTTTTATCTTTGAAAGCACATTTGTGTTTTTCGGCCAAATTTATATTCTTTCAACGATTTTTTGTTGTGCTTGATAAATTTTTTTATTTTAAATTGACAAAGAAATAAAAATTTTCAATATATTTTTTTTGTTTATCGCCAAAATATCGTTCGTATGAGAAAACGGCGATATAATAAAAATAATACTTTGATTTTTTATTAAAATGATAAATTTTCGTATCGCCGCAATATCTTTTCGGCGATATATCGCCCTATTGTTTGCAGGGTAGTTTAAAGACATAATAACAACAAATAACAAGTGTTTTTTTCTAATTTTCTTTATATTATATTTGAAATCTTAAATCAACTGTAACTTTCTTGTTAATTAATTTAACTGGATACTTCCAAGGGAAAGATTTAATGATTTTCTTAGTGCTATAAATTAATAGAAAAATAAAAATCATTTAGGTGGGTAGAAAGCTGAGAAACTAACACTCATAACACGAAGATGACCTCAGAGACCAAAGATGGATATGGGTCATATTTTGTACTCGCTGAGAACTTTTTAACAATTTTTTTTTATAACGATCGGACATCAAATGACAAAGCTATGAACAAATAACGATTTCGGCGGTACCAAATCGCGACCTAAAAATCTAATATTTTGGCTATGGAACTTTTTCGAGGTAAACTTTAAAATTAAGCGCGCCCAATGGGAACTTTTTTTTTCTCCTTTATGGCCGACCCAGTCTAGTGTATAGGGTCACCATAGATATTGACCAAATATGTAGTTCAGTTTCGATGGAATTAATTTAAGGTCAGTTTTTTTTCTCAGTGTAGTCAACTGATGCTGAACACCGCGAAATTAATATTAATTACAGTAATAGCTCTAGTTCCAACTTTACTTAAACAAAAATATCTTAAGCTTAGCTGAGTTTATGTTTTCTTTTTGAGGTTGTGTTGCTTATTTATTTGTTTATTTTAACAACACAATGTATTGTTGCCATGTTTTCTGAGGCGAATGAAATCCTTCTCATGGTGAAGGAACAATTTATAGAGAGCTTTCTGGCATCAGTAGCAAAAAAAATGTTATACAATAACAAAAGAAGTAAGAGTTTTCAACTAGGCTGTGCCGAATTTTTTATACCTTGCAAATGTAATTTTTTAATTATTCTGCTTTATGCACTTAAGTAATACAATTTCATAATAATTTAAATTAGTTTTTATATCCACGGTTACTAAAGGGGCTGCCTGAAATTAAAAAAAAAAACAATTTCTGATCTTTAAGTCCAAGTGCAGCACTCTCAACTTTTTCTTTTATAAAAATGTTTCATTTGTTTAACAATTTACAAAAAAAAATGTAAAAAAATGGCGCTTTTGAAGTGGTTAATTTAGTTCTTCAGCAGTAGCGCAATTCACTTACTTTTTAACGACAAAAATCGGTAGTTTTATTGTCAAAAATCGTTAATTATCGACAATTCTCTTTGAAAGCAATTCTATAACTTTTTTCTACCAAATTTTGTCGTTAATGAAAATCGTTAACTTATCAACAAACATTTTTTTGAAGTAAAAGTTAACGAAAATTTTGGGTTCTCAATACAATTTCAAAATAAACAAATTTCAAATTAACTATTTTTTTCGTTAATTCTTGTCGATAATTTAAAAATTTATAGAATCACATATTCGTTAAAACAACCGACAATTTTCGTAAGTCACCGATATCAATATTTTCGTTAAAAAAATTACTGAATCGCACTACAGGACTCTATTTTTCTCTCGTCTGATTTCTTATTTACGAACTTAACCAGCCTAAGACCATTATTCATGCCAAAATTTAGGAGTCATAACTTTCTTTTTTTGGACGGCATTGTGTTATTTACAGACAGACGAACGGACATTCATAGAATGTCTTGGAAACGATCATTGATTCATTATAAATATACTTTATAGCATCCACGACTGATTTGTCAATGCGCTACATACGGAATTAAAAAAGTGTGATACTCCCATACTGTAATTGGAGAGTATAAAAATATACCCGGCCACAAGTCACAAAAAGTAAACATCGGTTTTAATACTAAATATTTACAAAAGAATATATTCGTTTGTTTTGGTGGCAAAATTGCAAAAAAGACGCCTTCCGTACAGTGTACCATTTAAACAAGAGTATTATAGTGCAGGGCAACATTTAGTCATAAATATGTATATTAGGGTGGCGACATTAGTTGTTCATTAGAGTGCCCAGAAAAATTTTTTTTTTCCTTTTTTTTTAGGTCTTACCCCCTAAATTTGTTCTTTTTAATGAAAAAAATTTCGGTTTTTTTGTGGATTTTTAAAATAAAATCTTAAGGTCGCGCTCGCGGCTTTTTTGCGAAAATCTACGAAATTCCGATTTTTAAATTATTTAAATTGTTTAAATGCTTTAAATTGGTGAAGCAAAAAAAAATCATCAAAAAGGAGAATTACGCTAAAAATAAGTATCATCCATTCCATAAGATATTGCCCATTCCATGAGATATATCCCATTCTTTAAGAAATTTAACATAATGCCATGAAATATTGCATGAAAACACCTTTAGGAATTGAAGATAGGTTGCTGGTATGTTCAGAAAAAATGTTGGGGGGTAAAAGCTAAGGGGGATCGGCCTTGCTTTCTACCCTTCTAGGAGGCCCCGTGAGGGCGGTAGGAGCGGATTTATAAAACAAAGTTATAAAAAAACAATAATTGTAAGGGGATCACCTTAAGGGTTAAAGAGGGTAAGTGTGTTCTAAAAAATGTTCGGGTTGAAAAACTAATGGGGGTCAGTCATACATTTGACTCCTCTAGAGGCACTCTTAAGAAAGTTATAGCGGTAGGAAATTTTTTTTATTAAAACGTTGTTTTCGTATGGAATCCCCTATAGGGAGTCGAGATAGGGCTTAGGTATGTTTGTAAAAAAGGTTAGGGTGACAAAATCTCACATTTAACTGAGTTTTTGACGACTCTGGGGCAGTTGTGGGGCTTTTTGTGAATTCTTACACCTACACGCCTAACAGAAAAAGCCTCACAACTATCCAGGAGTTGCATAAATAGAGGTAAAATGTGAGACCGACCCCCATTAATTTTCCATACCAAACATTTTTTCGAAAAATACCAAGGCCCTATCTCCAATTCCTAAGGGGGCTTCCATACAAGGATTACAACGATAAAACTGCTCCTACCTCTAACTATTTTAAGGGTGGCTCTGGAGAAGTCAAATATATGACCGACTCCCAAAAGTTTTTCAACCCCAACATTTTTTCAGAACACACTTTCCATCTATCTTCAACCATTAAGGTGGTCCCCATACAATGCTATATATTTTTCAACTTTTTTTTATTAAATACACTCCTACAGCTTTAAGGGTGCCTCCTAGAGGGGTAAAAAGTAAGACCGACCCCCCTTAGCTTTTACCCCCAAAAATTTTTAACATACCAACAACCTATCTTCAATTCGTAAGGGTGATTTCATGCAATATTTCATGAGATTATGTAAAATTTCTTAAAGAATGGGACGATACATATTTTCAGCGTAAGTCTCCTTTTTGATGAAATTTTTTTTACTTCACCAATTTAAAGCATTTAAACAATTTAAATAATTTTAAAATTGTAAATTCGTAGATTTTCGCAAAAAAGCCGCGAGCGCGACCTTAAGATTTTATTTTAAAAATCCACAAAAAAAAACGAAATTTTTTTTCATTAAAAGGAACAAATTTAAGGGGTAAGACCTAAAAAAAAGAAAAAAGGAACAAATTTAGGGTGTAAGACCTAAAAAAAAAGACTAAAATTTTTTTTTTCTGGGCACTCTATTGTTCATGTTTACAATATAATGGAATGAAAGGGTCTCCGTAAAGAATTAAAAAATATTTCCTTTACAGGTCAATAATTCCTTTAATACACTCTAAAAAAATGAGTCAGTTTCCTACTATAAGTTTGGTAAATTTCAACAAACTTTAATAATATACTACTATAAATTGGGTAAATTTCCAATAATTTTAAGTAGAATTACACAATTTGTGTAAATTTACCCAATTTATGGTAGGAAACTGAAATCATTTTATTTAGAGTGTAATTAAATAAATCTACGATATTCTTGACAATGGAATCTGGCAAATTCCGAAACTTTTAAACCACTTGGTCGATTTCGCTGGATTGCAATACCAATATTTCGAGGTGTTACAAACGAAATGAGAAACTTATATATACCCAATATCACTAGAGTAGAGGGTATATTTAGTAAAGAAATAATGACCTCGAGCTAGAATAAACCTACTCAAAATATAAAAATAAATATATATAAAGATACAAAAATATATTAAAAAAAAATGCACCTGTTAAAATATGCACCATTCTGTATCAAACTAAGCTTGCATCTATTCACCTGCAGGCGAACTAAAGCATTTTGCTTACGATGGTTGCCATGTTGTCGCATAAGCTGACAATGTCGCGATAGTGGTAAGAGGAAAGCACATGCCAACATTAAGGTAAATTTTTAAGAGTTCTCTGTGAGGTATGTCGAAATTGGCAAGAAATTGTATTCTGGGAGGTAACCCAAGTAAAACTGTACTTGTCGTGTCTACACTGAAAGAATTTTGTTCATTACGGCTATGAAAACGTAAATTGATTCTATAAAAAAAAACCATTAGAAGTGAGCCAATGATGCTCTTCATAGAATCTATGAAACAAATTCATAGAAACCAGATTCACATGAAAAAGTTCATTAGCTATGAAAAAAAAATTTTATTGCTGAATTCCATTTTTATTTATTTTGTTATTTCCTTTTTATTTACTTTATTATTTTATTTTTATTTATTTACAATATTTTATTTTTAAAAATTTATTTATTTTTAACTTATCCCCACCGAGATTCGAACACAAAACCAGTTGTTCGTAAAGCTTAGTTTCTAGCCACTGAGCTAAAGTATATAAACATATAATATGACTTAAAATCCATTTTGTTTAATATTCAGTTTGTATCTATGCTCTGCCACAATGCTCTGCCAAAATCTGTGTGTAAAAAAAAAAAATAACGAGCATTATAAAACTAAGGCTTTCCTCCTTTGGTGGCGCTGATAGCTAAGGCGTCGATTATAAATTTCCTAGCCGGTAGTTCTTGGATTCGAATCCCGCCAGGGCAGCAATTTTTTTTTTTTTACGTTGTTTTATGTTTTTTTATATTTTTTATATTTTTTTAATATATTTCTTACATTTTTTTAATTATTGTAACATTATTTTATTATTTAAAAAAATTAAAAGGCTTATTGATGACATTTTTTCTATGAATAACATTAATTAGTTCTATGAATTTTTTCTATGAATCTAACAAAATCTATGAATAAAATTCTATGAAATATTTCAAAATACTAATGAATATTCATTCAGCCAATGAATTATTTCATAGAATCTATGAATTTGGTTTTATGAAATTTGTTCATAGATATAATGAACAATAATTCTTTCAGTGTATTTTGACGTACTGCAATGAAAGAACAGCGATTGTGGCGATAGCGCGATTTTAAAAAGATAACAATACCACAAATTGTAAACTGTGTTCCCAAATATTGTGGACTGTGCTCCCTTTGAGCCTTTTTGAAAGCCACTATAATACCAACAGGGAGTCCTTGATAAGGGGCCTTCCGGGTAGTAGAGTCTTTATAAATTTTTACATAAATGGATCGACGCTACACCAACAAGTGGGCTTCGAAGTCTATTCGGAAGGGCTTAGGTTTAGCCTGGCTCGATGATTGCCAGATATTTGCAGTGTTTACCAGACAGAGATGCTGGTAATAAAGGAAGTGGCTGACTGGTTGGGTTGAAATGTCCTGTCTAAAAACGTAGTTAACATATATTCGGACAGTCAAGCCGCGAACAAGTCCATGGAGTCAATGTTTCTGTAAACAAGAAATGCCCTTAACTGCCGCACGTCTTTAAATGAGATGGCCAAGCCGTTTGACAAACGACTAATATGAAACATTCCAAGTGAGCTGATATCGCTTCCAAGTGGAGCGATTTTGACGGTAGTTGTTGTAATTATCGGACACTGCCTTATAGAAAATAATGCTAAGCGGTTAAATGTGCGGTCAAATGACTTTTTCCGGAGTTGCATGGACAAGTACCCGGCATTTTCTGGTAAGTGACTTGATTCACTGGAATTAAGAGAGCCGCGCGATCTTTTTGAGTTAAAATTTGCCTAATGACAGTTATAACTCTTAATAAATCTTATTGTTTCAAACAAAACTGCCACCCTTATTTGAAAAAAACCAAACGCACTTACATACATTCAAATATTCTTTTAATTTATAAGTATTTTTCTTCGTAGACCATTCGTATATACAACGCCATAATGTCGCGGCCATATTTGATCCAGGACTGCTCACAATAGTACCTAGCAAAAACAAAACTTGCACTCCATTAAACTAGACTTAAGTGTGGAGAAACTGGCTCGCTCTGCTCCATTTCGTATAAGCACAACAATGTGTTAGTTGAAGCGCTAAGAGCTCCTTTTGGTTAAATTAAGTGTGCGATGCGATGCGGTGCTGTATAATGCAAGTTCGAGTGTGTTTGTAACATTTTTTCGTTTCGTTTGTTTTAAAAGGAATTTTATTTATTATTTAAATGCACAAATACTGCAACAAAAACGGAAACGGAAGCAAAGATACAACATAACCAAAGTACAAACGTATATGTTTAATGTACAAATGCATAAATTTTATTTGTACACACAGAAAAAAATTTTCCAACTGTATTTTTCAGTTGCATCAATTGGGTTGCTGCTACTATATTCGGCTGTGACAACCGAACTTTATGGTTGTTTCAATTAAAAACCAATTATATTAACCTTATTCAGTTGGGCCAACCGATATTCAACTTGACAACATATACGTAATTTTTATTGCATTGACTGACCTTCGACTGCCAAATTTGTTTTCTGGGTGTATGTCTGCGAGTTTCTTATTGTTAGGTATGGAAGAATGTAGAATGGTCATAACCAGTTAACTGAACGCTGAAATTTTAAAGTGAAAAATAATATATACAGAACTTTAAATAATTCTGAATGAGGTTTTTAATAACACTGTAGGACACGATTTTAAAACAATGATAGACACCTTAAAAAAAATTCTAAGAGTAGTGCTAAAATAGATACCGCACGCAGGGAAGAGATATGATTATGGCAACCATAATTTAGAGCGTCATATTATGATTGAAAGTTTTATCATTACCAATTTGTATTTTGAGTTGGATTATTCTAGCTCAAGGTCATTATCTTCTACACTAACTAAAACTATGATATTCCCATAGAATAATTTTCAAGAAAATTATTTTTCTGTTTTAAATTTATTTATGTTGGTCATTTTTACAAGACTTAATCGACACGTATTTCGGAATTTTTCAGATTGCATTGTCAAGCAAATATAAAATCCCTATAGACTGGTTCCATTTTAAATAGCATAGGTAATCAGCCGATGGTGGTTCAATTTATCCAAAAATTAACATATCCATTCTTCTGATTTTTATTGAATTTCGGTTTTTGTTACACTCAGAAAAAAAACTAACTAAAAAATGGGAAAATTAACTAAATTCAAAAAAAAAAATTGATAATGATTTAGCTCCATTGCCATGTATTCCTACTTTTTAGTCCATATTTTTCTTTAAAAAAAGGACCAATTTGAACTAGCAAATGAGAAAAAAATTCCTATTTTTTGGTTAAAAAAACATTTCTGATAAGGAAATATTTCCTAAAAATTATTTAATTTTATATTTTTTAATGGTTTATTTATAGAATAGCATGTGAATACACACATAATTCTCATTGGGTACATATTTTATTATAAATATAAAGAAACGTTTGCTTCTTGTAGTCAAGTAATAAATTTCATTAGTTTTTTTAGATAAATTACAACAAAAACTTTGTATTTGACGTTTGTTTCCAGACTATGGGAAAACACGACAAAGCCAAGGTCTTTGTTGTGATTAAAATATTATTGTTTTTTCTAACACATAAATGTGTAGAAAAAAAAATAAATAAATATTAAATTTATTACTTGTTATACATGATCAAACTTTTTGTATTCATGTATTACAAATAATAAACAAAATGTGAACTACAAGCAAGCATAAAAAAAAAATCAACAAAACAATTTCAAGTTATGAAAAATTTACTAAACTTGTGGAAAAAAATTCCTCAAATTAAAGAAGATAAATATGATGAACTAACTGGTAGTAAATTACGTCCTAAAACTGAATTTTTTGAACTAAATTTTGTTTTAAGAAATATGTCTTTAAAATAAAGATTTTTTTTTTCAATTATTTAGGGAAAATTTCTTTGACGGTAAGAATTTCTTCCACGTATTAGGGAACTCCATTTGGATAATTCCAAAAATTTTCACCTCACTGTTCGGAAACATGCCTTTGGACGCCACTGAGAATTTGGCTCATAGATATCCACGTTTATATGAGATATGTTGCATTTTTGGATTTTCAAAATATGCTGTAGTTTTCAAATTATCGCGGGTCAAAGTTCGACTTTTTTAGCAAAAGTCAGAAGAATATATGACGTTTAACATGCTCTAACTTTTTAGCTAGTAATCCGATTATCACAAGTAATGGCTCATATGAGAGCTTAATTCTTCTTCTTTTAGGAAATATTTTCAAAAGCATACGGATTGTTTTCAGAAGTGTTGCAAAAATTCAAAAACATTTTTTTTTGCGAATATTTAAAAAAACACATCTTCGATTTTTAAAAAAAAAAGTTTGGTGATAAACAATACTGTTTTGTACAACATATCCAAAATTCAGAGTGGGATCCCAATGGGATCAAAAAATATTCTGGTTTTAGTACGAAGTTCTTAAATTTTACCTTAGAAAATTAAAATTTTATGTTTCTTCAATATAAAAGTTTAAATTTTCAAAGAAAATTATACTATTAAAATTTTGAAAACATTCAAAACATTAGAAATTTAAATTTTCTAAGGGAAAAATATGAGAACCTCGTACATAAAACCGAATATTTTTTAATCCCATGGAGATCCCACTCTGAATTTTGAATATGTTATACAAAACATTGTTATTTTTCACCAGCATTTTTTTAAAAAAAATCGAAGATGTGTTTTTTTAAATATTCAAAACTCAAAAATGTTTTTGCATTTTTGCATCATTTCTGTAAAAAAAACTGTGTTATTTTAAAAATATTTTCTAAAAGAAGAACCCCAGCTTTTACATGAGCCTAAATTTGTGAAAATCGGGTCATTGGTTAAGAAGTTACAGCTCTTTAAACGTGATGTATTTTTCTTACTTTTGCTTAAAAAGTCAATCTTTGACCCGCCATAATTCGTTAAATACACCAAATGTAAAAAACGATATATGGTACATATATAGGCTGACCATTCGTACTGATTTGATCAGTACATGTACTGATTTTTGATCACGTGTACTGATCAAAAAACGTTGTCCTGATTTGTACTGATTTTTTAAAATATGTACTGATTGTACTGATTTTTGAACATTTCAACATAAAAAATAATTTTATTTGAAAATTCTGTACAAAAATTTGAATTTCAATAATATAAGTCGTCAGAGTTTTTTTTTTTTTTAAAACTTGAGTCTGAAAATGAGATAATTTGTAATGAATTTATTCTAAGAAGATTTGAGTTCGTGAATCAAGAGGTTCCTTAACGCAAAATGGTGTAAATTGCATGAATCCAAATGATTTTGAGATCTTAGATGAGGTAATGTCATCAGAGCTTATTCGAAAAAGCGCTCAGAAAATCGGGGCCTTAAAAAAACACGTCCTTATTAGCTGTGAAGTTTTCTTACAGGAAAAGTTGTCAAAACTTACGGAAAAAGTCTTCAAAATCTGAGGGATTTTCTTCCCAGTTGGAAAATGTGTCACTGAGGAAATTTCCACAGTGATTCCTTGAGGAAATGTCTTCAGGTTCTGACAAATCATAGGCAATCCTTGATGACATGTCCTAACATTGTCAGCACTGATTGTTTGCTTTAAGAGTGTGGATAATTCCTCTAAGACGTCTAAAAGGAAATGTCTTTAGAATAGCAGTATATTAAATTAGAATTTTAAATCTGGGCAACTCTTCAATTTCCAAGAAAAAGATGGCAATATTATCGACTTAATTAAAATAAAATCAAAATCTATCAAGTAGAATAAAAGTAATAAATAGACAAACAATTTTAAAAATAAAGTTTGGAACAAGTGGTTAGGTGTGGGACTAATAAACTGGAGGTTCCAGGTTCAAATCCAGTTGGGACTAAAAAAGGCGAAAAGTTTTTTCTAAATATGAGAAAGATAATTTATAAAGGAAAATGGATAAAAGTAAAAACTAAAGGAAATACGAAAATTTTTTGTATTTTCGCATGACCTATGTCAGACATTTCCCCAAAGAAGTCTTAGGTGACATGTCCCCAGAAGGTCAGCCCTGACCACTGCTGACTTTGAGTGAGGACATTTTGAAAATTTGTATGAAACTGTCCTCAACCCAGTACATGGAGATGTCTTGTGGATGTCAGGTGTGACTCTGACATGTCATCGCTCCGTCACTGAGGATGGCTCGAGGACGTTGCCAACTGGGTTATTCTCAAAACCTGTGGAATTTTGTTATATTTTCTGCACAGAAACGATCAAAATATTCAAATGAAGTCGTTTAAAGTCAACTAAATTTCTGCAAAATAACGACAACAGTTGTTTTTTGCAGTTGTTTTTAAACAGTTTTTTTGCAGTTTTTTTGCGGTTGTTTTTTGCAGTTGGTTTTAACAGTTGTTTTTACTCAAAATACTTGGGGTCAAGTTAGTTTAACCGAAATTTTTTGATTGTTGAACAAACACCAGTGTAGAGTTGTGTCGTTCACGAACGAACTAGTTCAATTGAACTATTCACTTAACTGAGCGGTTTATCTAGTTCGTTCATTTCAGCTCTTTTAGGTCTCTTCGTTCATTCAGCTCAATTGATCATTACTTCATTTTGATCGTTCAATTGGTCGTTCAATTTTTTTTTTGTTAATTTTGTCATTAGGTGTTAGTTTTCTCTGCTCTTTTGGCACGCTTTCTCATCATTTATGTTTTTTTTACAAACATTTTATATATTTATTTTTGTTTTTTTTATTAATGTTTTTATTCAACATTTTTGTATTTTTTGAACAAAATCCAAACAACAGACATGATCTAAATGATTCGATCACAAACTGTTGAACGAAACCCAAAATTAACCGATTTAAACTAGATGAAAGACCAACAGACATGATCAAAATGATTCGTTCACGAACTGTTGAACGAAAAAGCCAAAAGAGCGATTGAACTAGATGAACGAACTAGGTCTTTTATCTGAAATGAACGCGAATGAGCGCTCACTCAATTGAACGATTAAGCACAAGTCTACACCAGTGTCTTCTCATAGAACAAATTTTTAGAGAGTTATTTCTAGAAAAAAAAACATAAAAACTTGGGTGTACTGATTTAAGCTCAGAAAAAAATGGTCACCCTATACATATATCATATTTATGAGGGCTATCTATGTGTCAAGGTTCAAATTAATCTGAGACACCATTTCCAAAAATGACTAAAATTTGAGCTAAATTTTCTGGAATGGCCCATTTAAGGAAAATTATGGCCTATTTAACAGTCCATAAACTAAAATATTTTCCTAAAAGCTAGGAAAATTTCCCAACTTTTAGTTAATTTTAACTTAATTGTGGGAAAATTTATGAACTATTTTGATGAAAAATTTTCCAAAGTTTAAGTTTATTCTTTTTTTTGAGTGTATATACTAGAAGTAGGAAAGGGGATCTAAATTAAAAATCGTTAATGATCAAACTTAAATATTAATACCTATTCGACTCTATTCCCATTGGGAATTAGAAGACACAAATTAATATGACCCCAGAATTATTAGGGCCATTTTTCATTTCTTGATTTGGGGTTATTTTGCATAATGAAAAATGGCCATCAATTTAATACAAATTGTAAAAATATTTCCACATAATCCCCGTCGTATTTAAATTAAGACTTTTAACAATTGGCATGCAAAATAAAGTTTTTTTTGGGCTGCAGTACTTTATATTTTAATATTTTTTTATGTGATTTCTTATACAACAAAACAAAAATCTAAAGTGACAAAACAAAAAGTAGGAAGGAACCTGGATAGATTATTTGAAATGTTAATTTCATTTTGGTATAGGTTTTAAGTAGTTGCTTACGCTTTACGTCAGCACTAGAGTTTTTCCCGGGAATTCCCGTAAATTTTCAATCCCGAAATCCCGGGAAATAGAGCGGGAATTCCCGGGAAATGTAGTTTCTTTGAAATTGGTTGATTTTTCGACTTCTATTGATTATTTATTATGTGTTTTTTGAGATTTTATTAAAATTCTTGATAACTGATGACAGAAATGTACTCAGGGACCATGAGGGCCCAAAAAGAGAGACGTTCTAACTAAAAAATGTCATGAAATCTGAGATTTACGAAATGAAAAAAGTCTCACAATATCTAAATTTCGATAGGATATAATTACTGAGTGATAAAAAATCGAAAGTTCCGAATCGGAATAGAATGAAACCAAAAGCAAATTAAAGTTTACATTTTACATAACAAAGCCACCAAGACGTTTTTTTAATTCAGCGCTAGATTATTTTTTTAACGCATTTTAAAGCAATGAAAGCTTTTGTGTACTAAACATGTCCTACATTAGGGGCCCCTGGTCTAAACATAAGCTCGAAATTACGTTAGCTACACTGAAAAAAAAAGACATAACTAAAATTAAGGAAAAAATGTCTTTAAAAATTTATCATGAATTTTCCTAAAATTTAGTTAAATTTAACTAAAAAATGAGAAATTTTCTTAGCTATGAGGAAAAAAGTTTAGTTCATGTACTTATAATAAGTTCATAGTTTTCTTTAAATGTAATTTTTTAATATTAGGAAAAAAATTCTTACTGCCAAAGAAATTTTCCACAAATCTAAGAAACGTATCTTTATTTTTAAGACATATTTCTTAAAAAACAATTTAGTTCAAGTTTAGTTAAAATTTACTAAAAAAAACATCATCGTATTTCTATTCTTTGAATTGAGGAAGTGTACTCTTAGAATTTAGTTAATTACTTCTGAGAATTTAGTAATAACTTCTTAGAATTTAGTTAAAAATTCAAAACGGCGATATCTCGAAAACTAAGCGAGATAGAGCGAAACGGATGAAATTTTCAAAAGAACTATAAAGAAAAATATGGAATAGCCTAGCTCTGCATATCTGTCGGGGTCTCAAGACCCTAATTTTAGATCTAAAATTTGAAATTCCCGAGATTTTTTATATGCATATATCTCGGTAAATACTGCCTACACGGGGAAAGGTCCAACGGCATTTTCATAGCTCTTGACTCGTAGAACACTTCCGCTGAATACCCGAAAGCCCTCCGATTAATAGTTGTTGAGTTATCCAGTTTTTAAGATTCTCAAGACCCTATCAGACCCCTTATTACCGTACTAAGCAAGGTAGAGCAAAACGGACGCAAGTTTTGGGTTAAAATCTATGGGGAACCTTAAAGGACCCAATGGGGTCTTGAGTTAACAGGCGCTGGACCCATGGGTCCAGGGTCTAGACCCAATCTGGTTCTAAAATGTAAATGAACTAAAGTGTAATTTAATTTCTCCCATTTTCTAGTTAAAATTGACTTAAAATTTAATAACTTTGTTTTCCTTATTTTTGGAAAAATAAGGAACTAAAATCAAGAAAAAAAATCTTTGGAGCCAAATCATTCCCTCTTTTTCTCAAAATTTAGTTAATTTTCCCAGATTTTAGTTCACTTATTTTTTAGTGTACAACCGGTATGAATTTCGCTGCAATCGGTCCCGTACCTATTTACTGAATAGCCAAATTAATAAAAATAATCCACTGTTCACCGTTGCGTATGATTGTTATTTAAAGGCAATTACAAAATTAATTATACGCCTTATACAATTTTTAAGCAATTATTATTATAATTAGTAGTATTACAAAAGTTCACCAACTTCAAATGCGTGTAAAAAAATTTAGCGCTAACCAAAAAAAAAAGTGTCGAGGGTTTTATTATGCTTTCATTTGCTTTTTGTTTCATTCCATTCCGATTTTGGTTGTTGGGCTGTGTATCAGATCTTGATACTTGTAATAAATACGTTGATAATAAAAACGCTAAGTCTGAAGATAATATAAATTAACAATAAAACAACAAGGAAATCATCCATCCTTTACTCTCTTCTTGATATTTTAGATCCTTTATGTTAAATTTTTTTTGACTATCAAAATGTGTTATCTATAAGTTAAATTATATATTTTTATATATCACCAAAAATGCAGACGGAGTAAAGGCCTATTCACACCTGAGGTGAAATCTCGTTCGAACGAGGTTTCGATCATATGGTCTGTATCATTTCATACACAACCATGTGATCACAATCTCATTCGAATGAGATTTCCCCTCAGGTGTGAATTGGGTATAAGTAAAAATCAAAATCATCAAACTAAAGGTTTTCATTGAAATATATGAAAAACACCATGATGAATAAAAAATAATGTTTTTTATTTTTAATTATACTTACTTATGTACACCGTTTGCAATTTTGGTTAATATAAACATAATAATCTTTTACATATAGTTTAAGATGAAAAAATAATTAAAAAATAAGGAAACGAATGTAAAACAAACTAAAAACAAGATCATATATGATCCAATATATGATACAATATATGATCACATATATTGGATCATATATGACCGTGTCTTATATAAGCGCCAATTTTGGAATATGTTCATATAAGAGACCATATTTGATACTATATATGGTCTCATATATGATATCATATATGATAATATACAAGATTTTTAGCCGGTTAATT
The DNA here is from genome assembly GCA_963921195.1 of Pegoplata infirma. NCBI lineage: Eukaryota > Metazoa > Arthropoda > Insecta > Diptera > Anthomyiidae > Pegoplata > Pegoplata infirma. Next base: position 158,778,301 of record OY992538.1, read on the forward strand.
ATTTTATTTTTTTAAGTTTAAAAGCATACAGGTGTAAAGTAAGCGCCGCAGACGAAAAATTTTTACAAGAGATTTTAACAAAAAATTAAAAAAAAAATCGCGCGATTTTTTTTCTAATTTATTGTTAAAATCTCTTGTAAAAATTTTTCGACTGCGGCGCTTTCTTCACACCTACATATGAGGCATTCCACACCAAATGTTCAGCAAAAAAAAAGTGATGTCGTGTCAATATGAAATCAATTGCAGAGTATTCGCCCTTAGTTCACTATTAAATAACACAAATAAAATTTAAGATTTTTCAAAAAGTGGGCCTTGGAGGCATGGTCAAAAATTGAAAATTTCAGCATTTTTTGCCTAAGTATCTTTATTTGAATATTTATGCCAATAAAATAGAACACAGTGATGTCTTTAAAATAAAAGTTTTTTATAGATTTTTGTATGGGCTATCGATTAAAAAAATAAAAATTGGAAAATTTTCAGAAGAAGTTCTGAATTTTTTAAATTTAAACTTAAACTTTATTTATCAAAAAACATGCCACAATTTTATTTCTTTTTTAAATGTTTAAAAATTAGTTAAGGTGTATATCTATCTGTTCTGAAATTTTCAGAGATGCATTTTTCCTTGTTTTCGAGAAAAAAAATGTTGAACATTGCATTATGCTTATAATTTGTAATAATGGGGTATATTACGTATGCGAATGAGTAATATTAACTCTTAAAAAACATTTAAAATAGAGATGTTTTCGTGGGTGAGTTTTTTTTGACGATCACGCACGCTCACGAAGGATAAGTTTTAATCACGCACGATTTTTAATTTTCCTCACGTTCACGTACGCTCGCGTGAGTAGAAAAATTTTGTCACGGGCACGATACTCACGTGAGCGTGACTAAGCGTGAGCAAAATAAATGATCATGCGTGATTAAAATAATTTCCTTGGTGAGAGTGCGTGATGGTAAAAAAAAAACTTACCCACGATCACATCTCTATTTAAAATGTTTTTTAAGAGTTAATATTACTCATTCGCATACGTAATATACCCCATTATTGTAAATTATTAGCATAGTGCAATGTTCAACATTTTTTTTCTCGAAAACAAGGAAAAATGCATCTCTGAAAATTTTAGAACAGATAGATATACACCTTAACTAATTTTTAAACATTTAAAAAAGAAATAAAATTGTGGCATGTTTTTTGATAAATAAAGTTTAAGTTTAAATTAAAAAAATTCAGAACTTCTTCTGAAAATTTTCCAATTTTTATTTTTTTAATCGATAGCCCATACAAAAATCTATAAAAAACTTTTATTTTAAAGACATCACTGTGTTTCATTTTATTGGCATAAATATTCAAATAAAGATACTTAGGCAAAAAATTATGAAATTTTCAATTTTTGACCATGCCTCCAAGGCCCACTTTTTGAAAAATCTTAAATTTTATTTTTGTTATTTAATAGTGCCCTAAGGGCGAATACTTTGCAAATGATATCCTATTGAAACCACCATGGTTTTTCTGTAGTGGAACAGTTGGTGTGGAATGACTCATATGTATATGCTTTTCAAGTTTTTCAAAAGAAATATGTATTACTGCTACTGCCAATTTTCAGATTCCTAGAAACGATAAATCATCAAAGAATATAATTGATTCCAACTTCTTCGAGTGGGTTGATAAAATAGAATGTATTTTTAACCTTTGTTTAAGTTCACTTAATTATATGGAAGTACTTACACGGGTGCTTTAAAGATATGAATATTCATGAGAACTATAATGGGTGCCAAAAGAAAATCATACCGAAAATCCAATGATGTAAACCCACCATAAGCAGCAGCCCGAAAGCGTTAATAATATATTTCAGGTCGTTAATACAACTCAAAAGTTTTAAATAAAAAAAAAATAATTTCGTTAGGAGTTATTTTAAATTTATAATTATTAATTACAATTTTAATTATTGACTGAAATGAAATGAAAAAAAATTTTATTTATAATGGTTTGGGAAAAAGACATATTTTTTTGTGGGGTCATTTTTCATATTGCAATTTGGGGCCTTTTTTCATTTTCAGAAAAATGGTTCTAATTTTTTGGGTCATTTTTCACACAGAATTGGGGCCATATTTTAAAGTGGGGTGAAATTTCATTTTCAAAAAGACCCTAAAACTGGTGCCATTTTTCGTTTTTGGCGTTCTGGTCATTTTGCATTGGGGCCATTTTTCAGGGTGCCTGCTTTTCCGCTAGAGATCCTGCATTTCAAATTAATTGCATTTTTTTTTTTCAGAAAAAATAAAAAGTACCAAAGTACTCGCTTTTTCCCCTTTTTCAACCCATCGTTTTTACCCCTTAAAATCAACATTTCCATAAAACCAGCCTTAGCGGATATGTATTCCGGGAGGTGAAACTACAATCCAAATTTCAGGACTCTAGATTCAGTGGTTTAGGCTGTGGGATGATGCGTGATTAGTAGGGATGAGATTTTCATGCACTAAAAAATCGAAAATATGCGCTATAAATTCAAAATATGCACTAAAAAACCTAAAAATATGCACTAAAAAATGAAATACGTGCAATAAAAATCATGTTTTCATACGAAAAACTTCTTAAAAAACAAAAAATAACACCGGGCTTAAATAGTAACATATACAATTTTATGATTTTTTTAGAAATTAGGACAATCTAAAAAAAACTTAAAAATAAAAGAAAAATAATTAAAGTTGTTAAAAAATATATATTTTTTTTTTTTCAAAATATAGTTTTTAAATTTATTTTTTTTTTTTTTTTGAAAGAAATAAATTTCAATTTGTGCTTTTGCAAAATATGCACTTAAAAGTTAGAAATATGCAAAAAATATGCATTTAAAACCAAAATATGCAAAAATATGCATTTTCACCAAAATATGCAAAAATATGCAAAAACAAATCGATGCCATTTTAACGCAAATTTCTTGATTCGGAAAGATAGTTGGTCGATATCGTTTATATACTATAGACAAAAAACATGCATTTGGATGGAAATCACATCCCTAGTGATTAGTATGTCAGTCAGTCATCAGTCAGTCACGTAACTACTTTATATATGTATATAGATTTCAATAATGCAACAACTTATAGTGAATTTTATATGAAATGAACTCTTAGAATCTAAATCTGTCATCTGAAATGATGTAGCTTGTTTCGTTTTTGTGGTATTCGTGTTTAAAGATGTATCCAATTTCGTTTCGCACAAAATACATTCAAAAATATTTTTTTAGACCGATTTAATACTGCAATGTAAATTTTTAAATACTATATATAAATGCATTTTTTTTTTTGCTAGGTGGTCGCAATTTTAGTTTACATCTTGTTTAGACCAGCCGTGCCCGGGGTGTTTGAAATGATTTGTAGGCCCGTTATGCATAATTCTAAAATACATACATCCCGCAAAAATAAATGCAATACTCGTATAACATAAAGATGCAGTTATATAGGATGTTTTTGCTGCATTTTCCTATGAAGTAAATAAAAAGTAAAATATTTTTCATGCCCCTACTTTATGTTTCTGTTCATCCTATATAAGTGCAGCATTCTTGGTAGTGTCCGACCGAATATTCGGCTACAGCTTCGGCCAAAAAGCACTATTCGGCTTTGGCCGAATATGGCCGAATACCGAATAATTGTATAACACGTGTTGGAAAACACACTTTGAATCACATTTGTAAGCCACAAAAACATTTTATTAAGTGTTTTTGCACCTAAAATAAGATTTTACACTCAAACAAATTTTTCGATCAAAAAAAATTACACTAAAAAAATTTTATTTACAAAAATGCCAAAAAAAAAAGTTTTTTGCTCAAAATAATTCGTTCCAAACAACATTTGTATACATTAGGGCGTCCCAAAAAAAACCTTTATTCGATTTTCTTGGGTGCTCAATTATAATTTGAAAGCTTATAGGGTAAAGTATTTTTGAGATTTTTTTCAGATTTTTCGAAAAAGTTTTTAAGGTCGCGCAAATCGATTTTGTGCTTAAAATCGGCTTTGACGAACGTTTTTTTTAACTTTCTTTATAAGTTCGCCATTAAACACGATATTCTTTACTATAGAGTTAACATTTTTAAAGAAAAATGTCCAAACTTTATTTTTGTGTGCATAAATTAAACGTTTTGGCTATGCTTTTGCACATTTGGGTACCCTACATAAGGTTTTTTTCGTAAATTTTCCACAAATTTTGAAAGTAACGTTTTGTAACTTTTAAAATTTCTATGAAAGTCAAAAAAAGTAACAATGCAGTTTGAAAGATCAAATAATTCTAAATAATTTTGAAAAAATAATTTTTGAATTTGCTCTTACCGTTTCAGAGTAATACCATTTTAAAGATTTCTATCCATTGTACAAAACTAATACTTAGTAAAATAATAAACTTCTTATAAAGACCTGAAAAATTCGAGTTTTGGTCAGTAACAGAAATGTGAGAAGTTGGATCCTTAAGATTTTTTAAATTCAATATTTTATTATTAGTTTTATACAATGGGTTGAAAGCTTTAAAATGGTATTACTTTGGAACGGTACGAGCGAATTCAAAAATTATAAAGAATTAATTTATCTTTCAAACTGCATTATTACTTTTTTTGACTTTTATAGAAATTTTGAAAGTAACAAAGCGTTATTTTTAAAATTTATGGAAAATTTACGAAAAAATCTAATGTAGGGTACCCAAATAAGCAAAAGAGTTACCAAAACTTATAGTTTATGCACACAAAACTAAAACTAACAGGAGTGAAGAAACTCGTAGTTATTGACGATTTTATAAAGAAAGTTAAAAAAACGGTCGGCAAAGCCGATTTTCAGCAAAAAATCGATTTGCGCGACCTTAAAACCTTTTCCGAAAAATCTGAAAAAAATCTCAAAAATACTTTACCCTATAAGCTTTCAAATTTCTTTATTCCGCCAAGTCGAGTTTTACTTTTTTTTCCTGTTTTTACTACATACATTAGAGCAGTGATGCCAACTTAGCCCTTTTGGGGCTATATTCAGCCCTTTTTGATTGCTCTCAACGCGTATTTTTTTTTTTAGCCCTTTTATTTTTTTAGGGGCTAACATGGCTCTTTTTGTTATATTTTTAGCCCTTTTAGCCCCTAACACAATTAACAAATGGTTAAAAATTTGTTAATTTTTTGAGTCATTTGTTAATATTTTACCACAATGTTTGCTGTTTGGCCACAATGTTTTCTTAAATAAAGTTGCATATCTTTTATACATGAAATTATAAACCATGAAAAGGAAATCAAAGACTCGGAAAATTATAGATAAACCAGATTAATTTTTGATCGAAATACACTGCTTCAAAAATTTTATGGTTGAAAATCCGATTTTGAAGTTGTCATCGTTTGCTCTGATTTAATTGGAAATCCTTATTCAAATGCAGAAGTGGAGAGAACATTTAGTGTCATGAATTGCTTTAATAATAAAAATTGGATTTCAATAAATACATCAAATTGCTTAAGTATTTCTGCAAAAATTAAATGAAACCAATATTAAGAATAGTCCAATTATTATATAAGCGCACTTTTATGGCCCGAAGAAAAAATTTAATATTGTTGGAAAACGCAAGTCTTAGCGATTTCTTTTAAATTCTACATTTTTAAGTCAAATATTTCAATAAATTTTTTTTAATAATCTTATTTTTACATTAGAACGTAAGATCGATCTCTTAAAAATACAAATTAAAAAACAAAATTGCTGAAAAACACAAAAACTGATAAATTTTTGAGTTTAGCCCTTTTTAACTGCTCATCCGACGCTTTTTGATTTGAAATAGTTGGCATCGCTGCATTAGAGTGTCCCTTATCTTGGAAATGTTGAGACGGTACCCGCTCATTTTTTCCTTTTCACTTAAAAATAACTGAGGAAAACTTGTACGCCCCTACGACCACGTCTTCCCTACGCGACGGGGCCTTAAAGAGCGGGGCCTAAAAAATCATTTTTCCATACAAACCAAAAAAAAATTTTTTTTTGATTTTTAATTTTTTCTTATTAATTACTATATTACTTGGTTAGCTTATTGACGACAAAAAATTTGATTTTGGTGGGATAAGGCATTCAGCTCTAAAAAAAATTCGAAAAAAATTAGAGCCGCAGGGGTCCTTCGGTAAAAAATTTTTAAAAAATATTTTTTTTTTTTAGTTTTGACAAGCAAGGGTTTTAGTTGCTATGTTGTTTTAAATAATATATATTCATAAAAAATATTATTTGTATCTGTGACATCTGTATCGTGTTCTAAAAAAGGTTAAAAATTTAATTTTTGATGTTTTTCGATACACGATAAAGATGTCACAGATATGAATAATATTTTTTTTTTATTATATATCATTAAAAGCAGCATACAAACTAAAACCGTTGCTTGTTAAAATAAAAAAAAAATATTTTTTAAAAATTTTTTACCGTAGGACCCCAACGACTCTAATTTTTTTTCGAAAAAGATAAAGATGTCATAGATATGAATAATATATTTTTTTAATATATATCATCAAATGCAACATAACAACTAAACCCGTTGCTTGTCAAAACTAAAAAATAACATTTTTTAAAAAATTTTTACCGTAGGACCCCAACGGCTTGAAATTTTTTTTTTTCGAAATCAAATTTTTTTGTTGTGAATAAGCTAACCAAGTAATATAATAATTAATAAAAAAATTTTTTGGTTTGTATTTTCCATACAATGATTTTTAAGGCCCTGTCGCGTAGGGAAGGCGTGGTCGTAGGGGCGTAAAATTGTTCCTGAGTTATTTTTTTTTTATTATTCGGTTTCGGCCGAATAGTGAATATTTGGTAGAATATTCGCTACGGCCAAAAAAGGTGTATTCGGTCGGACTAGGGTTTCTAAATTCCCGGACTTTTTCAATTCCCGGGAAATCGTTTTAAAAAAATTGTATTCCCGGGAATTCCCGGGAATTTTTTAATTAAAACAAATTTTGAACTTTATCGAATAAAAATTATTATATTGCAAATTATGGTCGTATTTTCCAATTTAAAGCCATTTTAGATTTCTTTTTTATAAATAGCATTATTAACCTCTAAAATATACGTAGAAAGTTCATAAAATCTATTTTTTGTAGAAATATTGGACCTTATCATAGTTTTAGTATTTGCATTGACGTATTTCCACTCCATACAAAATTTTTCACAATTCGGAAATATGTTTAACTATCCGATTTTGCAACAAATGCGGTTGTTACAACTAATATTGACTACGCCAACCGTAAGAAAATTATATTTTGAAGATATATATTATATTTTGAAGATATACTATATAGACATTGTATCGACGTGTTTTCACTTGTTGCTGGGATAGAACTCGCGGCGCCCAGGGTTTGTTACAAAATATTTATTTTTCACGACCGATAGATATCAGGCTTTTTACTTTATATATGAAATTTTAAGCTGAAACCAGGTTTATTTATTGATATTTTTTTGTTTAAGCACTATAAAGATTGTTGTTCTGAATATTAAATACTAAATTTCAAAAAGAAGAAGAAATTGAAGTTTTAGATTAAGAAAACTTTTGCCAATTTGTAACAAACCTTTGAAGAGAAATTCTATTTGATTCCGTATTTTGTCACGCAAACGATTAAAGAAAAATAATTATACGGCCTAAATAATATACAAGCTTAAGCATATCCTTACTACTTTTTCTTTAAAAATTTTAATTTTTTCAAAGTTTTAAAGTAATTTTTAATAAGTCATTTAAGATTGTGTTAAAAATGTGTAAATTAAATATATTTTTATTAAAAAAATGAGCGACAAATTCCCGAAGAAGAAATCCCGGGATTTTAAAAAAAATATTTCCCGGGAATTCCCGGGAAATTTTTCCCGAATAGAAACCCTAGGTCGGACACTAATTCTTGGTATAACAACGTCAGGCATTTATTTAACTTTAAAATGAATGTAACCATGCGAAATATCTTAATTACTAATGTTGTTGATTATTATTTTTAATGTTTTTGTTATGGTTGTTGGTTTGTTTTTTGTTGTTTTTGATGCTTCAGTTTTTCCTTACACACACCACACTACTCTGGGCCTGGTATAGTCCTGTATGTTGTACTATGATGGCGTTTATGGTGTTGCATGATTGTGTTGCATTTTTGTCGTTTATTATTATCCTTCAACTATGTTTATTATTATTATTTTTTTCAATTGTATTACAAAGCAGCCCAACAAACAAATATGCATCCATCCATTTGACTAGCCAGCCAAGCCGGCAGTCGGGCAGGCAAAGGCTCCTGCCATGTTAGACTTTTGTGCATGTAGTTGTTGCAGTTGAAATTATTGCACTCAAAACATTTGTACAATACAAACAAACAGACACACACATACTACATTTATATGAGGCATTCCACACCAAATGTCCCGCTACAGAAAAACATGTGTCCCGTAAATTTCTGAATAGGTTGTTTGGATAGCCCTATATGTAACTAAGAAAATTGCGTTTTTGGTTTTTTCAAATTTTCGAAAACTGGGCTTAGGAGGCGTGGTCAAATATTGAAAAAATGGTAAAATTTGTGGCGAGTTGCCTTGATTAAATATTTATCACATTAAAACGGAATGCACCACAATGTCAAAAATTTACGTTCTTATATAGTTTTGTATGGGCTATCGATTAAAAAATTTTTTTTTGGAAAATTTTCAGAACCCGTTCTGAAATTTTACATTTTTTAAAAAAGTCAATTTATCAAAAATCCGGCCACTTTTTTTTTTCTTTTTTATTTATTTTTTTAAAAGCTTAGATGTTTGTCCATCCACACAAAAAAAATCAGAAACACGTTCATCTTTTTTTTCGAGAAAATCGTATTTGAACTTTAAATTTCATAACAATTTTGTTATTTGCTTGTATTTCTTTGTTTTAAATTTGCGAATGTTGACACAAAGAAATACAAGCAAATAACAAAATTGTTATGAAATTTAAAGTTCAAATGCGATTTTCTGGAAAAAAAAGATGATCGTGTTTCTGATTTATTTTGTGTGGATGGACAAACATCTAAACTTTTAAAAAAATAAATAAAAAAGACAAAAAAAAGTGGCCGGATTTTTGATAAATTGACTTTTTTAAAAAATGGAAAATTTCAGAACGGGTTCTGAAAATTTTCCAAAAAAAAAATTTTTTATCGATAGCCCATAGAAAACTATATAAGAACGTAGATTTTTGACATTGTGGTGCATTCCGTTTTAATGTGATAAATATTTAATCAAGGCAACTCGCCACAAATTTTACCATTTTTTCAATATTTGACCACGCCTCCTAAGCCCAGTTTTCGAAAATTTGAAAAACCAAAAACGCAATTTTCTTAGTTACATATAGGGCTATCCAAACAACCTATTCAGAAATTTACGGGGCACGTGTTTTTTTTCGCTGGACATTTGGTGTGGAATGCCTCATATGTATAAAAT
>OY992538.1:158787911-159001911 GCA_963921195.1 Pegoplata infirma
TCCCCACTAAGGAATCTTCAGCAGACTTTAGAGAATCATCGTTGGTCAATCAAACATCAAACCAGACATAATATTTGATATATTTCACAAGTTATTTGAGAAATACGATTATGAAGGTCCGAAATCTGTTTTCCAACAAAAATAACTCTTTTAAAGCAAAAATTGTATATACTAAATCACCATCGGTAATTATTAATATATGTGTTGCTGTTATTTTACAATAACAACAGTACCTAACCAAACAATAGTGTTGGTAGGATAAGTCGTACTAAACTTTGTGTTAAATGTTGTTTTTTTATTTTTAGTACCAAAAGGTACATAAAAATAAAATGTATTTATTCGGCCTTTATATATCTATATATATTAGAGTTGTCAATTATACGACTTTCAACTTTGTTCGAATAATTCAAATAATTGTTTTTCCTCGTTCGATCAAACGATTAAAGATCAAAATTTATTCGATTAATCGAAGAGAATAACGAATAAAAAAATTATTTTAAAAAATATTTTTATTAACAAAAAAAATAAACAATTCATATAAAATAACTTAAAATAAGAAAGTTAAAATTTTTATTAACGAAAAAATGCATAAAAAACTTAAAAATAAAATATTTAAAAGTTAAAAAAACTTAACAATTGAATAACTGAGATCACTTTTAATTAACGGATGTCGATTTTAATACTTGTTGAAAAATAATTCAAATACAAATTATTATTTGAAGAATTCAGGCAAAATATATCATAAATGATTTTAATTTTTGTCAAATAAGACAATTTAAGTTGATTTTAAGAAATAATCTTTTAAAAATAAAAGTTGACTCAATTTTTTTGCTTTCAAACGATTCTTTCGCTAATTGTTGAAGTAGGTGATATAGTAAGAAGAGCATACAAAAATTTATCTAATTTGTCTGTTCTTTTTTCAGATTTTCCCAAATATACCATATCATCTGATATATCGCTGAAGTCCTTTTTATTTTCTGAATTTTTAATATGTACTTTGAATTGAATTATTTAACTCGCATAAAAGATTATTATTTTCATTACTAATAACTTCCTCTATTTCAATACTTTTATCTGAATTATTGTGATTACTTTCAACATGAAATAATCTGGAGTATAATTCATTTGCATATTATTTTGTTTCGCTTTTTGGAGATTATTTTAAGAAACTTTAATTGCTCGGAAAATTTATAGAATTAGAAAAATTATTACCGTATTTTTAAAATTTTTATACGTCTCTCATTATTTCTTATTTTAATACGTTTTAGTAAGTCTGATGCAAAAGAATTATTAATTTGTCCTAATTCTATAATGGATGTGCTATCCAGGGCTATGGCTACAATATATTTTAACTTTCCTACATTTTGTATAAAATCTTTCAAAATTTATGAGAATAAATTAAATTCTTAGCATTTATTTAATTTTTTAATTAAAAAAAAATTGTTCGATTAATCGACATTAATTAATCGATTTATTCGTTATTCGAAAATCGTCATTTTTGAATTATTCGAACAAGAGTTGGGTTTTATTTGATCGATTAATCGAATTATTCTTAATCGACTGACAACTCTAATATATATTCGACTAGCTAACTCGCCCGGTACTTCGTTACCGGTTAGCTGTAAAATAAAAAAAAACAACTTTATTACTTCAAATTCTTATTAATTTTTAATTAAACATAAAAAAAATTGTTAGTTTCGACCTTTAAAATATTATATTTTGTGTAGATTTAAAGTAGCAACAAATTTTATTTTGGCGAAACGATCTAATAGTTCAAACTTTAAGTTTCAAGGAACATTAGTGCATAAGGAACAATATGTACCAAATTGAAGCGAAAATTCTAAAATTTATTTTCCCAGAATGTAATTTCCGCGAGTTAATCGTAAAGTACCAATTTTAAGTATCTCTACTTTCTCCCTTTTTCCCCATTAGAAGCAGAATTTTCATAGAAGTACTTATTTTAGAATGTTATTTCCGCGAAAGGATCGTACAGTCCAAATTTCAAGTATCTAGGACCATTAATTCAGCAGATACAAAATTGCCCTACTTTCCCCATTTTCCCCCTTAAAAGCAGAATTTTCTAAAAAAGTTCTTCTTCCAGAATGTTATTTCCGCGAGAGGATCGTGCAGTCCAAACTTCAAGTATCTAGGACCATTAGTTCAGCAGATACAAAACAGTTCAAAATTCAAGTATCTAGGACCATTAGTTCAGCAGATACAAAATTGCCCTACTTTCCCCCTTTTCCACCCATAAAACAAAATTTTCAAAAAAGTACTTCTTTCAGAATGTTTTTTCCGCGAGAGGATCGTACACTCCAAATTTCAAGTATCTAGGACCGTTAGTTCAGCAGATACAGAATTGACATAATTTCCCCCTTTTCCCCGTAGAACCGAAATTTTCAAAAAATACTTCCATTAGAATGTTGTTTCCGCAAGAAGATTTAAATTTCTAATTTGCCCTGCTTTTCCTCTTTTTCCCCCATAGAAGCAGATTTTTCCAAAAAGTACTTCTTCCAGAATGTTATTTCCGCGAGAGGATCGTACTGTCCAAACTTCAATACCTAGGACCATTAGTTCAGCAGATACAAAATTGCCCTTCTTTCCCCCTTTAAAAAGTAATTTTCAAAAAAGTACTTCTTTCAATATGTTATTTCCGCGAGATGATCCTATATTGCAAATGTCATGTTTTTAAGACCATTAGTTTAAAATTTACAATTTGCCCTATTTTCCCCCTCTTGGCCCTCCTTAAAACCAAATATTTCAAAAAGTGTATTTTTCAAAAAATTATTTCCGCGATAGGATCAAAACTTAAAGTTTTAGTTCAGAAGATACAAAATTGCCCCATTTTCCCCCTTCTACTTTTTTCAAGATGTTTTTTTTTGCGAGATGATCCTAGAGTTCAAATTTCAAGTTTCTGGAACCATTTGTTTAAAAGATAAATAATGTACCGATTTTCCCTATTTCCCCCCCTTTCCCACGGTGGAGGAGGAATTTTTCAACCGTATTTTTTTCGGAATGTTGACCGAAAAAAGACCAAACTTCACGTTTCTGGGACCATTTGTTCAGAAAATAAAAAATTTACCGATTTTCCCTATTTTCCCCTTTTCCCACCCTTGGAGGCGGAATTTTCAAAAAATTTTGTTTTCCGCATGTTAATTCCGCGAGAGGATCCTAGAGTCCAAATTTCAAGTTTCTGGGACCATTTCTCCAGAAGATAAAAAATGTACCAATTTGCTCTATTTTCCCCACCTTGGAGGCGGAATTTTCAAAAAAATATTTTTTTAGTTTTTTTTTCGCGAGAGGATCAGAGAGTCCCTATTTTTTAAGTTTCTAAAACTATTAGTTCAAAAGATACAAAATCCCCCAAAGGGCCCTACTTTCCCCTTTTTTCCCCTTAGAAGTGGAATTTTTAAAAAAGTTCTTTAAGTATGTTATTTTCGCGAAAGGATCGTTCAGTTCAAATTTCAAGAATCTAACACCATTAGTTCAGCAGATTCAAAATTGCCCTTCTTTCCCCCTTTTTCCACCATAATTTTAAAAAGTACTTTCTTAAGAATGTTATTTCCGCGAGAGGATCGTTCAGCCAAATTTCAAGTATCTAGAACCATTAGTTCAGCAGATACAAAATCGCCCTACCTTCCCCGTTTTCCCCATTGAAATCGGAATTTTCAAAAACAGTACTTCTTTCAGAATGTTAATTCCAAGAGAGAGGATCGTGCAGTCTAAATTTCAAGTATCTAGGACCATTAGTTGAGCAGATACAAAATTGCCCTACTTTCCGCCTTTCCCCCTTAGAAGCGGAACTTTCCACAAAAAGTACTTATTTTAAGGTACCTACAGACGACGCAATATTATGTACAATATTCAATTATATTGATGGTGTGTGGGTAAGATTGACCATTGTACAATCGTCAATATTACCCACACACCATCAATATAATTGAATATTGTACATAATATTGCGTCGTCTGTAGGTACCTTTAGAATGTTATTTCCGCAAGAGGATCGTACAGTTCAAATTTCAAGTATCTAGGATCATTAGTTCAGCAGATACAGAATTGGCCTACTTTCCTCCTTTTCCCCCTTTAGAAGGAGAACTTTCAAAAATATACTTCTTCTAGAATGTTCTTTCAGCGAGAGGATCGTACAGTCCAAACTTCAAGTATGTAGGACTATTAGTTCAGCAGATTCAAAATTGCCGTACTTTCTCCCTTTTCCCCCCGTAGAAGCAGAATTTAAAAAAAGTACTTCTTTTAGAATGTTATATCCGCGAGAGGATCGTACAGTTAAATTTAAAGTATCGTATTTCAGCAGATACAAAATTGCACTACCTTCCCCTTTTCCCCCCTTAAAAGTAGAGTTTTCAAAAAAGTACTTCCTTGAGAATGTTATTTCCGCGAGAGGATCGTACAGTCCAAATTTCAAGTATATAGGACCATTATTTCAGCAGATACAAAATTGCCCTACTTTTACCCTTTTTCCCACTCAAAATCGGAATATTTAAAAAAGTACTTCTTTCAGAATGTTATTTTCGCGAAAAGATCGTACAGTCCAAATTTAAAAGTCTCCCGGACCATTAGTTCAGCAGATACAAAATTGCCTACTTTCCCCCTTTTCCCTCTTAGAGGCGGAATTTTCCAAAAAGTCCTCCATTCGAAATTTATTTCCGCGAGAGGATCGTGCAGTCCAATTTTCAAGTATCTAGGACTATTTGTTCAGCACACTCAAAATATTTTGTAGGCAAAAACAAAAGAAAAACACACTTAAAACCAGTGAATAAACAATTGAAAACCATCCCAGTAATTATTCATTTGTTTTAACAAACATCAACATTTATTTTTTACTGTTGACAAAATTTTCTAAAATAAATGACATTAAACATTAAAAAATTACGTTTTTTTCACTCTATTTTACCAACAAATTCGAAAAAAATAACCAACGAAAACATTTAAAATTAATGATAGTTCTGTTATTTTTACCAACAAATTTCAAAAAAAATAACCTACGAAAACAATAAAAATTAATGATTTCGTAGGTAATTTTTTACAATTTTTTATTGAAATATTTTTTTAAAAATTTTTAATAAAATTTTTGGGGAATCGATCCCGCAATCAACTACATTCTGGCCAGACACTCTACCCATCGTTCCAAAGTCACTTGATACAAACATGTTTTTATATTTCAATAAATAATTTTTTTTCTACAAAAAAATAACTGACTTGTGTAGGTAAAAACTAATGATATTTCATTAAAAAATACCAACAATTTAAAAAAAAAAATTCTTACACAAATCATTAAAAATCAAAAGAATAATCAGTAGTTTTTACTTACAGAACATAACTAAATGACTTTAAAAATTAAATGTAAATGAAAGTCTATATTTTTTAGTGTGTTATTTTTGAAACAAAGGACTGAAGTAGTCATTAATAAAAACTGAACATCAAACAAATGTTTTTTCTTTTAAAAACGACTAAACGGAAAACTTTTTAAATAAACTACAAACAATTAATGACATAATTTTTTGAGTGCAGATACAAAATTGGCCTACTTTCCTCTTTTTCCTCCTTAAAAGAAGAATTTTTAAAAAAGTATTTCTTTCCGAATGTTATTTCCGCGGCAGAATCGTACAGTCCAATTTTCAAGTATCTAGGACCATTAGTTCAGCAGATTCAAAATTGCTCTATTTTCCCCTCTTTTCCCCCTTAAAAGAGGAATTTTTAAAAAAAGTATTCCTTTCCGAATGTTATTTCCGCGGGAGGATCGTACTGTCCAATTTCAAGTATCTAGGACCATTACTTTAGCATATACAAAATTGCACTACTTTCCCCCTTTCTCCCGCTTAAAAGCGAAATTGTCAAAAAAATTATATCTTTTAGAATGTTATTGCCACGATATGACCCCATATTCCAAATGTCATGTTTCTAAGACCATTAGTTTAAAGTTTAGCAAATTGCCCTATTTCCCCCCTTTTGGGCTTCCATAAGACCAAAATTCTCAAAAAAGTATATTTTTCAAAAAATAATTTTCGCGAGAGCATCCAGATTCAAAATTTCAAGTTTGATCAGAAGATACAAAATTTCCCTATTAAACCCCTTCTACCCCCCACCCCCACCCTTATAAAAGGATTTTTTAAAATATTACTTTTTACAAAAGGTTTTTTCCGCGAGAGGATCATAGAGTTAAAATTTCAAGTTTCTAGGACCATCGTTTAGCAGATACGAAATTGCCCTTCTTTCCCCATTTTTCCCCCTTTAAAAACGAATTTTCAAAAAAGTACTTCTTTTAGAATGTTACTTTCGGGATAGGATTGTACAGTTCAAATTTTAAGTATATAGGACCATTAGTTCAGCAGATACAAAATTGCCCTACTTTCCCCCTTTTTTGCCGTAGAAGCGGAATTTTTAAAAAAGGTTTTCTTTAACAATGTTAGTTCAGCAGATACAAAATTGCCCTAATTTCCCCCCTTTTTCCCCGTAGAATCGTAATTTTTAAAAAAGTTTTTCTTTAACAATGTTATTTCCGCGAGAGGATCGTTCAGTTGAAATTTCAAGTATTTAGGACCATGAGTTCAGTAGATTCAAAATTACCCCACTCACCCCCTTTTTCCACTGGAATTTTCAAAAAGTACTTCCTTTAGAATATTATTTCCGCGAGAGGATTGTACAGCTCTAATTTCAAGTATATAGGACCATTAGTTCAGCAGATACAGAATTGCCCTACTTTCCCCCTTTTTCCCCGTAGAAGCGGAATTTTTGAAAAAGTTCTTCTTTCAGAATGTTTTTTTCGCGAAAGGATCGTACAGTTCAAATTTCAAGTATTAAGGACCATTAGTTCAGCAGATTCAAAATTGCCCTACTTTTCCCATTTTCCCCCAGAATTTTGAAAAAGTACTTTGTTCACTCCAAATTTCAAGTATCTAGGACAATATTTTCAGCAGATACAAAATTGCCCTACCTTCCCCTTTTTCCCCCTTTAAACCGGAATTTTCAAAAAGTACTTCTTTCAGAAAGTTATTTCCGCGAGAGGATCGTACAGTCCAAATTTCAAGGATCTACGACCATTAGTTCAGCAGACACAAAATTACCCTACTTTCCCCCTTAGAAGCGAAATTTTCAAAATAGAACTTTCTTCACAATGTTATTTCCGCGAAGGATCCCATAGTCAAAATTTTTAAGTTTCTGGGAAAATTAGTTCAGAACATACAAAGTGTACCAAATTGTCCTATTATCCCCCTTTTTACCACCCTAGAAGCGGAATTGAAAAAAAAACTTTGTTTTGGAATGTTTTTTCCGCGAGAGGATCTTATAGTCCAAACTTTAAGTTTCTAGGACCATTAGGTCAGAAAAAAGAATATGTACCAAATTGCCCAATTTTCCCCCTTTTCCCCTTCTTAGAAGTGCCTTTTTAAAAAAGTACTTTCTTCAGAATATTATTTCCGCGAGAGGATCCTATAGTCCAAATTTCCGGTTTCTGGGGCCATTAGTTCACAATATAGAAAATGTTCAAAATCGTCCCCCATATTTGAATGAAAAATTTTCAAAAAATACTTTCTTCAGAACATAATTTCCGCGAGAGGATCATATAGTCCAAATTTTTATGTTTCTTGGACCATTAGTTCAGAAGATACAAAATGCACCAAATTATACCACTTCCCCCTTTCAACCCCCTAGAATCAGAATTAAAAAAAAACTTTGTTTCAGAATGTTTTTTCTGTTAGAGGATCTTACAGTCCAAACTTTAAGTTTCTAGGACCATTAGGTCAAAAGATAGAATATGTACCAAATTGCCCTTTTTCCCCATTTCCCTTTCTTATTTTTTTTAAATACTTTCTTTAGAGTATTATTTCCGCGAGAGGATCCTATAGTCCAAATTTTAGGTTACTGGGGCCATTAGTTCAGAAGATCGAAATGTTCAAAATTGTCCTATTTCCCCCTAAATTTAAGTGATTAAATCAATAAATTCCCAAAAATAAAAAAATAAATGAGAAAAAAAATTGAGTAAAAAATTAAGCGAAAAAAATTTTGAGTAAAAAAAATTTGGGTGAAAACACCTGCTAAGTAAAAAATTTAAGTAAAAAAAATTGAGTAAAAAAACTGAAGAATAAAATACAATTGAGTGAAAAAAATTTTTAGTAAAAAAAAAAATTTTGAGTGAAAAAAAATTTTGAGTGAAAAAAAATTTGTGAAAAAAAAATTTTGAGTGAAAAAAAATTTTGAGTAAAAAAAAATTTTGAGTGAAAAAAAAATTTTGTAAAAAAAAATTATGTAAAAAAAAAATTTGTAAAAAAAAAAATTTGGGTGAAAAAAAATTTTGAGTGATTTTTGAGTGAAAAAATTTTAGTAAAAAAAATTTTTTTCCCCGAGAGGATACTGTAGTCCAAATTTCTAGTTTCTAGGACCATTAGTTCAAAATTCATTAAATTGCCCTATTTTCCCCCTTTTTGTCCCCCTTAAAACCGGAATTTTCAAAAAAGTACTTTTTTCAAAATGTTATTTCCGCGAAAGTATCCTACATTCAAAATTTCAAGATTGTAGCACCATTAGTTCAGAAGATACAAAATGTACCAACTTGCCCTATTTTCCCCCTCCCCCTCCCTTAGAAACGGAATTTTCAAAATATTACTTTTTCCAAAATGTTATTTCCGCGAGAGGGTCCTAGACTTCAAATTTCAAGTTTCTGGGACCATTTGTTTAGAATATAAAAAATGTACCAATTTGCCCTATTTTCCCCTTTTTCCCCCCTTGGAGGCGGAATTTTCCAAAAATATTTTTTTCGAAATTTTATTTCCGCGAGAGGATCCTAGAGTTCAAATTTGAAGTTTCTAGGACTATTAGTTCAAAAGATACAAAATCCCCCAAAGGGCCCTATTTTCCCCCTTTTGCCCCCCTTAAAATCGGAATTTCCAAAAATCCCTTCTTAGTGGGTGGTTTTGTCGGGAGCCGAACCTACATTCCAAATTTCAAGTCTCTAGCTTCAGCGGTTTGGGCTGGGCGATGATTATTGCCAATCAGTCAGTCAGTCAGTCACCACACTCTTTTATATATATAGATTAGAGTTTTATTCTAGTTCGAGGCCCAAAAATATTTCTATATATGATATTGTCATAATAGAGTATTTTTAATTTATTGCTTTAAAAAAGTTACTCATCTCATAGTATGTCTGTACTGATCAGTTTCATCCCCACTAAGGAATCTTCAGCAGACTTTAGGACGAAACTGATCAGTACAGACATACTATGAGATGAGAAACTTTTTTAAAGCAATAAATTAAAAATACTCTATTATGACAATATCATATATAGAAATATTTTTGGGCCTCGAACTAGAATAAAACTCTAATCGAATATATATTATAAATAATGTAATCGCATTCATAAGGTTTTTATTTATTTTTTATTTATTTTTAAATTTCCCGGGATCCCGGGAAATTTAAAAATAAATCCCGCTTTCCCGGGAAATGAAAAAGTCCGGGAAAAGAAAAACTCTAGTCAGCACACATGTACTCTGAGGTCCGTTGGTCTTTCGGTATTATAAAAACCTACTTAAATTTTATTTCCGCGTTATTTTAGTTAATTATTTTATTTTTTTAAGTTTAAAAGCATACAGGTGTAAAGAAAGCGCCGCAGACGAAAAATTTTTACAAGAGCTTTTAACAAAAAATTAAAAAAAAAATCGCGCGATTTTTTTCTAATTTATTGTTAAAATCTCTTGTAAAAATTTTTCGTCTGCGGCGCTTTCTTCACACCTACATATGTATATGCTTTTCAAGTTTTTCAAAAGAAATATGTATTACTAGCTAACTCGCCCGGTACTTCGTTACCGGTTAGCTGTAAAAAAAAAACTTTATTACTTCAAATTCTTATTAATTTTTAATTAAACATAAAAATTGTTAGTTTCGACCTTTAAAATATTATATTTTGAGTAGATTTAAAGTAGCAAAAAATTTTATTTTGGCGAAACGATCTCATAGTTCAAACTTTAAGTTTCAAGGAACATTAGTGCATAAGGAACAATATGTACCAAATTGAAGCGAAAATTCCAAAAATTCATTTTCCCAGAATGTAATTACCGCGAGTGGATCGTAAAGTACCAATTTTAAGTATCTCTACTTTCTCCCTTTTTCCCCATTAGAAGCAGAATTTTCATAAAAGCACTTATTTTAGAATGTTATTTCCGCGAAAGGATCGTACAGTCAAAATTTCAAGTATCTAGGACCATTAATTCAGCAGATACAAAATTGCCCTACTTTCTCCATTTTCCCCCGTAAAAGCAGAATTTTCTAAAAAAGTGCTTCTTCCAGAATGTTATTTCCGCGAGAGGATCGTACAGTCCAAACTTCAAGTATCTAGGACCATTAGTTCAGCAGATACAAAACAGTTCAAAATTCAAGTATCTAGGACCATTAGTTCAGCAGATACAAAATTGCCCTACTTTCCCCCTTTTCCACCCATAAAACAAAATTTTCAAATAAGTACTTCTTTCAGAATGTTTTTTCCGCGAGAGGATCGCACACTCCAAATTTCAAGTATCTAGGACCGTTAGTTCAGCAGATACAAAATTGCCCTAATTCCCCCTTTTTCCCCGTAGAAGCGAAATTTTCAAAAAAGTACTTCCATTAGAATGTTGTTTCCGCAAGAAGATTCAAATTTCAAATTTGCCTTGCTTTCCCTCTTTTTCCCCCATAGAAGCAGATTTTTCCAAAAAAGTACTTCTTCCAGAATGTTATTTCCGCGAGAGGATCGTACAGTCCAAACTTCAATATCTAGGACCATTAGTTCAGCAGATACAAACTTGCGCTTCTTTCCCCCTTTAAAAAAGTAATTTTCAAAAAAGTACTTCTTTCAATATGTTATTTCCGCGAGATGATCCTATATTGCAAATGTCATGTTTTTAAGACCATTAGTTTAAAATTTACCAAATTGCCCTATTTTCCCCCTCTTGGCCCTCCTTAACCAAAATTTTCAAAAAGTGCATTTTTCAAAAAATTATTTCCGCGAGAGGATCAAAACTTAAAGTTTTAGTTCAGAAGATACAAAATTGCCCTATTTTCCCCCCTTCTACTTTTTTCAAGATGTTTTTTTTTGCGAGATGATCCTAGAGTTCAAATTTAAAGTTTCTGGAACCATTTGTTTAAAAGATAAATAATGTACCTATTTTCCCTATTTACCCCCCTTTCCCACCGTGGAGGAGGAATTTTTCAAACAATATTTTTTTCGGAATTTTGTTTCCGCGAGAGGATCCTAAAGACCAAACTTCACGTTTATAGGACCATTTGTTCAGAAGATA
The DNA here is from genome assembly GCA_963921195.1 of Pegoplata infirma. Classification (NCBI taxonomy): domain Eukaryota; kingdom Metazoa; phylum Arthropoda; class Insecta; order Diptera; family Anthomyiidae; genus Pegoplata; species Pegoplata infirma. The sequence continues at coordinate 158,799,197 of OY992538.1, forward strand.
AAAAATTTACCGATTTTCCCTATTTTCCCCTTTTCCCACCCTTGGAGGCGGCATTTTCAAAAAATTTTGTTTTCCGCATGTTAATTCCGCGAGAGGATCCTAGAGTCCAAATTTCAAGTTTTTGGAACCATTTGTCCAGAAGATAAAAAATGTACCAATTTGCTCTATTTTCCCCACCTTGGATGCGGAATTTTAAAAAAAATATTTTTTTATTTTTTTTTTTCGCGAGAGGATCATAGAGTCCAAATTTCAAGTTTCTAAAACTATTAGTTCAAAAGATACACAATCCCCCAAAGGGCCCTACTTTCCCCTTTTTTCCCCTTAGAAGTGGAATTTTTAAAAAAGTTCTTTAAGTATGTTATTTTTTGGCGAAAGGATCGTTCAGTTCAAATTTCAAGAATCTAAGACCATAAGTTCAGCAGATTCAAAATTGCCCTTCTTTCCCCCTTTTCCCCCCAGAATTTTGAAAAGTACTTTCTTAAGAATGTTACACGCAGAGAAAAAATATGGTTGCGACATGATCACGGCAACTATACTATGATCTATAAACCCAGTTATGATTGCAGCAATCAAGTTATTGTTTTTAAAATTGTTTTTAAACATTTATATGGTTGTTTTAGACATTAAATAGTCGCTTCAATCATGATAAAATAATTGTTACATCCAAAAGTACAATATGGTTGTTCTAACAATGTTATACTTAATTATATTATCGACACACCAAAAATTTGAACATAATATGATTATAACAATCATTAGATAATCACAACTTAATGAGAATTGATTTTGCAAACATTGTCAGGTTTATTCATCAGTTTAGTGTTTTGCCAGCAAGCAGTTAGTCGCAAAAACGCCACTTACAATTAGTTATTTAAAAAATTGGATCAATGCAGAAGGAAATGAAATACAAAAATCTACTTAAATTAATTTAATTATTGTGCGCTTTAAAAATAACTTTCCGTTTTAAATAAAAACTTCATATCGAAAATATTAAAGTGTTTTTTGTGCATTTTTTTTCTTACTGAATGTGTTATAATTGCTGACAATAATATTAATTTTAAATTTTTAATATTAATAATAATATTAATCCATTCGAATTTTATTTCCGCGAGAGGATCGTGCAGTCCAATTTTCAAGTATCTAGGACTATTTGTTCAGCAGATACAAAATTGGCCTACTTTCCCCTTTTTCCCCCTTAAAAGAAGAATTTTTAAAAAAGTATTTCTTTCCGAATGTTATTTCCGCGGGAGGATCGTACAGTCCAATTTTCAAGTATCTAGGACCATTAGTTCAGCAGATTCAAAATTGCTCTATTTTCCCCTCTTTTCCCCCTTAAAAGAGGAATTTTTAAAAAGTATTTCTTTCCGAATGTTATTTCCGCGGGAGGATCGTACAGTCCAATTTTCAAGTATCTAGGACCATTATTTTATCATATACAAAATTGCACTTCTTTCCACCTTTCTCCCCCTTAAAATTATTATTGCCACTATATGATCCCATATTCCAAATGTCATGTTTCTAAGACCATGAGTTTAAAGTTTAGCAAATTGCCCTATTTTCCCCCTTTTGGACCTCCTTAAAACCAAAATTCTGAAAAAAGTATATTTTTCAAAAAATAATTTCTGCGAGAGCATCCAGATTCAAAATTTCAAGTTTGTTCAGAAGATACAAAATTCCCTATTAAACCCCTTCTAGCCCCCACCCCCACCCTTATAAAAGGATTTTCAAAATATTACTTTTTACAAAATGTTTTTTCCGCGAGAGGATCATAGAGTTAAAATTTCAAGTTTCTGGGACCATTCGTTTAGCAGATACGAAACTGCCCTTCTTTTCCCATTTTTCCCCCTTTAAAAACGAATTTTCAAAAAAGTACTTCTTTTAGAATGTTATTTTCGGGATAGGATTCAAATTTTAAGTATCTAGGACTATTAGTTCAGCAGATACAAAATTGCCCTACTTTCCCCCTTTTTCCTCGTAGAAGCGTAATTTTTAAAAAAGTTTTTCTTTAACAATGTTATTTCCGCGAGAGGATCATTCAGTTGAAATTTCAAGTATTTAGGACCATGAGTTCAATAGATTCAAAATAACCCCACTCACCCCTTTTTCCACCGGAATTTTCAAAAAGTACTTCCTTTAAAATATTATTTCCGCGAGAGGATTGTACAGTTCAAATTTCAAGTATCTAGGACCATTAGTTCAGCAGATACAAAATTGCCCTACTTTCCCCCTTTTTCCCCGTAGAAGCGCATTTTTTGAAAAGTTCTTCTTTAAGAATGTTATTTTCGCGAAAGGATCGTACAGTTTAAATTTCAAGTATTAAGGACCATTAGTTCAGCAGATTCAAAATTGCGCTACTTTCCCGATTTCCCCCCAGAATTTTGAAAAAGTAATTCCTTTAGAATGTTATTTCCGCGAGAGGTTCGTTCACTCCAAATTTCAAGTATCTAGGACCATATTTTCAGCAGATACAAAATTGCCCTACCTTCCTCTTTTTCCCCTTTAAAGCGGAATTTTCAAAAAAGTACTTTTTTTCAGAATGTTATTTCCGCGAGAAGATCGTGCAGTCCACGCGAGAGGATCGTGCAGTCCTATTTGTTTAGCAGATATAAACCGGAATTTTTAAAAAAGTACTTCTTTCAGAAAGTTATTTCCGCGAGAGGATCGTACAGCCCAAATTTCAAGGATCTACGACCATTAGCTCAGCAGACACAAAATTACCCTACTTTCCCCATTTTCCCCCTTAGAAGCGAAATTTTCAAGATATAACATTCTTCACAATGTTATTTCCGCGAAGGATCCCATAGTCAAAATTTTTAAGTTTCTGGGAAAATTAGTTCAGAACATACAAAGTGTACCAAATTGTCCTATTATCCCCCTTTTTACCACCCTAGAAGCGGAATTGAAAAAAAAAATTGTTTCGGAATGTTTTTTCCGCGAGAGGATCTTATAGTCCAAACTTTAAGTTTCTACACTCAAAATAAGAACTCTGTTAAATTACAGAAAAACTCTGCTAATTTAACAGAGTACACCATACTTTTCCAGCTAACAACATTTCTTATTTTGTAAAATTTTTATAAGATTTCTGAAAAATAAAATTTGATAACTTTTTTGCTACTTTTTCAACTTTTTCTCAAAAAAAAAAAAAAAATACAGATAAAATTTTGATGTTTGGTAACAAAAACAAAAACTACTCAAAACAGAAAACTTTTTTGGTTATAAAAAAATACGAAGTATTTTGCTTAGATCTGTATTTTAGCAGAAAACTCTGTTAATTATCTGTAAAATTAATGGCGTTTTCTTTTCTGGAAAAAAATGTCGCACTTTCTGCACTTTTTTTTCTTTAATGACTCTTTGTGCACAGTTATGCACAGTAAATATAGACATGTTTGGTATCAAAAGATAGGTATTTTCAAGGCCTATCTAATGCTATACAAAGCATTTTAAAATAATACTCAGTTTTTGAGCCAATTCTATAAATGTAAAAATTTATGGGTTTTTGATACTTAATTGAATAAAATAATCCTGTTTCGACATTTTATTATAAACAGTTAGATAGAACAGGACAATACCTTTCTTTTAGTACCAAACATGTCTACACTTACTGCTGATTACTATACACAAAGAGTCATTAAAGAAAAAAAAGTACAGAAAGTGCAACATTTTTTTCCAGAAAAGAAAACGCCATAAGATTACAAAGTAAAAAGTAATATAACAGAGGAAACTTTGTTTTTTTTTAATTTCAGGTTTCTGGGACCATTATTTCACAATAAAGAAAATGTTCAAAATCGTCCTATTTCCCCCCCAAATTTGAATGAAAAATTTTCAAAAAATACTTTCTTCAGAACATAATTTCCGCGAGAGGATCATATTGTCCAAATTTTTAAGTTTCTAGGACCATTAGTTCAGAAGATACAAAATGTACCAAATTATTCTACTTTCCCCCTTTCAACCCCCTAGAATCAGAATTAAAAAAAACTTTGTTTCAGAATGTTTTGTCCGTTAGAGGATCTTATAGTCCAAACTTTAAGTTTCTAGGACCATTAGGTCAGAAGATAGTACATGTACCAAATTGCCCTTTTTTACCCATTTCCCCTTCTTATTTTTTTTTTTTTAAATACTTTCTTTAGAGTATTATTTCCGCGAGAGGATCCTATAGTCCAAATTTTAGGTTACTGGGGCCATTAGTTCAGAAGATCGAAATGTTTAAAATGGTCCTATTTCCCCTAAATTTAAGTGATTAAATCAATAAATTCCCAAAAATTAAAAAATAAATGAGAAAAAAAATTTAGTAAAAAATTTGAGTCAAAAAATTAAGCGAAAAATATTTTGAGTAAAAAAAATTTGGGTGAAAACACTTTCTAAGTAAAAAATTTAAGTAAAAAAAATGAGTAAAAAAACTGAAGAATAAAATACAATTCAGTAAAAAAAATTTTGAGTAAAAAAAAATTTATAGTGAAAAAAAAAAAACTGGAAAAAAAAATTTTTGAGTGAAAAAAAAATTTGAGTGAAAAAAAATTTGTAAAAAAAAAATTTTTTGAGTGAAAAAAAATTTTGAGTAAAAAAAAAATTTTGAGTGAAAAAAAATTTTGAGTAAAAAAAAATTTTGAGTGAAAAAAAATTTGTAGAAAAAAAATTAGTAAAAAAAAAATTTTTTGAGTGAAAAAAAATTTTGAGTGAAAAAAAAATTTTGAGTGAAAAAAAATTTTGAGTGAAAAAATTTTAGTAAAAAAAAAGTTTTTTCCCCGAGAGGATACTATAGTTCAAATATCTAGTTTCTAGGACCATTAGTTCAAAATTCACCAAATTGCCCTATTTTCCCCCTTTTTGTCCCCCTTAAAACCGCAATTTTAAAAAAAGTACTTTTATCAAAATGTTATTTCCGCGAGAGTATCCTATATTCAAAATTTCAAGATTGTAGGACCATTAGTTCAGAAGATACAAAATGTACCAACTTGACCTATTTTCCCCCTCCCCCCCACCTTAGAAACGGAATCTTCAAAATATTACTTTTTCCAAAATGTTATTTCCGCGAGAGGGTCCTAGACTTCAAATTTCAAGTTTCTGGGTCCATTTGTTTAGAATATAAAAAATGTACCAATTTGCCCTATTTTCCCCTTTTTCCCCCCTTGGAGGCGGAATTTTCCAAAAAAAATTTTTTCGAAATTTTATTTCCGCGAGAAATAAAATTTCCTAGAGTTCAAATTTGAAGTTTCTAGGACTATTAGTTCAAAAGATACAAAATTCCCCAAAGTGCCCTATTTTCCCCCTTTTGCCCCCCTTAGAGTCGGAATTTCCAAAAATCCCTTCTTAGTGGGTGGTTTTGTCGGGATCCGAACCTACATTCCAAATTTCAAGTCTCTAGCTTCAGCGGTTTGGGCTGGGCGATGATTATTGCCAATCAGTCAGTCAGTCACCACACTCTTTTTATATATATAGATTGCTACCCCGAGTAAAAATTTTGATATGATGCAATATATAATGATATGTAACACAATATATATTTATACGCAATTTGATCCGAATAATGGTGGATCTTTTTGCATTAAAAAAGATCAACTTGTATAAAATATGATTTGATTTCATCCGAGTTTTGACCAGACATTGTCATATATTGGTGGATCTAATTAGATCTAATTGCATAAAAACATATAAAATCCTGGTGTTTTTTGGTTTGGTTTGAGATACACCACAGGTCAACGATACATTCACCAAACATATAATTTTCTAAAACAAAAAAAATGTTTGGGTACGCTTCGAACCAGATAGGTGATATACATAACCCTGACAAGGAAATGTTTAGGAACATTTTAAAAAGTTTCTTATACTTTGCCTAAAAAACTTAGACATTTTTTGGTTAATTTGAAACATATATATAAGCTATATATAATTTTATGTTAAATTATACAGAAAAACAAATTTTGTATTGACCCTCATATAATTTTATATAATTATATCAACCGTACACCTTTTAATCCGAATCATGATTAAATTATATATAACTGCATATGATTGCATTTAAAAATTTAGAAAATATCCAACGAAATATATAATCATATATGATATATTATGTTTGTATCAAATTATATATTGTTATATATGTTTATTTTTACTCGGGACTGTCAATTTACAGATTCCTAGAAACGATAAATTATCAAAGAATATAATTGATTCCAACTTCTTCGAGTGGGTTGATAAAATAGAATGTATTTTTAACCTTTGTTTAAGTTCACTTAATTATATGGAAGTACTTACACGGGTGCTTTTAAGATATGAATATTCATGAGAACTATAATGGGTGACAAAAGAAAATCATACCGAAAATCCAATCCAATATAAGCAGCAGCCCGAAAGCGTTAATAATATCTTTCAGGTTGTTAATACAACTCAAAAGTTTTAAATAAAAAAAAAATAATTTCATTGGGAGTTATTTTAAATTCATAATTATTAATTACAATTTGTAATTATTGACTGAAATGAAATAAAAAAAAAAATTATTTATAATGGTTTGGGAAAAATACATATTTTTTTGTGGGGTCATTTTTCATATTGCAATTTGGGGCCTTTTTTCATTTTCAGAAAAATGGTTCAAATTTTTTGGGTCATTTTTCACACAGAATTGGGGCCATATTTCAAAGTGGGGTGAAATTTCATTTTCAAAAAGACCCCGAAACTGGGCCAGTTTTCGTTTTTGGCATTGGGGCCATTTTTCAGGGTTCCTGTTTTTCCGTTAGAGGATACTTCATTTAAAATTAATTGATTTTTTTTTTTCAGAAAAAATAAAAAGTGACAAAGTACTCGCTTTTTCCCCTTTTTCAACCCTTCGTTTTTACCCCTTTAAATCAACATTTCCATAAACCCAGCCTTAGCGGATATGTATTTAGAGTTTCTGTTTCGGTTAAAACCGTAACCGAAACCGCGGTTATTAAAGCCAAAAACCGAACCCGAAACCGACCCATATATTTTCGGTTATCCGCTTTTTAATAATAGAATAGATTTTTTATATATTTTTTTGCATCTAGAAAAATTAATTTAAATAAACAACTATTTACATACATATATATTTTATATGTTTTTCGATAAAAAATTTTAATTATTAACTTTTGCATAAGCGAAATTTCACTGCTACGCAGTCACTTTAACATTTTAATGTTTCAGTGACTGTACGATTCATATTATATTCACATTTAGAAAAACTATTCAAAAAAGCTAGTGGCTATAATTAAGCAGCTACCATTTTGACTCGCAATTTTTAATTAGGGAAAGTAAGGCACTCTTTTTATTTTTATAATAATTTTTATAATAAAGAAATAAGTAACCTTTTAATCAAAATGAGTGAAAAAAAAGGTAATTGCCCCTTTTTTGTTATGAATATAGCTTAAAGGGTCTCTTAATTTTTTTGAGATTCAAAATGGGAAAATTTTAGCATAAGCTAAGTAAGTTGTTCACCGGTGAAAAAAAATGTTTCGAAACATCAATTAATTTGTAATGAAAATTTGACAGTCATATGTTTGGTTATGGTTCGCGCATCAGCATACATAAAATACCTTCAATTAAAATTTTGTTGATAATTTTTGTCTATTTATGTGATATAATTAATGTTTACATTGCCAAACACTTATAATTACTTCATTTTATTTCCGAATGTTAAATTTCACGGCTTTTTAAATGGTCTGTACAATTTAAAAAAATGTTGCTTATAGTGTTGTTGCGTATTGATGCAACATATACCGGGTTATTTTGCCGGTTTTTCACCAGTGAACAGAATACCTCTTCAGCGAAATTTTTACGCTTTTGTAAAGCTAGTGTGAAATTTATGTTTTTTTTATATGGAGTTTGACAGATTTTCACGTGAAAACCGAGCAACTTACCCACCTATAACTATGAATGGACAAGCACTAGAGGTAGGCAATATATAAATGTCAATATCCATGAATCCAACGACAACTTTTCCAATTTTGAGTTTAGACTTATTTTTGGTTTACGCAATTCGAAAAAAACAACAAACTAGTGGAAACAAATTTTAGAAATTTAAAGTTTTAGATAACTTATTGTAAGATTGATCGTCTCAATAAAAATACGGTTTATAGTGGCAAATTTAAAATCTTTTTAATTTAAAATTTTTGCTTTACTATTGAGATAACTTAAGTGATTATATCCAGTTGAAGAATTATCCAGTTCTAAAGTTAAGAAACCACTGGATCTTTGGAAGATGAACTGAATTCTTCTGTTTAAAAGACATAAGCGGAAGCTAAACCAAAGCGGGAATTTAAACTGAATTCGATTCTAAAAAACTATTTTAAAATGAAGTTTTTCCACCGGAGTAAAATTTTTACTGATAACCGAAAATAACCGAAACCGATCGGTTATTCAATTTTTTATAACCGTAACCGCGGTTACTAAATTTATCGGTTATTCAGAAACTCTATATGTATTCCGGGAGGTGAAACTACAATCCAAATTTCAGGACTCTAGCTTCAGTGGTTTGGGCTGTGGGATGATGCGTGATTAGTATGTCAGTCAGTCATCAGTAGGGCAAGAACTTTCATGAAAATGCATATTTTTACTCAGCATTGTAAACATAACAAAAATTAAATATCTATCCGAATCAAAGAATTTGCAATAAAATGGCATTGATTTGTAGTTGCATATTTTGGTATATGAATTTTTTGATATGAATTAGACTTTTTTTAAATTTCATCAACATTTTTTCAAAGCTGCCTTAGGAAAATTCAAACAATATCCCATATTTCTTATAGAAAAATGTATTTATTTATCGAAATCATATTCTAGTGCATTTTTTAAAGAAAATGGATTCTGGAAGTATAATTTTTTAGATTCTGAAAATTTTTTCCTATTTAAAATGTTCCTATTCTGAGATATTTATGAATATCTCTTCAGTAATCGTAAAGAAAAAATTGTTTTCGAATTTAAGATTTTTTACAGAAAAATTGCATTTTTATTTTGATTAGAGTTAGGGTGGGATCTTTTGCCTTTAAGTTAGTTTTTTTACATGAAAATCGGACAATTCCGAAAAAAAGTATTTTAAAACTATTTTTTTTTAGAATAAAGAACACAAAGTATTGAAAAACAACTTGTTTTAGAAAAATATTGTATTTTAATATTTTTTTTTTTAGAAACTTTTTACTTCAGAAATATTTAGTGGATCAAAGAAAAAGTTTCTGAAGTAAAAAAATATTTTACTAACTAAAAATTGTTTCCACTCAATAAAACATTTTTAAGAATTGTCGAGTGCCTTAAAATATTTGACAATGCCTAATTTATGTTGACAAATTATTTTTTTTAGTAAAAACAATAATTCTAATATTCATATTTTTAAAGTTTTTAGTGCATATTTTGGATTTTTAGACGCATATTATAGGCACATATTTTCGTTTTTTAGATGCATGAAAGTACTTGCCCTAGTCATCAGTCAGTCACGTAACTACTTTATATATATAGATTTCAATAATGCCAACAACTTGGAGTGAATTTTATACACTCAAAAAAAAAAACTTGTAAAGTTACCAATAAATCTCGTGATTTTACGAGGCTATTCTCGTAAAATATGACGTAGGTAAAATTCTCGTAAAATTACGAGGATTTCCTCGTAATTTTGAATGCACCAAAAATTGGTAAAATAACCAATTTTATTGGTAAAAATATTGTTTTAAAACCGGAAAAATACAAAAAAAAAATGGTAAACTTACAAGAAAAAATGGTAAATATGTTTAAAAAAATGGTAAATTTACAAACCAAAATGGTAAATTTACAAAAAAAAAATTTTGTTAACAACATAAATCCTCGTAATAAAATCATTTTTTGTAAAATAACTGTTTTTTGTAAATTAACTACTCCTCCTTAAATTAATCCTCATAATAAATTTTTCAAAATTTTGTGAACTTTTTTTTTTAAATATTTTTCAATAAAAAAAAATGCAAAAAAATAAGTTTTTTTAAATTATTGTTTCTGTTTTTTTGTTAAACAACATAATTTTTGTAAAATAAAGTTTTTTTTTGTAATTCAACTAGAATCCTCGTAATAAAAACTTTGTTGTAAAATTACAGTTTTTTTTTGTAAAATAACCTTTCAAAATGGTAGAATACAATTACGAAAATAAACTTGTAAAATTACCAATAAAACTGTAGTTCTCGTTTGAGCAAAGTACAAGATTTTTTGTTAAAAAACAAGGAAAATTGTTAAATATTGGTAGAACGGGATTACAAGGTATTTTACCAGGCGTTTTACCAGTTTATTTTTTTGAGTGTATGAAATGAACTTGTAGAATCTAAGTCTGTCAGCTGAAATGCTGTAGCTTGTTTCGTTTTTGTGGTATTCGTGTTTAAAAATTTATCCAATTTCGTTTCGCACAAAATACATTCAAAACTATTTTTTTAGACCGATTTATGCATTTTTTTGCTAGGTGGTCGCAATTTCAGTTTACATCTTGTTTAGACCAGCTGTGCCCGGGATGTTTGAAATGATTTGTAGGCCCATTATACATAATTCTAAAATACATATACCCGCAAATATAAATGCAATGCTTGTATAACACAAAGATGCGCTTATATTGGATGTTTTGCTGCATTTTCCTATGAAGTAAATAAAAAGTAAAATATTTTTCATGTTTCTCTTTATCCTATATAAGTGCAGCATTCTTGGTAGTGTCCGACCGAATATTCGGTTTCGGCTACGGCTTCGGCCAAAAAGCACTATTCGGCTTCGGCCACATTTCTGGCCGAATATGGCCAAATACCGAATAATTGTGTAACACGTGTTGAAAAACACACTAAACATACTTTGAATCACATTAGTAAGCTACAAAAACATTTTATTAAGTGTTTTTGCAGCTAAAATAAGATTTTACACTCAAACAAATTTTTCGATCAAAAAAAATTACACTAAAAAAAAATTTTATTTACAAAAATGCCAAAAAAAAAAGTTTTTTGCTCAAAATAAATCGTTCTAACCAACATTTGTATGCATTTATTTATTCCGCCAAGTCAAGTTCTACTTTTTTTCTTGTTTTTACTACATACATTAGAGTGTCCCATATCATGGAAATGTTGAGACGGTACCCGCTCCTTTTTTCCTTTTGACTTAAAAATAACTGAGGAAAAATTTTACGCCCCTACGACCACGTCTTCCCTACGCGACGGGGCCTTAAAGAGCGGGGCCTAAAAATCATTTTTCCATACAAACCAAAAATCATTTTTCCATTTTCGCTCCACCCCAAGGAGCGAATTTTTTTCCAAAAAAAATACCGGCATTCTTTTTAGTTCCCCTAAATCCTTCAAAAAAATGATGATCCGCAGATCAAATTTTCAAAATTAACTCTAATATACAACCTTTTTTTTATTATTCGGTTTCGGCCGAATAGCGAAAATTTGGTAGAATATTCGGCTTCGGTTACGGCAAAAAAAGGTGTATTCGGTCGGACACTAATTCTTGGTATAACAACGTCAGGCATTTATTTAACTTTAAAATGAATGTAACCATGCGAAATATCTTAATTACTAATGTTGTTGATTATTATTTTTAATGTTTTTGTTATGGTTGTTGGTTTGTTTTTTGTTGTTTTTGATGCTTCAGTTTCTCCTTACACACACCACACTACTCTGGGCCTGGTATAGTCCTGTATGTTGTACTATGATGGCGTTTATGGTGTTGCATGAATGTGTTGCATTTTTGTCGTTTATTATTATCCTTCAACTATGTTTATTATTGTTTTTTTTTTTCAATTGTATTACAAAGCAGCCCAACAAACAAATATGCATCCATCCATTTGACTAGCCAGCCAAGCCGGCAGTCGGGCAGGCAAAGGCTCTTGCAATGTTAGACTTTGGTGTATGTAGTTGTTGCAGTTGAAATTATTGCACTCACAACATTTGTACAATACAAACAAACAGACACACACATACTACATTTATATGTATAAAATAAGTTTTGTTAAATAAAATCATCACATTACTCACAGCGTTTTTATGTTAAGTAGCATAATATTTTATTGTATGAAAACAGGCGTGTCTAATGGCTCAATTGTGGTTTAACTATGTTGTTTGAAATATCACACGTCCGATGTTGTTAGAGTTGTTTATCATGGGTTTTAATTAAATATATTTTAAATTTTACTAAATGTGGAACACTAAAGGGAAAGGTGGCATAGAATATCAGACTACACAAAAAAAAAACTTTGTCAAATTACTAGGAAATGTCTCGTAATCCCATTTTACCAATATTTGACAGTTTTCCTTGTTTTTTAACAAATCGAAATTTAAATTTTTTATTGTAATTTTACATTTTTCTTTGTAACTTTACAATTTTTTTGTAATTTTACAAATTTCCAAGGTAATTTTACAAAAATAATCTAGTAAATTCACGAGAATTCCTTGTAATTTTAATTGCACCAAAACACTGTAAATTTACAATTTTATTGGTAAAAAGCATGTAAGATTACAAAATTCTTGGTAAAAAGCTTGTAAAATTACTGAGAATTCGAGGAAAATAGAAGGTAGAAAAAAATTTAGTCAAATTACGAAACCTCTTTGTAAATTTTATAGTGTGAAAAAATTTGTAAATTTACAATTTTATTGTTAAAAATATTGTAAAATTACAAAAGTATTGGTAAAAATATTGTAAAATTACCAAGAAATTTTGTCAAATAGGAAGTAGCAAACAAAAAAAGTTACAAGTTTTTCTTATAATTTTACAAGGTTTTTTTGAGTGTAGCTTTTTATCAATCTGAGACATTACCGAAGCTATAGAAAATACAAAAAAAAAATCCAATTCCAATATGTAAAAATATTTTCAAAATAAAAAAAAAATATTTTAAAAATTTTTGTCATGGGCGTTTTTGGGCGGGGCGTTGTTGGTACACCTTACCTCTTGCTATAAATGTTTACAATGTTTTGCCCTAAATGAAATTTTATCAATTTTCATTTTCTAATAACCTCGTTCCAAGTGCGGGACTTTGAACTTCCTCTAGCATAAATTGCATTTGGTTAACAAAAATACAATAAACAAACATATAAAATAAGTAAGAAAATTATAGTAGGTCAAGACCGACCAAGCATGTACGCAGGGAGGGCCGCCTCCCTCACCCCAACTTGCCAAAGGCCCTGGGGCCCTGAGGGCCGCCTCCCTCCCCCCAACTTGCCAAAGGGTTTTTGACAATTATTTTTGCACAGGTAAAATAAAGGATAAATGTGCAAAAAGAAGACTAATAAAGTAGGGGAAGGCAACAAAAGTAACCCAGCAAAACTTTGGTAATGGGTGGTGATTATATAACACCTTACCAGATAATGTATATACCTTATTTGTAGCATTATTTTAGGGTGTCTTAGCAAACATTTGTTGAACAACTTATTATTTTAAAGTGAAAAATAATGCTTAACTAATAATTTGTTACGTAATGCATGATTATTGTAAAAAATGTATTTCATATTTATTATTTCTAAACATTAAATCATGGATGACTTATATTTGGTTACATTATGTATTATTTCAAAGTTTGAAATAATGTATTATTTATAGTTGGGTGCATAATGCATTACAATAACAAAAAATAAATATTTTATAATAAAATGCATAAGTTTAAACCAGAGGTGGGCTCATGACATTTATTTTATCTACTTACAGTCACTTACAATCAAGTGAGTAAATTTAATATTACTTTTTCACTACTCGTAACACCATATACAGGCGCGGATCCGGGGGGGGGGAGAATGGGATTTCTCACCCCCCCCCCCCCAAAACGGTTTGAAAAAAATAAAGGAAAGGAGAGGAAAGAAAAAAAGGAAGAAAAGGAAAGAAAAAAAAGAAAGGAAAAGGAAAAAAGGAATGGAGATTAAAAAAAAGGAAAGGAAAGAACCAAAGATAGAAAGAAAATGATCAGGATATAAAAAATCCTTAGGGGAAGTACAAATGGCAATAAGCTTCTAACCGAATAGCTTTCCTAATCATTTTCTAAGGGAAAAGTATTATCTCAAATATATAATACAAAATGGCTCAGCATTTCAGAGTTTATCTTAAGAAAATATTTTGATATTTATTTGACTCTGAATATAAGATTTTTTTTTATTGAAAAATGACTTCAAATTTTAGGAAAAATGCCTTATAAATTTTCTATAGAAAAAAAATTTCTCGGCAACTGAGATTTTTTTCTTAGAAAAAATGTTTTAGAATCTTCCAAAAAAATTTTCTGCAAGAAAACATCTCAGAATCGGATCACATTTCTACAGAAAAAACGTCTCAGAACCAGAGTTAAATATATATCCTAATTTTTGATTTTTTTTAATATAATTATATGAGAATTTCTCTGTTTGAAAAAGCTTTTAGAATAGTATAATTTTATATAGGAAAAGTTTACAAAAATCTATGTTTTTTTTTTGTAGTAAAACTGTTTAAACTTTTCTATAGAAAAATATATCAGAACCTTGGATTTTTTTGCGTGAAAAATCTCTCAGAACCTGAAATTTTTTTCTGTTGGAAGATTCTGAGAACTTTTCTATAGGAAATGTGTTTCTGAATTTGTATTTTTTTTTTAAATAGTGTCTGAGAATTTTCCTTTGAAAAATGTCTAAGAACCTTTCTATATGAAAACTGTTTCAGAATCTAAGAATTTGCCTTAGGAAGCATTAGATGGCAATAAAACCGTAAAATTTTTCTATCGAAAAATGGTATAAAATGGTGTTTCAAAATTTCTTAATAAAAGGTTATAGAAACTGATAATTTATTAGAATCTGATAATTTTCTTTAACGAAATATGTTTCAGAATCTGAGGATTTTTGTATACGAAATCATTCTTAGAATCTGAGAAATATTTTAAAATATGAGAATTATATATATTAGAGGTTTTGTATAAGAAAAGTATATCAGAATTTGGAAAAAAAAATATAGAGAGAATGTCTCAGAATCTCAGATTATTTCTATTGAAAAGAGTCTACAAATTCACAGATTCAAAATTTTCTGAAAGCTTTCAGAAAAAACGATTTAAGAATAAAATAACCTAATTCTAAAGTTTTTATGTATTTTTCTGCATACATTTGAAAAAAAAAATATTTTTTTGGTTTTCAGTTTGTTACTGAATATTAACAATATTAAAAAAAGAATACCCAACCCCCCCCCCCAACCCACCAAAGCAGACTTTATTGCTTTCTGATTGCCTTAAATTTTTTTTGTGTAAAAAAAAAAATCTGCCTCCCCCCAAATGAAATTCCTGGATCCGCGCCTGCCATATATATTATATTCTGGTTAGCTTATTATACCTTACTCGTATGCTTTGCTATAAATTTGATCAATTATTTTATACCTTACTGGTGTTCTTTGTCATAATGTGGATGCATTACTTTGAGTGTCATTCCCTGTTAAAATCATCAATGCTGCAATGTATAAAGTAAGTAATCCTATACCTTATTTTATACCTTATTTGCTAACCTAAGTTTTGCTGGGATAGTTTTTAGAAAGTCTATAACTGCATCCACTTACTAAGTGCAAGTCCTGAAAATTTGGGTCATAAAGGCGGTTAGAGATCCAAATTCTTGCAGAATAACTACCCGACTAAAAAAAAATAATACGGCGCCATATATCATTTGATCCCAAAAAAGAATATCGATTTACATTTGAATATGTGTTTTATATAATATGTGTAATCTGTAGCTGATTTCTGTAACTCTCGAATCGAAAGATTTCTCGCATGAAACATGTGAAATGAAACGAAAACATTGTAAATCGGCACAAAAAGTGACTTTTCACATTTTACTGTTTCTGTAACTTTGATGTGCGAAAACTTTTAAACTTATTGGAATGATGCGAGAAAACTGTTTCTGTAAAGTAATTGGTCGAAAACTTTTGTATTTGAAGTGTCAAAAAAACTCACATTTTAAAACGGTGCGAGACTTGGACAAAAAGAAATAAAAACATTAAAAAAATCATAATAAATGAAAAAAAAATGGATAAAAATAGTAAGAAAAATACAAATTACTTGTTTTGTGTTTGTATAAATATCAAATTTATTATATTTTTTCACAAATTTTAGAAAAATCAAAGAATCTCTAAATGCAAAAATGCTGTTATCAATACATCACAATTACATTATTAACAATAATTTTAATTTTTTTATATTTATTTTATTGCTTTTAAATGATCTTACTATTTTCTCACTTTGATTACTTTTTTGACAGCTATCTTGGAATATTCCAATATAAACGCTGGCGTTTTCGCATTGACATACAGAAACAGTTTTTATTCCGGAGTCGAGAAACTGTGGAATTTTTTGTTTCATATTTTTCGATGCGAAAACTTCTCACTTTAATTACAGAAACGGGCTACTGGTTTTGATATAATATGTGTTTTAGAAACCTGTCAAGATGAGAAAACTCCCGATAGCTTAATATCACTAAAGGTGGCTTCAGACTATAATATTTGTAATAATATCTGTCAAAATTTTGAGTAAAACCTATAAAATAGTATGGTGTAAACATAAATCGGTATAAAACAGAAGGATTTAACTGAATGTATATTTATTGAAGTCTTATCACCGGGAGAAAAAAAGCTTGTTGGATATGTATACAGGCCAAACCGTAATATTAATATTACCCCCTTTATTCAAAAGTTAGAGAAAATACTAGTGGAGTTTAACGACATAATTATATCTGGAGATTTTAACTCCGATATACTTACGCAGACATCACATTTGTCAGATCAACAAATTGTGTTTGTGTAATTTTCTTTGTTGAAAAAAAAAATTAAGATCCCGAGTAAAAAAGATCTGATATAATCATATATGCTATTATATAATTATTTATATTTATATATGGTTATGCACGAACTTTGATATGGACATATAAGTTTATATATATCATTGTATTTTTCCTTATTTTTTAGTATGATAACATACATATTCCTATCTATTTATATACCGATCTATATGAAATTAGATATGACATATAAGGTCGGCAATTTTTAGATATGACAGATAAAAAGATATATGATTTTATTTATAATTATATCCCGAAAAAAAATTTCAAAATTTTCTAAGTCCCGGACAATTAAAAAAAATTAAAAAAATTTCAAGTCCTAAAAAATTTTATGAAATTTTTCCGAAGTCCGACACAAAATTTTTTTGGCAATTTTTTTTGGAGTAAAAAAATCATTGAAAATGTTTTTAGGAAAAATTTTATTTTTTTTTTTAAATATTTAAGTTTCGAAAAAATGTTTTTAAATTTTCTAAGTCACAAACATTTTTTGGAATTTTTAAATCCCTTAAAAATGATTTTAGAAAAAAATAATGACAAATTTTTAATAATTTGTTAAGTCCCGAAAAAATTTCAAAGAATTCAATAAAAACTCTTCTAATTGATAATGTATCCAATCTGATAAAATAATTACTAATTTCACCTTTAAAATTCCAAAAAAAATTCCAAAATTTCATCTTATTATATAAAAATTTATCTAATATTAACAGATAAGATATGACTTAATACAATTAGATAGACCCATTTTTGGGATCAAACTTAATCAAATTTGATATTATTTTATAAAAAATAATAGAATTTGATATAATCGTATAATATTCGATCCGCCAATTTTCGGATCAACATTAATATGGAATTACACAAAAGCATATCTGTTCATATATAATTAAATATTGCGTCACATAACTTTTTTTACTCGGGATTTTTTACTTTTATCAGATCAACAAAATGTGTTGAATTTCTTTGTTGAAAAAAAAACGAAATTCTTTTTCCAACAATCAAAATTTACAAACGTTATTTACAAATTTAGGTTAATATACTTCCGGGACGTTTAGTGTTAACATAAGACGCTTGAATTAAGGTATCTTTATTTTCGGTTTCATTTGGGTCAATATTTTAAAGAATTTTATCTTTTTTTAAAAAAATCTAAAGCGATTTTTTTAAAAATCTCAATGGATGTCGAAAAATCGTACTACTTATGACTACCGACTATGTATTTTTATAAAACATCTTAAAGTGATTAAGGATTATACATTTTTACACTTCAAGCGAAATAATTTTTTTTTAAACTTTTTTTTTTTTGAGCGCAAATTTTTTTTTTTTGCCTACAAAAAAAAGCTTAGTACTTTTTTTTTGGTTTTTGGGTTCATACTCTTTCTTACGTCACCTAGAAACAGAATTGCTTTTCAAATTTGAAGAAATCGATTTTTTTTTAAATCATGAAAACCCCACCGTGCTCTATCAACTTACGGTATTATTTTCAGTAAAACAAAAAAAACTGTGAGACCAACTAAAAAACGCTATTTACACTTTTGTTAAGCAAATGAAAAGTCCTTCACGTGGACCCTGGGTATAAGAAAATTTCATTTTTTTATTTCGCTAGGTTTTGTGGGCGCAGATAGAAAATATTTATTTAAACAATGCTAAATTCTTGTTACTTCAGTGCAAAAATCATACTCAGTGAATCCTGTATTTTTTTTTTCTTCAACACATGCCAATTTCATTTCGAACGGAATTTTGCTTTGACAGGCCTTATTAAACATATTTTCAATATGTTTGTTTTTAATACATTATTATTAACTGTGGTTGTTAGTTCCAATTTAGCAATAAATTATTATACTTACATTATAACAATAGTAGAAAATAAATACATATTAATTTAATTTTATGTTGTCACTCATCACATTTTGAAACAAGAGCAACAGCTGTGAGTAGATAAAAACATGTGTCACTAGGACAATCCTCCTGTGGTTGATCAACCTACCAAATGATAATGTTCGCATTCATAGATTGTAAATTTATTGTTTGATACAAGTTTGTATGCTTTAAAGTATTTTTCATGACCCAGCAAAAAAATTGCTTCCACTCAATAGTAATAATTTTTAGCATATGATCAAATATTTTTATTTATTCTTTCTTTTTTAACTACAAATATTTTTTAATAATTTTACCCTAACGAGAACTGGTAACAATTATCATCGTCTCATTGCAGTGAAACAGCACAAGGGTTCTGGTGGGAATTGAACCCACGACCATTACGTTCGAAGGATAGCTCGCTACCAATTTACCTACAGGAGCCCTATTTTACTTTTAAACGGAGCGCTTAAATTAATAACTGCGACCGGTATCGTGTTAAGATCGTTCTCTCAAAATTTGGGAAAATAGGAAGTATTATAAACAGTTTACACTTACAACCTTAAACAAGTTCTTTAACAAAACACCAGTAACAGAATAAAAACGTAATGGACACAGATCAAAGATTTTTTTAAACATGTCGCCCTTGAACACTCAAAAACAGTAACTGTGAACCCCGCAAAATATTAAAATTTTATTTTAAGGTGTTTAACGTGTACTTATCAAATGAATATATTCGGACTATTTTTGGACTTTCGCCCGATATTAAAAAAAGTCGGTCTATTGCACTGAAAAAAAAGACATAACTAAAATTGAAGAAAAAATGTCTTTGAAAATTTATCATGAACTTTCCTAAAATTAAGTTAAATTTCACTAAAAATTGAGAAATTTTCTTAACTATGAGGAAAAAAGTATAGTTCATTTACTTATAAATAGTTCAGAGTTTTCTTTAAATGGAGTTCTTTAATATAAGGAAAAAAATTCTTTCTGCCAAAGAAATTTTCCACAAATCTAAGAAACGTATCTTTATTTTAAAGACATATTTATTAAAAAACAACTTAGTTCAAGTTTAGTTAAAATTTGCTTAAAAAAAACATCATCGTTTTTCTCTTCTTTGAATTGAGAAAGTGTACTTCTTAGAATTTAGTTAATAACTTCTTAGAATTTAGTTAAAAATTCAAAAAGGTGATATCTCGAAAACTAAGCGAGATAGAGCGAAACGGATGAAATTTTCAAAAGAAAGACTACAAGGAAAAATACGCAATAGCCTAGCTCTGCATATATGTCGGGGGCTCAAGACCCTAATTTCGGATCTAAAATTAGAAATTCCCGAGATTTTATACATGCACATATCTCGGTTAATACTGCCAACACGAGAAAAAGTCCAACGGCATTGACTCGTAGAACACTTTCGCAAAATATCCGAAAGCCCTCCGATTAATAGTTTTTGAGTTATCCAGTTTTTAAGATTCTCAAGACCCTATCAGGCCCCTTATTACCGTATCTCAAAAACTAAGCAAGGTAGAGCGAAACGGACAAAATTTTTGGGTCCAAATCTATGGGGACCCTTGTAGGACTCAAGGGATCTGGAGTTTACAGGGTCTGGACCCAAGTTTTAATTATTTTGTTTAATTCATACAAATAAAATTTTAATTGGTTTCCAATTTTTTTCTAATTAAATTTTTCATTTACAAATTTAAAATTTTAAATATCTTTTTTTAAATTTGAATTAATTTTTTTAATTTATATTATTAAGTTTTTAATTAAATAAATATCCATCCATTTATTTTTAATTAACGACATACAAATATTTTTAATTTATATGAGCATTTAATTAATTTTGTAATTAAATCTACGATTTTTTTAATAAATTATTTTTTTTTCTGTGTAAGCTTTTATAAAAAATTAAAAAAAAAACAATTAGTAACAGTGATCTTTTAAAACTACACTCAAAAGAAAAACTCTGTCAAAAAATCTGTAAAACGACTTTTAATTTGAATTAGCAATCTTTTAGCAGATAGTTCTGCTGAGAAGGATATTTTTACTAAAATCTCTGTCATTCAGTTTAAGAAATAACAGACATTTTACTATGTTTATACTGATTTTGTTTGCTGAATTTCATTATTTTTTCAAGAATTTTTTTTATATAAAAAAAAAGCAGAACAGTTTGTCAGCAGATTGCTCTGCTGAAATCAGCAGATTGCTCTGCTGAAATCAGCAGATTGTTCTGCTGAAATCAGCAGATTATTCTGCTGAAATCAGCAGATTGTTCTGCTAAAATCAGCAGATTTTTCTGCTAAAATCAGCAGATAAATCTGCTAAAATCAGATTTCTCTGCTGTCGAACAACACACGCGTTTAATAACTAAAACGCCAAATAAAAGTATAAGCTTCCGTAGCGTAGTGGTTAAGAAGTGTACTTTCAAATCGAAAGGTGGCGAGTACGATGCTGGCTGGCGGCGTATGTTTTTTTTTTTTCTTGATATATTTATTCACCTCTTATGACAGATATTTAGCAAACCGTGTCTGCTAAAATCAGCAGATATCTCATATGGCTCAAAATGGGTGTATTTTCAGCAGATTTTTCTGCTGATTGGACAGAGAATTTATTATGAGTGTATAAATATACAAAAATTTAAGTTATTGGATCTAAGACCTCTCCCCCTTTATTGCAATTTGTTCAATTTATACGTAGGGATACTGTAAGAGATTATTTCTCAAATGTATGAAATATAAGGATTTTTTGGATAAGTGTAGGGTTTTGGAAATGTTGAGGTGGTACCCGCTCATTTTTTTCCATTCGACTTGAAAATAACTCATGAATCATTTTACGCTCCTGCGACCATGCCTTCCTTAAGCGTGCCTTTAAGAGTGGGGCCTTAAAAATCATTTTTTTTTTTTTAATTTTTTTTTCAGTTTTAATTTTTTTTATTATTATTTTAATTGATTGGTTTATAAGTAATAACAAATTTGATTTTGGTGGGATAAGATATTTCGTGAGCGTGAGAAAAATTTTAGTTACTCACGTGAGCGTGCCCTGGTCTTGAAGGCCCGACCGCTTAATGATGGCGCACATTGGTTGATGTTCATAGAACGAGCGGCTAAAAATAGAAGAAGTTGTCGAAGGACAATGAAACTTGGCACATAGGCATTTTTTGTTTGAATCAAGAAAAAAATGCAAAAATCAAAATGATCCGCCCACTTTTACGCCCACCTCCCATACAAAGTGAAAATTAAATTTTGACCTACTGCATTGTTTTTTGGCACATATCATTTTTAAACACTCAGAATCATTTGTGTGAAATTTGAAAAATATCCGCCCACTTTTACGCCCACTTCCCATACAACTTGTATTAAAAAAGTGACATAACTCACTTGATTTTTAATTTATCAACTAAATTTTCACAAAAAATAAATATTATAATTGTAGAATGGGCTCCTGAAAATATATACCTGATCCGCCCACTTTTACGCCCAACTCCCATAGAAAAAAGAAACAAGTAAGGGTGTTAAATTCGGCTGTGCCGAATCTTTCATACCCTCCAATACGTTTAAAGTAAAAAATAAATCGCAGGGGTGACCTTTTTTTGGTGGGGGGGTCGGCGGAGTTGGTGGGGGACACCTTTATCCCCGCTTTATATGTTAACAAATTATTTGTTTATGATATTTACACTTAAATAATAAATTTTTATCGTTATTTTTAATTAATTTCTATAACCACGCCCCCAAAAGGGGGCGGCCTGAAAAAAATCGAATTTTCGAACCCCCTTGGTCCAAGCGCAGGTCTATGAACATAATATGGCATACAAATGTTACATTTGTTGAGCAAAAATTAAAAAAAACTCGTAAAAATATCGTATTTTTCAGGGGTCGGTTTAGTTCTTCAAGGGGGAACTTTTTTTCCCCTGTTACGATTTTGCCCATCTTCGAACTTAACCTTAACAGTAACGTAAGAGATATTCTTGCCCAATTTCAGGGGTCTAGCTCTTTTTGTTTGGACTGCATCGTTATTTCTACAGACGGACGGACGGACATCGCTAGAATGTCTTAGATTCTATAATGGATCAATATTATATATACTTTTTGGGGACCCCGACCGTTATTTTGATGTGTAACACACGGAATGACAAAGTGAGTATACCCCAATACTGTGGTTGGAGGGTATTAAAATCAGAGTTTCTGAAACATAAACGAAAATTCATGTTTTGTTACTTTATTATTTTATAGTTTTTACTGTTTTTTTTTTGGAAATGAGCAGGTATGAGCAGCTGAATTTTTTTTTAACTTTTAGCTGAGACTTCAAGCTGTAATTTGACATCTTTCGTTTAACAGCGCTCCACAGCGCTAAAAAGATGCAGTCCACTAAAGTTGATGAACATTGAAATTTTGATGTTGTTTATATTTTGTTCTACGAAATTTTTTATATGGCACTTTTTACAATTTTTTTTAATGCAAATCTCATCCATGACAATTGTCATTTACGAAAATATACAACGAAGTCAAATGATAAGTTTACTTTGATTGTAACAAAAGATTGAATATACAGTAAATTTGCATGCCATTTTAAACAAGCGAACATATATGAACTTTGAGCGTGTCTGTCCAAACAAATAATAAATATATCAGCCTAATATTACGGAATCATAATATTCAGATATCTGACAACAAAATACCAAAAAATTATCCAAATCGGCGAATATGAAAAAAATGAATTTCGGCCACTCTTCAACCAATGTGTGGCGTGGTCGTAGGGGCGTAAAATGACTCATGAGTTATTTTCAAGTCAAAGAAAAAAAATTAGCGGTTACCGTCTCAACATTTTAAACATTTCTAAACAGGGCTAGTGTGCCCCTTATTTTGGAAATACTGGTTTTCAGGCAGTAGAATTAGATGTAGTGCTGCACACTTGTTTTGCTGGGTATTTCTATGTACTTCTAGTTAATTCTTTTTGTGCCACAGGTTACCACCTTAATACGTATACAACAATATACCTGTTCGTTGCTACTTGTTTCTGAATCATATTTGTCTTCACAAGCTTATCAAATGAAAAGGGTGTTGCTCTTAGTGTCTATCAAGACAACTGTCACGAAGTGTCTCTTGGTTTTGTGCTGTGGAGTTGATATGCAAATATGTTTTAGATGTGAAACTGATAGACGAAACATACAATGAACTTAAGAGTTAAAACAGAAATGTTACATAAAGGGTAAAACATCTAAATCTGAACAAGAATGGCTTATAGAATCCCCAGGATTGAAATTATTTTGAAATTTATGGATCGGTTTGTTGAAAAATATATTCAACCAAGCTAATGAATAGGGCTAACACAAGATTTATCCTACTCCATTCGTTTTAACCAATTAATGCTTGACTCTCGATTAGAGATGGGCGCTTGTCACGTGATTTGCGTGATTCAGGTGAATCACGCGTGAGTGTGAGTGATTTTCATTTCAATCACGTGATTGTGAATGAGCGTGAGTTGAATAAAATCTGAGTGAGTGATAGAAAAAAATCTGAGTGAGTTAGTCATTTATTTTTTGCGTGAGTTTGCGTGATTTGATTTTTTCAGGGTTGGCAACCGAAACGAATAACGGTATTGGTAACGGTATTGGTATTACATATTTTTTATATCGGTAACGGTAGAGGTAACGGTATTTTTGATTATTTAGGTAACGGTTAACCGTTACCGAAACAACGATACCGGTACGTACCGGTATTATTAATAAAATTTACCAATAATGTTAAAAAGTCACAAATTTGTTAAAAACACAAAAAAATTTATTTAATAAAATTATAAAAACTGATAAATTTAATGCATTTTTAACACATAATTATATAGACTATTAACACGCAATATTGTAATTCAACAAATAAATAATTGATTTTTTACGTGTTTACAAGATGTTTCTGTCCAATCAACAGAAATCTCTGCTTTTTGAGCCATTTAGAAATCTGCTGATTTTAGCTGAATCGGTTTGCTAAATTTCTGTCTGGATAAACTAGGAAAAGTTTACAGAAAAAGCTGTCAAGACTGCAGACAAATCTACTGATTTAGGTTGAAAACTCCTCTGATTTCAGATAAACAGTCTGAACATCGAAATTGTATTTTATTTAAGTAAAAAATACTTTTTTTTGTTAAAAACTGTTATAAAAGAAGCGAAGTTTTTCAATAAACTTTGAAATAATAATCATAGATTCCTTTAGCGGCTTCGCTAAAGAAAGCTTTTCTGCGTACAAACTCTATAGGTTCAGCCCAAACGGCTTCGCTAAATAAAGTTTTTCTGCGTAGCGGCCTTCGGCCGGACTTAGGGATTACAAACTCCGTATAATCCTTTAGCGGCTTCGCTAAAGAAAGCTTTTCTGCGTACAAACTCCATAGGTTCAGCCCAAACGGCTTCGCTAAATAAAGTTTTTCTGCGTAGCGGCCGGGCTTAGGGATTACAAACTCCATAGATTCCTTTAGCGGCATCGCTTAAGAAAGCTTTTCTGCGTAACGGCCTTTGGCCGGGCTTAGGGATTACAAACTCCATAGATTCCTTTAGCAGCTTCGCTAAAGGAAGCTTTTCTGCTGGTTCAGCCCAAAAATTAGCACCAAAAATTTAACCCTTTATATCTCTGGTGTTAGAAGAGTTAGAGATTCGAATAAAAGACCAAATGAAAACTTAGGAACTTGGATACACACCTATGTGTTCCTTGTATGACCTTATATACGTTACATTTGTGAGAAATTTGAAAATAAAAAAAAAAAAAATTAAAATTGCGTTTTGGTGCTTAAAGGGTTAATGAAATTTTTTATGTAAAGGAATGTTCGAAAGGAATTTCATCAAGCTTTCGAATGATACCAATTTCATTCAAATCGAATAAGTACTTTTTAAGATATTTAAGAAAAACCTTTTAACTTTGAAGGCCCGCCCACTCGAAAGAGGACGTGACCGCTCCTTGAAATTGGTGCCACTCGATGTATCTTTGACCCCTCTACCAAACCACAAAATTTTATCAGATTAGGATACAAGGCCCTAATCTTAACATATGCCTTTGTTTTTTTTATTTTAAGTACATTTAAAATATTTAACTTTGTTTTTTATCTGCAAAAAATTTAAAATAAGTAATATTAAGACAACCGAAACAAACCCGATATAATACCGGTAAAAATCCGAATAAAGGTAATGGTTTTATATCGGTAACGGTATTTAAAATTTTTTATTTCGATATTGGTAACGGTAACGGTAGTCAATATTAAAGGGTTTTTAATCGGTAACGGTATTGAAAGGGTAACGGTAGCCAACACTGGATTTTTTTAATTTGCCCAATTTTTTTGTTCATTTCTTGTAAAAAAATATTTTTTTGGAGTTTTTTTGTTTTTTGGTAAGAAAATTTTAGTGCGTGAGTAGATTTTGCGTGATTCACGCGTGAGCGTGATTGAATCTGGCGTGAGTCACGCGTGAGCGTGAGTATTTTGTTTATTACTCACGTGAATAGTGAGTGAGCGTGAGTAACAAAAAAAAATTGCGTGAGTGATTAGTGAGTGGAATATTGTTTGCGTAAGCGTGAGTGAGTGTGAGTCAAAATCCACTCACGCGCCCATCTCTACTCTCGATTCCATGTTCCGGTTTTAACAAAAATTTTACATAGTTAGTATTTTAAATATATATATATCCAGGCAGAAACTGCCAACCGTTCCAAACAAAACGTCTCGGCAAAGCACTTTATTTTTTGTGTAGAAGGTAGTATGAATTCGAAAAAGTGCTTTCCAAGCGCTTGCCAATGTTTTTCTATTTGAATCCGTTCAAAGTATAAACTTTTTATTAAAATTTATTAATTTTAATTATAAAAATAAAATATTTGAGCTCGAGGCCTGTAGCTCAAATATATTATTTTTATAATTAAATTGAAAAGGTTGAATAAAAAACGACTTTAAGATATTTATTAATTTTCATAATAATTGGAATATTTTTTATTTCCCTGCAGGATAAGTAGCCGGTCCTTGACAGTTCTCGTGATATGTCACTTATACACAATCACCTACATATTACAAACTTGACACCTTTTATATAAAAACACCTGTTTCTTTCGTGAGGAAGTGTCTTAAATTCCGGATACATCACCCTTAAACTCCGGATAAATCACCCTTAAACTCCGGATATATACCCGTTTCGGTTCAATACACCACTTTTCTCGGGAAATGTTTTTTCCTAAAAGCATTTTAATAAATTTTTTATTCCAAAACGCAGAGAAAACTGCAAACAATTTTTTTCCGGGACTTATAAAATTGTTCAAAGTTTGTTCAAAATTTTTTTATCCTAATAAATGAGTCAATAAATTTTTTTATCCTAATTTAATAAATTTCTTTATTCAAATAAACACCAAAAAAAGTTATGTCTTATGGACTTATGTATACAATTTAGATACGTCCCATTTTTTTGTTCTAAAAGTGCTATTATAGTACCATATTTTTTGTTTTTAAAGCGCTTTCAAAGCGCTTTCAAAGCGCTTTAAAATAGCAACGGTATACCGTTTACCGTGGTTATCATTTTGGAAGCTGGGAGAGTACTAAACTGTGGTGCTTTCCCAGCACACAAGCGACCATTAAAGGTACTTTGCCAGCGCTCTCCCGTTTGTATTTTTCCGCCTGGGCAGTTTACTAAAATATAAGTAAAACGTTAAATAAGAACTTAGGACCCCAACGAATTCTCTTTCTTGATTTTTCGCTGGGGATTTTACTTCTTCCCATGTCATTTCGTCATTTTCTGAGTTCACTGTTCTACACCATGTATACCGTGGGCGGCCAGGACCACGGTGACCTTGCTGATTCCATTCTGAGGCAGTGGGGGCAATTTCTGGTCGTCTCCTATCTAACTTCATTATCCATTAGGGTATTCAATTAATTAACAATTAATCGGTTAACCGATTAATTTTAGTCGACTAACTATATAAATAATTTAAAATTGCCAATTTTTAAATAACAAATAAATCGGTTAATTAACCGAAATTTCTTTTTTTTTGTACTTTAACTTATTTTTTGTGTATTCATTTTTCAGTTTTTTTAATTCAAATTCCTACTAAAAATCGTTCAAGCCTCAAAGAAATAACTAAACTTTCTGGGCAAACGGTATTGTAGTATAACCCTAGCAATGTGTAAAAACGTCGCCAAGGAAATATTTCAAGGATAATTCGGTTAAAAAATGGTTCTGGAAACCCTTGCCAAATATGTATACATTGCCATCACTTTAATTTTGTCTAGTAGTTATTTATGTGCTAAATCCGAATCAGGTTTTAAAATTAATCGATTACATTAAGTTCTTGGTATTTAGGGTTTTCAATTTACCATGCTTCCAAAAATTTAAGTTTTCGCCGTGTTCGGAAACTTATAAACTCATAAAACTTTTCAATCTCAAAACTTTTCAATCTCAAAACTTTTCAATCTCAAAACTTTTCAACACATTTGAAAATAATAATTTTTCTTTTCAAAATGCTTTCCGAATCTTTTAGATTTTTTTTTCAGTCACGAAAATACTGACAGAGAAACTATTGAAATTTCGGCCCTAAATATAAGTATTTCAAAAAGAAAAAAAAGTTTTAAATTGAGCTCATCCGCCAATATAGTTTTTTTAAAAATATTTTATCGCACTGAATTCTTGAAATGAAATCCCTTTGTGAGATATCGCAGATTCTTGATTAAGCGTACTGCGAAAAACATGGAGTTTCACTGTACTTAGGGATTTATAAAAAAAAACTTGCTTGGGTTAACACTTTGGCGGGCATTTTAAGAATCGGCACATCAGAATCTACATTTCTTACATGTTAATGAATGAAATACATAAAACTACACACAATTCGGGGTATGATTTTTAATTTGAACATACATATAATTCGGTTAATCTTTCATTGTTTTTATAGCATTTTTTTATAACAACACTTATTTTTAATTTTTGTGGGATGTTTTTTATTTTTATAATTTTGTAAGTGGATTGAAATGTTTTTTTTTTTTTCCAAACTAACAGGGTTCTGACGATTGATTACGCTTTGGCCTGTTCTTGCTTCATTAACCCATATTAACCCTCTAACTACCCCACATAACGTTATTTTTTGGGTCTATTCTCTAAAAAATTGTAAAAAATACCTCGAAAAAGGGGACATAATTTTTTTAAGAGCATATTTTTATTGTTTTTACCATGTGGTATCGCTGTGGACCAGCAGGATTAAATTTTGAACTCCACCACCCTTAACCTTACCAAACGTTTTAATTTTTTGAGTAAACTACGCAAATTAATTTTTTACAATATTTCATTTACAGGGGAATGTTGAGGGTGGCTGGTGCTGCTTTATATCTTCATTTAACTCGTGTCAAAGTATCAATTTCAGTGTTTTATAAGGATTATTATATCCGTACGATATCTATCTATTTGTTCATTGTTCTTTACATACAAGGACTAAAAAGACAGCAGACAGTAGCTGGAAAAGCTGTTAAGCTATTTTTAATAAACTCTATAAAAGATAGTCTGTATCTTAGTCTCTTTAAAAATGTAAATTATATATGCACAAATTGGTGTTGAAAAAATATGATAATCTCAAAAGTACAGCGTTTATGAGACTTTTTTTTACCTGATAGTAGAGTCAGAAGCGGATCCGCGGGGGGCAAAGGAAATTTAGGAAAATGTCGGAGACTCTGACTCTGAGACTTTTTCTATAGGAAAAATCTCTAAGAAGCTGAGACCTTTTCTAAAGGAAAAGTGTCTCAGCATCTAAGACTTTATATAGGAACAATTTCTTAGATTCTAAAACTTTTTAATAGAAACTATGTTTCAGAATATGTTTGAGAATCTTAGACATTTTCTAAGGAAAAGTATACTTTTTCTATAAAAAAATGTCTCAGAATCTGGGAAATTGCTTTAAAAATTCTTTAAAAGCGTTAAAGTCTTTAATTTTTCTAATCTCAGGTACTTTTTATAGAATATTTTTTAAAAAACCCTAAAAATTTTTATGTAGGAAGAACTTTTTGGTATCTTAGACTTTTTGTGTAGAAAAATAGAATAAAAAAAATATTGCAGAACCAAAGAAATTTTCTATGGGAATAAACACAAAATCTAAGAATTTTTCTATACGAAATTTGGCAGCATGAAATAACCCCCCAGGAAATAAGTCCACAAAAATTTGAACAGAAAAAAACCACAACGATAATTGGGGATTTATTTCGTTTTATGGGGGTTTAATTCAGTTTTTATTTGGGGAATAATTTCATTACGAAATAGGTCCCCAAAAATACAAATGAATTAAACCCCAATTATTATTTTTGGAGACTTATTTAATTTTTTCTCAAATAAAGATGACAAATTTTGTAATTATTTCTGGACATAGCAGGAATGCTTGATTTTATTATGCTGTGGTAAACCAAAGCAATGAGAAAAAAGATTATGAGTATACTGATCAGTTTTAAAGAGAGTATATTTAGGCCCCCTTTAAGTTTTTTAGTTCTGGACTGATATAACTTTCGAAACTTATTGTGCTCGATTCGGGAGTACTATTTCACCATACACCAAATTTTTAAAAATTTGATATTCTTTTGAATTTCAAGATTTTTTCTTGTTAAAATATAATTTGTAGTTAATATCTTAAATAACTACAAGGAAAAATTTAAAAATCTAAAAATTCGCAAGGAAATCAAATTTTTAAAAAGTAGGTAAATGGTGAAATAGTACTTCCGAATCGAGCACATTATATCTGTGGTCTTTTGACAAAAGCACTTATTTCCAAAAAGTCAATTTTACAGGAGAGCAAAAAAACACCTTTACAGTCGCACAAAATGTGTTAGTGTTCTTAATCTTAAAAATGTTAAGTGCTGACGTTATAAAGCAACTTCCTAGGAATATTTACCAATTTCAAGTTTTATTCTAGCTGTAACGGTTTTTGAGAAAACGCTTAAAATGTAAAATATGTTGTTTTGTGAAAAGAATATTTGATGAAAAATTCAACTTATTTCAGTTAACTTCTTTTGTCATATACATTTCTTGTCGGAAAAATGATTAATTTTGCCACTTATACCCGAGTAAAAATAAACATATATAACAATATATAACTTGATGCAAACATAATAAATCATATATGATTATACATCGCGTGAGATATTTTCAAAATTTTTTAAATGCAGTCATATGTAGTTATAAATAATTGAATCATGATTCGGATTAAAAGGTGTACGTTTGATATAATTATATAAAATTATATGAGGGTCAACACAAAATTTGTTTTTCTGTATAATTTGATATAAAATTATATATATCCCATTCTGTTCCATATATAACACTTAGTGTTTGGGGTCCGGGAATTCCCGGATCGGATTTCCCGGGAATTCCCGGGAAAACACTGACGGGAATTCCCGGGAATTTTTTTAATTTTTCCCGGGAAATCCGGGAATTTTGTAAAATAAACCTTTTTACATAAAAACGATTATTTTACTTTAATTTTTACCATTTTTTTTACAAACAGGTATAATTAAATTGATATTTTATGTATTTTTTCTATTTCGAAGAACAGTGCAAATATATATTCATAGGAAATCTGACCAAGTGTAAAAAGTATGTTAATATCATGAAAAAACTTAAAAAGTCAAAAAATATACGTCGGTTAATGATAATTTTGCTAAGACTGTCAAAAAATATAAAAATTTTGCCCCTAGAATTAACATTTCCAGAATGAATATTAAAAGTGTTGCCAAATATATTAGTTTTTTCTCGAATAACGCAGTTTTATTATTTTTTGCGATTTTTAGCTATTTTTGGCGATTTTTTGTGAAGGAAAAAGTTGCAATATTTTTTTTGGTTTGTTTATTGTATTTCAGGATTTTTAACTTTTATGTTTTGATTTTTTGTGTTTTAATTAATTGTTTATCTCTAATAACACTGTTTTCAATAAAAAGATACTCAAATTTTAATGTTTTTTATGATTTACATTAACCCAGCAGAAATTTTGCTGAACGTTCAGCAGCTTTTGGAAGGGGAACTTGAGTAAAGGAGCGCATCCAATTGCGCTGAATTCATGCATGATTCCCTAAGGCGATGTCCCACTTTAGAGCGCTAGTTGGATACACAGAAACAGCGCTCTTTAGATGCACTGAAATCACGTGTCTTTAGAGCGCTGATTTAAGCAGAATAAAGATGCTGTAAATTCATGTATCTTTTTAGCGCTGATTTAAGCAGATTAAAGATGCAGTGAATTCATGTATCTTTGTAGAGCTGATTTAAGCAGAATAAAGATGCTGTAAATTCAAAGTTGAAATCAAATAACTAAAATTTAAAAAAATATAACAAAAAAATTCATTCGTTTTACTTTACAAAACTTTATTTATGTGAAACAAAATGAAAAAAAAAAATCGGAAGTGAACATCAAAAAAATATCGGAAATTTTCATTTTCACATTTTTTATGGGATTTTTTTTGGGAACAGCAGTCAAAGATGCTATGATTGAAGCGTTCTTTGCAGCGCTGATTAATGCGCAATAATGATGCAGTCAAATCATGTGTCTTTGTCTAAAACTTATGTTTTTTATTCAAAAAGTGTTAAAAATATTAAAAAGGAAAGCAAGTGTAAAATTTTATCAAAAAATAATTACACATTATAAGTTTTATATAAAAAATCTTAAAAAAAAATTAACATTTTTTCCCCTTCCTTTTACTGCATCCCTAAGAGCGCTCTTTGGATGCGCTACGGTATGCTATAAACAGATGCTGTGTCGCCAAAATCTCGATTTATTTCTGCTGGGAATAATGAAAATTGAAAAGTCCGGGAATTCCCAAACACTAATAACACTATATGTTTCCATTTAACCAACAATTTTCTAAGTTTTTAAGGCAAAGTATAAGAAACTTTTTAAAATGTTCCTAAACATTTCCTTGTTAGGGTTATGTATATCACCTATCTGGTTCGAAGCGTACCCGAACATTTTTTTGTTTAAGAAAATTATATGTTTGGTGAATGTATCGTTGACCTGTGGTGTAACTCAACCCAAACCAAAAAACACCAGGATTTTACATGTTTTTATGCAATTAGATCTAATTAGATCCACTAATATATGGCAATGTCTGGTCAAAACTCGGATGAAATCAAATCATATTTTATACAAGTTGATCTTTTTTAATGCAAAAACATCCACCATTATTCGGATCAAATTGCGTATAAATATATATTGTGTTACATCTCATTATAAGTAAGTAATTATGTTCTTTTGTTAAAAATAAAAATGTAAAAAGACAGAAAATAAGTTGATTTTTCTAAAATTTACTCAAGTTCATTCGAACTAAAAGCTATAAAATGTAAAACTAAAAAGTGGGTTTTCATGATTAAAAAGATTCTGCACAGAAAAAAATATGGAGGAAACAAATTTGAGTAATCACTTGTTTAAATTTAAAAACAAAAATTGAGTAATTTTTTAATTGACGCAATTAAAAATTTACTCAAAAATTTTAAAAACAATTTAAGTAAATAATTTAATAAAAATTTAATAGTTTTTTTAATTTTTTTTTAAACTCTCATAGTTTTGAATTCTCGTTTAGATTATAGTTTTTTGTGTATGTATATGAAAGTTTGTAATCGTGTTTATAAAATTTTCCTATGTTTTTGAGACAAAAATATGTTTGGTAAAGTTTGAAAAAAAAAGTTTTTTGTTTTTTCTTGTAAAAAGATTTAAAACTTTTTTAAGCTTTTAAAAAAGTAAATAGATAAATTTTGAGTAAATTTTTAATTGTGTCAATTAAAAATTTACTCAAATTTTTTTCAAACATTTAATAATTTTTTAATTTAAATTTACTCAATACTATTAAATCGTTTACTGGTGCAAAATTGAGTAATTTTTTACTCAATAGTATTAAAAATTTACTCAAATATTTTTTTTATTATAAGGGTTCAAGTTGAAAAAATGCAGAAGAAAAATTGAATTTCTAAAAATTATAGACATTTCTGGTATTTCCTATACCGGTTTCAAACACCCCAGTTAGTGTCATCTTCAGTAGGATTTTAAATGTCGGTTTGTCTTGTTAATGAAAACTGTTTTTTATATATGTGAATATTTATAGTTTCTACAGAATAAATTTTGACAGTTTCCAACACTATAATTCTATTTCTAGCAATCTCAACCTCACTTAATACTTTCTTTCAACTTTTTTGTCTCTTACATTATTTTGCAAGGGTTACCAACATGATCTGGAATTGCAGACACAAATGAAGGAATTTGCTTTTTCTGTTTCGGAGACGTGCCTAATGGCGACATATTTTGTCAGTAATTTTATTTGATTTTTTCTGTAAGTACAGATCGAGCACGGGCTCTAATTATATTTGTTATAAGGGTTCAAGTTGAAAAAATGCAGAAGAAAAATTGAATTTCTAAAAATTATAGACATTTCTGGTATTTCCTATACCGGTTTCAAACACCCCAGTTAGTGTCATCTTCAGTAGGATTTTAAATGTCGGTTTGTCTTGTTAATGAAAACTGTTTTTTATATATGTGAATATTTATAGTTTCTACAGAATAAATTTTGACAGTTTCCAACACTACAATTCTATTTCTAGCAATCTCAACCTCACTTAATACTTTCTTTCAACTTTTTTGTCTCTTACATTATTTTGCAAGGGTTACCAACATGATCTGGAATTGCAGACACAAATGAAGGAATTTGCTTTTTCTGTTTCGGAGACGTGCCTAATGGCGACATATTTTGTCAGTAATTTTATTTGATTTTTTCTGTAAGTACAGATCGAGCACGGGCTCTAATTATATTTGTTATAAGGGTTCAAGTTGAAAAAATGCAGAAGAAAAATTGAATTTCTAAAAATTATAGACATTTCTGGTATTTCCTATACCGGTTTCAAACACCCCAGTTAGTGTCATCTTCAGTAGGATTTTAAATGTCGGTTTGTCTTGTTAATGAAAACTGTTTTTTATATATGTGAATATTTATAGTTTCTACAGAATAAATTTTGACAGTTTCCAACACTACAATTCTATTTCTAGCAATCTCAACCTCACTTAATACTTTCTTTCAACTTTTTTGTCTCTTACATTATTTTGCAAGGGTTACCAACATGATCTGGAATTGCAGACACAAATGAAGGAATTTGCTTTTTCTGTTTCGGAGACGTGCCTAATGGCGACATATTTTGTCAGTAATTTTATTTGATTTTTTCTGTAAGTACAGATCGAGCACGGGCTCTAATTATATTTGTTATAAGGGTTCAAGTTGAAAAAATGCAGAAGAAAAATTGAATTTCTAAAAATTATAGACATTTCTGGTATTTCCTATACCGGTTTCAAACACCCCAGTTAGTGTCATCTTCAGTAGATGAAACAGAAAAAGCAAATTCCTTCATTTGTGTCTGCAATTCCAGATCATGTTGGTAACCCTTGCAAAATAATGTAAGAGACAAAAAAGTTGAAAGAAAGTATTAAGTGAGGTTGAGATTGCTAGAAATAGAATTGTAGTGTTGGAAACTGTCAAAATTTATTCTGTAGAAACTATAAATATTCACATATATAAAAAACAGTTTTCATTAACAAGACAAACCGACATTTAAAATCCTACTGAAGATGACACTAACTGGGGTGTTTGAAACCGGTATAGGAAATACCAGAAATGTCTATAATTTTTAGAAATTCAATTTTTCTTCTGCATTTTTTCAACTTGAACCCTTATAACAAATATAATTAGAGCCCGTGCTCGATCTGTACTTACAGAAAAAATCAAATAAAAATATTTTTTTTATTTTTTTCTGTGTGACGGAAGGAACAGAATGAGTCCAAAAAAAATCCTTGCGGCCTTTTCATAGGATTTTTCACTTTCCATTGAATTAAAAAAAAAATCATTTTAGAATTCATTGAATAAAGAAGTAATTCTTTTAAATACTGACTTAAATGCACAAATAGCCAACAGAAAGTAATGGGTGGTGATTATATAATACGTTTCCTAGTAATGTATATCACTAATAAATAGTATATTTTATGATTGATTAAATAATAAATAATTAATTTTTTTCATTGGTAAGCATTACTTTTATACTAACTGAATGCCATGGAATAATTTGCATGCATACCTTTCAGTCTCATTTCATGTAAAAATCATCAATGCTGCATAGTTTAAAATTAGGAACTGTATGAAATATTTTATAAATTATTTGGTAATAACAGTTTTGCTGGGATGTTATCACTAAACGTCCCGGAAATATGTTTACCTGGGGGCTAATCACGTAAAACGATTTACGATGCATAAACGACATCAAAATTTATATAACGTTTTGAAGGGAAGTTTTAAAGTTTTTCTTTATAAAATTATTAAAGCGTGTTATTTAATCCAGAAACACTAAAAAAATTGGAAACATTTTTTTTTAGTTTAGGAGCAACAAGGTTCCAAAAATCAACGATGGTCAACTATCATTTTACGTGATCACAGTCCTTTATTTTCCATTATCTGTCAAACTTACTATTTCACTACATTTTCAAAAAATAATAGATCTATTGCTGCATTCTGTAAGGACGTATAACGACTTAAACATCCGCTTTTCAAAAACCGTTTTTTGGTTTACTCTGGTGTAACTGGTGTTTTAAGGGAATATAAAGTACTTTAATTCTCTTTTTGGATTTGTGTCAATACTTGCCATCTAGTACTATTTTTGCACAGGGTGCCTCAAAGTACATGATCCTCTTCTATTAATAATTAAATTTTAAGTAACGCTTTAATGTAAAAGTAATAAGCCCTGAATTTTTTTATCTGATGGGGCTATTTTGACATCAAGTCACAAGTCACCCCGTGTTATAACATGGTGGCCCCAAACACAATTTCTGAAATGCTGATGTTTCAATCTTTAAATGTTCTTAAAGAATTGAACATAAATCTATTATTTTTTAAAGTTGTAGTAATATAGTCAGTTTGCTCCTTTAATTTTGAAAACAGTTTTATTGACAGAAAAAAAATATATATTTATAATGAAGGTTTTTTATAATGTACACGACAAAAGCACTTAAAAAGAAATAAATAATCACTTTTTTTTAAATTCACTTTTGACAAAGCCACACTATCCAACACAAGGTGTTTTGTCACACTGAGGTTTACTGAAAAATATTTGTGTAAAAAAACCTACACTCAAAAAAATAAACTGGTAAAACGCCTGGTAAAATGCCTTGTAATCCCGTTCTACCAATATTTAACAATTTTCCTTGTTTTTTGACAAAAAAAATTGTACTTTGCTCAAACGAGAACTACAGTTTTATTGGTAATTTTACAAATTTATTTTCGTAATTGTATTCTACCATTTTGAAAGGTTATTTTACAAAAAAAACTGCAATTTTACAACAAAGTTTTTATTACGAGGATTCTAGTTGATTTACAAAAAAAACTCTTATTTTACAAAAATTATGTTATACTAAGATTTATGTTGTTTAACAAAAAAAAACAATTTTTCTTTTTTGTAAATTTTCTATTTTTTTTTTTTTAAATTTCCAAGTCCCGAACTATTTTTTTATTATTGAAAAATTAAAAAAAAAAAAAGTTGTAAAAATTTTTAAAAATTTATTACGAGGATTCTAGTTAATTTAAAAAAACAGTTATTTTACAAAAATGATTTAATTAGGAGGATTTATGTTGTTTAACAAAAAATTTTTTGTAAATTTACCATTTTAGTTTATAAATTTACCATTTTTTTAAACATATTTACCAATTTTTCTTGTAAGTTTACCATTTTTTTTTTATTTTTCCGGTTTTAAAACAATATTTTTACCAATAAAATTGGTTATTTTACCAATTCTTGGCGCATTTAAAATTACGAGGAAATCCTCGTAATTTTACGAGAATTTTACCTACGTCCTATTTTACGAGAACAGCCTCGTAAAATCACGAGATTTTTTGGTAACTTTACAAGGTTTTTTTTTTGAGTGTATTTCTATTTGAGCTTGACATTTTAAGGATTTTGAATTTGATAAAATAGCTTTTTTCGAAACAAGTTGTTTTGTCATAAACTTTTTTAAAAAAATTCGATATGCTTAAATTTATATAACCCGAGTAAAAATTTTTATATGATGCAATATATAATGATATATGACACAATATATATTAATACGCAATTTGATCCGAATAATGGTGGATGATTTTGCATTAAAAAAGATCAACTTGTATAAAATATGATTTGATTTCATCCGAGTTTTGACCAGACATTGCCATATATTAGTGGATCTAATTAGATCTAATTGCATAAAAACATGTAAAATCCTGGTGTTTTTT
Source organism: Pegoplata infirma (assembly GCA_963921195.1). Lineage (NCBI taxonomy): Eukaryota > Metazoa > Arthropoda > Insecta > Diptera > Anthomyiidae > Pegoplata > Pegoplata infirma. The sequence continues at coordinate 158,837,053 of OY992538.1, forward strand.
GGTTTGGGTTGAGACACACCACAGGTCAACGATACATTCACCAAACATATAATTTTCTTAAACAAAAAAATGTTCGGTTACGCTTCGAACCAGAAAGGTGATATACATAACCCTAACAAGGAAATGTTTAGGAACATTTTAAAAATTTTCTCATACTTTGCCTTAAAAACTTAAAAAATTGTTGGTTAAATGGAAACATATAGTGTTATATATGGAACAGAATAAGATATATATAATTTTATATTAAATTATACAGAAAAATAAATTTTGTATTGACCCTCATATAATTTTATATAATTATATCAACCGTGCTCCTTTTAATCCGAATCAGGATTCAATTATATATAACTAAATATGACTACATTTAACAAATTTTGAAAATATCTCACGCGATATATAATCATATATGATTTATTATGTTTGCATCAAGTTATATATTGTTATATATGTTTATTTTTACTCGGGAAGTTATTTTGTCAAAAAGGCGTTACTATTTTTTCAGCATATTTCAGATAAGTTGTTATGTCAAATGAAAATTGATAAAATTTCGAAATAAGTTGATTTGACACGTGTGATATCTTTGGATCTAGACGAGCTACAATCACGCTGACTAGACAGAAAGATCCGTTTTTAAAAGTTATATTTACCATAAAAGTATTGGAAAATTTTCTTATGTCGAGATAAGTGCTTCTGTCATATGTCCACAGATATGTTGTGTTGATTTGATTTGATTTAATTTCTAAGAACATATGAAAGAGGTGCTTCCAAATAATTAAGTAAAGAACTGGTGAAAGATGTTTTTATTGTTATTTTGTAGCATTTTTGGAAGTGATTTTAAAAGTACTTCCTACGGAACATGAAGTTCGGCACCTATCGCTACTTTGTATGTAGTGAAGCCACTAATTCTTTTTGAACCACTTCGTTTATTTTTTGCTGGGTAGTTAATTATATAATTTAAAAAAATAAAAATAAAACAATTCGCTGTATTACTTCTAAAAAAATTAATAAACTATTTTTTAGGTTGTTACACTATTTAGGGTATTTATTGTTTCTATTGGCTGTTTCATTGCGACTTCAGTTTTGACATTTTAAGATTTTGGCAAAAAATCAAACTAAACTAAAAATGGGCAATTTTTCATATATTATTTTATGAAATTCGAAGATGGCGATTGACTAATACACTATGGCGTTTGACCAATGCACTACAACTGAAATGTCCATACGGACATCAAAATATCAAAATTGTATTTTTTTAAGAAAAAATTTAAAACACAATTTTTAGCATACAGGTATATTTAAAAATTTTTTTTTTGACTAACATAACACTACTTTGGCAAAATTGTGTCTGTCTGTCCGTCCGTCTGTCTGTTGAAATCACGTTTTTGGCAATAATCCGGAACCGATTTAAACGCATGGTACCAAAAGTTGCGTAATTCTCCTAGGCAGAAACTGATGTATTTTTTTTTGGAAATCGGTTAAGTATTTTAAAAGATATGAGAGAAAATGTAAAGGTACCTCAAAAATAATGGTGAATTTTACACAAAAAAATGCTATAACTTGACACCTGTTGAATGAATGAGAACGAAACTTGGAATTTAATGTAATTTTATCATTCCTAACACTCACAAAAAATTTGGGAGGAATCGCACAATGGGGAGAGGCACCAGAAATTTAACCCAAAATTTTAAAATGATTTATCTTGGCTCATGGTTGACATATTCAAATAAAATTTTAAATAGGTTCATATTTTATTGTTCTCAACGTTTTCCTGGTTATTTTGGTACCAATTATGGCAAAATCGATCAAGGGGTTACGAAGCTATGAGCATTGAGATGAGTTTCAATATAAACCTCCATGATATGACGTGGCTTCGCGCCATTTTGTAGTTGATGCTAATTTGGCTTGTTAGTAGTTATTTGTATCAATAGAAGTAAAAAATACGTAGTATATGTCATACACGTGGTTGCTTTTATATAATTTTCATACATACTTATAAAATATTTTTTTTTTTTTTTGTTTTTTATATATTTACATTGCACTATGGTTCCGGTCATCGCTTTTATTGGCCAAAATTACAAAACTGGAAAATTTTCTGGTTTGAAATAGGTTTTGTGTTAAAAATTGTTATAAGTTTTTTGTTTTCCATGTAGAGTATTAGGTCAATTCGATTACCTTACTACAATCTACTAATGTTTACTCATTTTACTACAGCTGGAATTTTTCAATACAAAAAGTAAACAAGACTTTCCAGTTGTAGTAAAAAATAGTAAGAAATTTAGGTAATCGAATATACCTATTATAAGAAATTTTTTATATTTAAACTCAAAAAATAATTGAAAAAATTGAAAAAAATTCGTTTTATTTTATTTTTATCTAAATTTGTTTTTGAACGGTAACTAAGTGTATACAAAAACAAAATATGTTTTCTGTTGTTTGTAAGTGTTTATGATTTTCTATAAAATCAATTTTGGCCAAGAAAGGTCGTCTGCGTCTTGTGCATTGGTTAACATTGTGGAGGGTATTTAAAGAGTCGGCACAGCCGAATATAGCTTTCTTACTTGTTAAACACTGTTTTTAAGTTGCAAGCTGCAAAGTTGTATACAGTTATCTCTTAAATTCAAATGTTAATTTAAAGTAAAATTAACACGTTTTTTTATAACATAATATTGTGATAGAGGAAGTACCGTTTTTACCATTAGGGCACACTGGGCACGTGCCCAGCGCCCCTGACCTAAGGGGCTCCGAAATGCCAAAAAAATCGCTTAAACGAACAAATTTTTTTTTTTAATTTGTTTTTAAAGAAAATTTCACATTTACTTACAGAAAAATTCTCAGAATCTAACAGATTTTTCATATACATCTGAGATTTTTTCTACACGAGAAATTTGTCCTATATCACGGACAAGTCCAAGTCTCAAACTCACAGAAAATTTTCCTACATAAAAAGTTTCAGATAGTGAAATATTTTTCGAACAGAAAAATTTTCAGATTTTAAAAGTATAAAGTTCATAGAATTTTGTCAAAATAAAATGTCTCAGATTTTGAGACACTTATCGTATGCAAAGTCTCAGATTCTGCACTCAAAAAAAAAAGCCTTGTCAAATTACTAGAAAAAGTCTCGTAATCCCATTTTACCAATATTTGACAGTTTTCCTTGTTTTTTAACAAATAAAATTCGATCGAAATTTACATGTTTTTTGTAATTTTACAGTTTTTCTTGTAATTTTACAAATTTCCAAGATTTTTTTCAAAAAAATCTAGTATATTTACGAGAACTTGTGACGGGAACATATACACATTTTTTTATAAAATTTCGTTCAGTGTAGTTAAACGTATTTTTAAATTAATATCAACTTCGTTTTGCTACTGGTCTACACTGGACATTACATTGCTACGAAATATATGTTGATGTAAAATTAACCAGTGCATTTCCAACTAAAAGAAAAGTTTTGTAAACACATGCAGACAATGCAAATCATAGCCAACCACGAGTTTGGCATGGATTCAGTCTTTCATTTGCATTTATAACTCAGAGTAGTGTTCTACATTGATATACACTATTACGATTGGAAACTTAAGCTACAAGATCAAAAAGGAAACGCGTTTTTTTTGTATCGAAAATTAAATTCATAAAAATAAAGTGGTAGACAACTTGCGGGCTAAATTAACCACTGAGCCAAACAAGTCACCTCCTGCAACAAAGAGCAAGTGTTATTCTATAGGATCGTTAAGGATAATTGCTTCGAGTTAGGGTGCTCCGAAGGAAGAAAACCATACGCCTCGGGTAAGCTAACGAAAAAAGCATATGCACAGGTTTTATTTAGTAATGTGTAAAATCATGCAGGATTTTGTGGGCAAAAGTCAGGGAGATACCGTACAGACGACTTGATGTGGCGGGCTGTCTCGATCATCCAGAAACACGTGTCCTTACACAAAATCCCGAGGTGGAAGTAAAAATTGGTTTGCCTAACTTTTTCTTTTAAAACCGTGAGTAAAACCTTATAGCAGTTACATGATACACATGTTTCAATAGTGCGGACAAAATCCATTGAAAAAAAAGATATAAGATACGTGACTTGTAGTTTTTTTTTAAAGACTTTACCCGAAAACTTCGTCGTTTTTACCCAGAGGTAGACATTTACATTTAATTTAAAACACACATAACCCAAAGCACGTGGTTATGCAAATTTGACCTGACGTTTCCTTCCATTTGAGTTTTCCATAACCTCAACTAAATTTTCTACGCTAGAATCTCAATAAGTAGCATATAAACCGATTTTAGTTTATTAATACGCTAGTTTCTTATAAGATAAAAACGTAACATCTATATCAATTTTAAATAAGTAAATTTAAACACATTGCAATAGCCTAAACTCGATGTTTTAACATGGGTTACAGGGCCTTTGTAACAACACGAGAAACGTGGAGTCTATTCTATTGAAAATGTATAAAACATAAGCTTTAGCTATATTACAAAAACAAAAAAATGTAAAATTATATCGACTTAGTCATATGAACTAGATCTAAATAATATTAAATAAAACACTGATTACTATAATGTGAAATTTTCAAGTTTTGTGATGACTTAAGAGTCTTGTTTTTTTTTTACGGTTAGGATGTAACAAAGTGAGAAAGTTTGGTAAGTTCGCTTTATGGGGTACCTCACTCTTTTAATTGTCAGGCGAAGTGGTACCACGGATGGCTGAAACAATGCCATAAACGGGGTGGGCAGCCTGAGGAGGATATGACCATCTACATTCTTACTAACAACGTCCTTGTTCGGTTTTTCGTGTGCGATATTGTCCGAATACTGTCGATTGTCCTTCCCTTTAAAATATTGTCTACCATCCGCTCTTCAAGTATACCTCTTTCCCACACATTTTTCTTGTTAAATTTTTGGTCCTGTCCCTTGGCACGTTAATTTTTGTTCGCGAGTGCAGCGGAAGAAGAACCTCCCCATCCGGCGAGCCAAGCCGAGCAGCCGACCAACGTGCCGCTTCCGCAAGCCCTAAGGCCACTCGTTACAAACTTCTTGTTTTATTTCGCCAAAAAAGTTGTAAATTTACAATATAGAAGAATTCCAAAATTTTTGACTACGAAAAAAACACTTTTTCGGCCTTACCTATTTTAATTGTATTAAAAATTGGTATATATGTTCTTCTGATTTTTGTTGAATTTCGGTTTTTGTATTTTAGTCAAAATTGTGAATGGTTCGCGTTTTATCGCTGTTCAAAGTTGGTAATTTGCAACAATTGTATGATAAATACACAATGTTTAAATGATCATATCTTTGGAACGCATCATCCGATTGCCACGAAATAAAGCGCAAAATAGTGGTTATGTCCTGTACTTAAAACAGAATTTTAAAAAAGGATAGGATGCTTTGCAAAAAGGATATTGAAATTAAAAAAATGTCCTTAATTTGCAAATATCTCAAAATGCGTATCTTTAATTTTCCTATATTTTTTTGAACATATAGCCCAATATGTACCTAACAACATATGCAAATCCCAAATTGGGGTGATAAGCAGTTTAATTGTAAACGCGGTTTCATGAAACGCCTTATTGATTTTTGTTAATAAATCTCGTTTACAAATGAAAAACAATTTCTGCGCACTAACCGCGAATATTTTTATATGTATTTTTGATCGCTAAACTCAAAAATTTCATTAAAACAACATTTCGCGAATACATTTTTGTTAAATGAATTTTTTAGCGTTTTTTGGAGGTATTTTAACTATTTTGCTTATATCCCAGCAAAACTTTGGTAATGGGTGGTGATTATATAACACATTACCAGGTAATGTATATACCTTATTTGTAGCATTATTTTAGGATGTCTTACCAAGCATTTGTTCCACAACGTATTATTTTAAATAAATAATGCTTTACTAATAATTTGTTACGTAATGAATGATTATTGGAAAAAATGTATTTCCTATTTATTATTTCTAAACATTAAATCATAGATGACTTATATTTGGTTACATTATGTATTATTTCAAAGTTTGAAATAATGCATTATTTATAATTGGATGCATAATACATTACAATAACATAAAAAATAAATATTTTATAAAAAATGCATACGTTTAAACTAGAGATGGGCTCACGACAGGAATTTTCTAATGACACACACTCACTTACGAGCATATTTTATATACTTACACTCACTTACAATCACGTGAGTAAATTTAATACAAAATTACGTTTTCACTACTCGTAACACCTTATATATTATCTTCTGGTATGCTATATTATTTCATTTCTCGTAACCAATAAAATATCATATATTTTACACCTTACTCGTATTCTTCGTTATAAATTTATGACTTATTTTATACCTTACTGGTATTCTTTGTGATAATGTGGATGCATTACTTTGAGTCTCATCGCCTGTTAAAATCATCAATGCTGCAATGTATAAAATAAGAGATCTTATACCTTATTTTATACCTTATTTGGTAATCTAAGTTTTGCTGGGATATTAAGTTCTGTTTAACTGATCTTCTCGCAATAAAAACCAAACTAAAGATAATCAAATTTCCAACAAATCCTACATTCATAATTTTCTCGTCAGTTCATAGCTTTACACGCAAATAATTTTTTTTAGCGTTATTTAAAGGTATTTTGACTATTTTTCTTATATCTTGAGTTCTGTTTATCTGATCCTTCCGAAATAAGAACCAAATTAAAGACAATCAAATTTCCAACAAATCCTTCATTCATTATTTTTATATCAGTTCATAACTTTACGCGCAATAGGCAAACATATGACTAATATAAGTTTTTTGATTAACAAATTGTTGAAAAAAAATTTAAAGAAATAGAAATCTTTGCAATTAATTAAGTTTTTTTATTTATCTGCAAAGCCTGAACATTTAGAAATATAATAAAGTTGATTTGATGAAAATCAATAGGTTTACTCCGAAGTTATCACAAATTATATGAAAATACATGAGAAAAGCACTAAAGGTATTATACTGATATATAAAAAAAGTAAAAAATTAAGCTGTTTAAAAAAACAAGGAAAATCTTTAGGGTAGTTTCATAAAATTTTTCATAACTTTGGTATTTGCTCATAGATTTTAATGAAACCCTTTTATAATCGTTGTAAATGTTCAGGCTTTTAAGATTAATAAAAAAATTTGTAACGATTTCTGTTTTTTTAAATTTTTTTAGAAATGAGCTTTGTTAATAAAAAAATGGTTTTCCTTGTTTGCCTATTGCGCGTAAATTTATGAACTGATATAAAAATAATGAATGAAGGATTTGTTGGAAATTTGATTGTCTTTAATTTGGTTCTTATTTCGAAAGGATCAGATGAACGGAACTCAATATATAAGAAAAATAGTCAAAATACCTCCAAATAACGCTAAAAAAATTATTTGCGCGTAAAGCTATGAACTGGTGAAAAAATGATGAATGTAGGATTTGTTTGAAATTAGATTATCTTTAGTTTGGTTTTTATTGCGAGAAGATCAGATAAACAGAACTTAAGATATAAGCAAAATAGTTAAAATACCTCCAAAAAACGCTAAAAAATTCATTTAACAAAAATGTATTCGCGAAATGTTGTTTTAATGAAATTTTTGAGTTTAGCGATCAAAAATACATATAAAAAAATTATTCGCGGTTAGTGCGCAGAAATTGTTTTTCATTTGTAAACGAGAGTTATTAACAAAAATCAATAAGGCGTTTCATGAAACCGCGTTTACAATTAAACTGCTTATCACCCCAATTTGGGATTTGCATATGTTGTTAGGTACATTTTGGGCTATATGTGCAAAAAAATATAGGATAATTAAAGATACGCATTTTGAGATATTTGCAAATTAAGGACATTTTTTTAATTTCAATATCCTTTTTGCAAAGCATCCTATCCTTTTTTAAAATTCTGTTTTAAGTACAGGACATAACCACTATTTTGCGCTTTATTTCGTGGCAATCGGATGATGCGTTCCAAAGATATGATCATTTAAACATTGTGTATTTATCATACAATTGTTGCAAAATACCAACTTTAAACAGCGATAAAACGCGAACCATTCACAATTTTGACTAAATAACAAAAACCGAAATTCAATAAAAATCAGAAGAATGGATGTGTTAATTTTTGGATAAATTGAACCACCATCGGCGGATTGCCGATGCTATTTAATATGGAACCAGTCTATAAGAATAACAAGTCTTTTTCTAGTAATTTGACAAGTTTTATTTGAGTGTATAGGAAAAGTCTGAAATTCTGAGACATTTTTCGTATAGAAAAAGTCTCAGATTCTAAGACATTTTTCGTATAGAAAAAGTCTCATATTCTGAGACATTTTTCGTATAAAAAAGACTTGCAAGGGAAGTCACTTTAAAAAATGAAATAACTCCCAATATTTGGGAGTTATTTAAAATCAAAATAATAACTCCCAAAAAAAATGAAAGAACTCCCAATGAAATAAGTGCCAAAGCAAATGAAATAAGTTCCCATTGTTTTTTTGTAATAAAGGTTTTCTGCGTAGCCGGCCTTCGGCCGGGCTTAGGGATTACATACTCCATGCATTAAACCCACCCTCTCTGCAAACCAAAGCTATTTTGGTTATCAGGCCTTTTTGAGGCATAACAAATTTGATAGCGTAAAGGCCTGCTACCCTAGAAAACTTTACTTTGTGGAGAGGGTGGGTTTAATGCATGGATTTTGTAATCCCTAAGCCCGGCCAAAGGCCGGCTACGCAGAAAAAATTTTAAGCAAAAAAAAAAAAAAACAAGTAAGAGTGTTAAATTCGGCTGTGCCGAATCTTTTATACCCTCCAACATGCAAATAAATAAAAAAAAAATTGCAGGGGCGTCTTTTTTTTGGGGGGGGGGGTCGGTAGTGGTAATTGGGGGGCACAATTCCTCTCGAATAAGTGTTAAAAAAATAATTCTTATGCTTTTTGCACTAAAGAAATACAAATTTATCATTATATAAAAAAAAAAAAAATTATTCCACGCCCATAAAAAGGGGGGGGGGGGGGGCGGACGGTAAAACGATTTTTTCTAATTCTGTGGGTCCAAATGCAGGACCTTGAACTTCTTGTAGCATTAAAATGTTGGATTTGTTAAACAAAAACACAAAAAATCATGTAAAAATATGGTATTTTTCAGAGGTTTGTTTAGTTCTTCAAGGGGGAACTTTTTTCCCCCTGGTCCGATTTTGCCCATCTCCGAACTTAACCAACCTATGAACATAAGACATATATGTGCCAAATTTCAGGAGTCTACCACTATTATTTTGGACTGTATCGTGTCTTCCACAGACGGACGGACGGACAGACGGACGGACGGACGGACGGACGGACAGACGGACATCGCTAGAATGTCTTAGAATCGATCACTGATCAATAATATATATACTTTATGGGGTCCTGCACCGATATTTCGATGCGTTACACACGGAATGACAAAGTGAGTATACCCCCATACTGTAGTTGGAGGGTATAAAAACAGTTGCACAGAGGTGTATATTGTTTTCAATTAAAATGAAATAAGTCCCACCATTGATGAAATAACTCCCAATGCTTAACAAGAAATGAAATAACTCCCAATCTATTTTTTGTTGGGTGTTTTTCATTCGGAAGCTATTTCATAATGAAATAAATCCCAACAAAATTTGTGCAATAACTCCCACTACACTGGGACTAATTTCATAATGAAATAAGTCCCAAATCGTATGTAAAATTTTTTGGAGTTGTTTCATTTTTTTTGGGGAGTTATTTCATTTGGGAGTTATTGCGCAGTACCAAAAAGTAGGGGGAAAACAAGGCCATTTTTCCGTTTTTTTTCGTTTAAATTTCGAAATAAGTTGATTTGACACGTGTGATATCTTTGGATCTAGACGAACAACAATCACGCTGACTAGACTAGATCCGTTTTTAAAAGTTATATTTACCATAAAAATATTGGGAAATTTCTAATGTCGAGATAAGTGCTTCTGTCATATGTCCACAGATATAATACCCGTAGTAGTTGTAGTTTAATGTGTTGCAATTATAAATAATTTTAGTACAATATTCTTGATTGAACTGTATGTACTATAAAAATATTTTCTTCGAGTTTAATTTTTTTTTTTTTATTTCACCAATTCGTTACGAGCTAACAATAAGTACAAGTTTTAGTGGAGCAAAATTTTTATTTAAGTGTAAGTCGGTTGGAAATGAAAAGTTCGCGCGAATTGTTTGATTGTAAATCGGTTGGAAATGAAAAATCTTTTATGTTCACAGCCAAGCTGCTCTAAATGCTCTTAAAAGCTTTTATACCAAGTCGAAAGTAGTTTTCGAATGCTTCGAGAACTTACAAAGTTTAGGGAGTATGAACAAGGTGAAACTAATATGGGTACCAGGTCACTTAGGTATTCAAGGGAACGAGAGAGGTCACAAAACTATGAGCGGATGGTATTGGTATTTCTGTACATATTGATCCACCAATCCAGCGCTTCAGATCGCTACGCGGCATTTAAAACACTGAAATGGCTAACAGAAAGTGGAGAGAGCAAACAACAAGTACGATTAGTACACAGAAAATAATATTGTATATTTTATTTTAATTAAAATTTTAATTGTTTTTTAATTTAATATCAATTAAATTTTAAATTAATATAATTAATTGTTTAATCAAATTTTTAATTTTTTTAAATTAATATTTTAATTGTTTTTTTGGTTTAATATTAATTAAATATTTAACCCTTGCGAAATAATGTAAGAGACAAAAAAGTTGAAAGAAAGTATGAAGTGAGGTTGAGATTGCTAGAAATAGAATTGAAGTGTTGGAAACTGTCAAAATTTATTCTGTAGAAACTAAAAATATTCACATATATAAAAAACAGTTTTCATTAACAAGACAAACCGACATTTAAAATCCTACTGATGATGACACTAACTGGGGTGTTTGAAACCGGTATAGGAAATATCAGAAATGTCTATAATTTTTAGAAATTCAATTTTTCTTCTGCATTTTTTCAACTTGAACCCTTATATTTAATTAATATAATTAATTGTTTAAATAAATTTTTAGCTTTACTTATTTTTATACCCTCCAACTACAGTATGGGGGTATACTCACTTTGTCATTCCGTGTGTAACGCATCGAAATATCGGTTTAGGACCCCATAAAGTATATATATTATTGATCAGTGATCGATTCTAAGACATTCTAGCGATGTCCGTCTGTCCGTGCGTCCGTCAGTCTGTGGAAGACACGATACAGTCCAAAATAAAAGTGCTAGACTCCTGGTATTTGGCACCTATATGTCTTATTCATAGGCTGGTTAAGTTCGGAGATGGGCTAAATAGGACCAGGGAGGAAAAAGTTCCCCCTTGAAGAAGTAAACCAACCAATGAAAAAAGGTAACTTTTTATCGGTTTTTTTGTATTTTTGTTAAACAAATTAAACATTTTTATGATTGTAAAAGTTCGGAGTCTTGGACTTGGACGCAGGGGATTTGAAAACGACTTTTTTTAGGTCCGCCCCCTTTTGTGGGCGTGGATATTAGCAAATAATTTATATAATGATGAAAGTGTATATCTTTTGTGCAAAAAGCATAGTAATAAAATTTTTAAACATTTTTGACCAGAGAGAAGGTGTCCCCCCGACAAGCCCCCCGCCCCCAAAAAAAAAATCGCACCTGCAATTTTTTTTTTAATTTTTTTTTATCGTTGGAGGGTATACAAGATTCGGCACAGCCGAATTTAACACTCTCACTTGTTTTTTTTTTTTATTTGATTTCCGTGTGTGCGAGTATGTGTTTATCTCTTGCATTTTTTTACTAACGAAAACAAATATAGAAGTATAAACAGTTTTTATTTCTCATATAGATTTTTGAATTCTCATTTTGTTTATAGTTTTATGTGTATGTATATTAGGGTGGCAGCTATTTTGCAAATCTTAGAATTTCAAGGGGTGCATCCCTATTTTTTTTTTTTCATTTGGCCTAAAAATGCTATGCTAAAAATTTCAGCCAAATCGGACAACGTTAACACGAGGCGCATCGAGGTCAAAGGTCAAACACACGAAAATGGCCATATTTTGATGAAAAACATTGAATAAATGGTGTTGTATTTTGAATATATCGTTAAAAAGTGGTACACGAGTTGTTTTTAGTATAAGAAGTTATATTAAAAATTTTCGGGTTTTCAAAAATTAACCCTTGTAAGCCTTTCGGGGTCAAAATGACCCAATTTTTACAAAATGACCACTAACACACGAAAATCAGCCCCAATTTTCTAATTTTATTGAAATAAACCAATGGAAAACGATATTTATATTCTATTCAATCATAAATACTCAGATATGAAATACTGTCTTTCTAGGATGTCATTAACCCGTTTCATGGTTAGGCCAAAAATATTCACTATATTTGGCGTGGTTCTCAAAACTGATATTTTGATTTTTTAAAAATTTTCTTAAACAAAATTAAGAAAAATGCTGAAAAAACCACAGAATCTTATAAAATATATTTTTTTTTTTTAAGTTTACAGCCTACTCGGATTTCAAAGTTGCAAATCATAACTTTTAAATTTAAAAAATAACAAATACAATTACTCAACTTTGCTTCGCTATAAAACCTAAACTAGTCAAGGAATTGGCACAAAACTTTGTAATTGCATGTTTTGAAGTGTTAGCTCTCATTTGGAATCAATTTGGAAAAAAAATAAATTTTTTTTTTTTTAGTTTTGGCCGGTTTTTACCTCTGTGCACTGACTATGTCTTTACGGCATAAATATATTTGGTAAAGTTTGAAGAAATATTTTTTTTTTTTAAACCTTTACTGTTTTTTTTTAAATTATTTTTTTTTATTAATACAATTAAAATTTTAATTTGTTTTAAGATTTCTTTAATAAAACTTTTAATTTATATAATTAAAATTTTAATTATTTTTTTTTTAATTTTATTTTTTTAATTTATAGTATTAAGTTTTTAATTAACTAAATATAATTTTTTTTTAATTAACGACATACAAATATTGTTAATTTATATGCGCAATTAAGTGATTGGTCCGGATTTAATTAATTTTTTAATCAAATCTACGAATTTTGTAATTAAATTTTTTTTTTACTTTTTTTGTGTGGGCTGGTTTTAAAATGGGCCAAATCAAGTTCAATTTTTTTTTTATATTTTTTTTCCGAATCTACATAGGGGTGTAATATAGATCGCCTCCGTGAACTAACTGTTTGCAGGTGCACCCTGGGTAACGCTAACTGATCTATAACTTCTGGCTGCCAAACTATCAGATCCAATCTGATCTCCTGGTAAAACGACGAAAATTGTATTCACAAAATACTAAAACAATGCAGCCCGCAAATAGAACCAACAGCTCTTCTAAGGGCTTCCAGACAAAGATGATCGGACCTTCAGTCCGAATACTACAGCTTAACATTGAAGGAATGAGCAAAGCAAAAGGTGATTATCTTAGCCGTATGCTTAATGACGACAACATAGATGTGGCAGTGATACAGGAAACACACATAGCAACGGAAGATGAGTTTAGAACCCGTGGCATGATTGAGGGCTACAATGTTATTGGGGTCCTGTTCCATCGATCATATGGGTCTGCTACATATGTTAAACGTGGTATTGAAAATGCAAAACTTATTAGTATCAGCTCCAATGATAATATATTCACCATAACAACTCAAGTAGGTGGAATCAACATCACGAACATCTACAAACCACCTAATGTGTTGTGGCCCCAAACAGTCCTTCCAGTTTTCCCACATCCATCGGTATACACTGGAGACTTTAACAGCCAACACACTTCCTGGAGATACACGTTCGACGATATCAGTGGTACAATGTTAACCGAATGGGCGGAAATAAACAATACTCGTCTAGTTTTTGATGCTAAGGACACAAGCACGTTTCATTCCGGCCGGTGGCGTAGGGCCTATAATCCTGACCTTACATTTGTCAGTTTAAATGAAGATCACACTCCACTCTCTACACGACGCAAGGTACTCCATACATTTCCAAACAGCCAACATCGACCCGTATTCCTTGAAACTGGAATCCACATTCCGCTGGTCCAGTCAGTTCCAAAACCAAGATGGAATTTCCGTAAAGTCTCTTGGACTACGTTTGCTTTAGCTCTTGACGCTAATATAAGATGGATTAATCCAACACCAAAAAATCACTCACGCCTTATAAATACAATTATTTCAACCGCTAAGAAACATATACCAAGAGGTTTTCGTAAGCAATATATACCAGGTTGGTCAGAAGAAAGCGATGCACTTCATGCTGAATATCTTAGTACTGAAGACCCCCTAATCGCTAATGAATTGCCAAACTCCCTCGACAACTCTCGTACTCAGAAGTGGCAGCAGACCGTGGAAAGTACAAACTTCTCACATTCCAGTCGACAAGCGTGGAGCCTACTTCGTAAGTTGGGAAGTAGTACGCCTATCACAACACATAAGTCAGCAATACACCCAAACGATATTGCGCTTAATATAAAGAAATCATCCAAAATTATCTCGAACAAAAGTGATACTATCGCCATCAAGAAGAAACTCAAAGCGCTAAGATCAGAAACACAAATTATTCAGGATTACTCAGGCCCATTCTATGTAGACGAAATTAATGTTGCCATCCAGCAGCTTAAACCAGGAAAGTCTGCAGGTTCAGATGGTGTGTTCCCTGAATTCTTCATTCACAGTTGTAAAAATTTTAGAAAATGGTTATCTCAATTTTACTCTAATATCATGTTGACTGGACACGTACCTACTGCGATGAAAAGATCCAAAATCCTTGCCCTACTAAAAACAGGCAAACCCAATGATCACGCTGATAGCTACCGTCCTATTGCTCTTCTTAGTGTCGTGTATAAAGTTTTAGAAAGACTTATCTATAACAGAATTGAAACTACTGTGAACAACATTATTCCAGTGGAACAAGCAGGGTTCCGATCAGGACGAAGTTGCACCGACCAAGTACTTGCCCTGACCACATATATCGAATCCGGCTTCCAAGCTAAGCTGAAAACGTCTGTAGCTTTTGTTGATCTAAAATCAGCTTACGATACAGTGTGGAAAGATGGTATGATATATAAATTCCTTAAAATCATACCATGCATCAAAACGGCAACTCTACTTAACAACATGTTAAGTGACAGACATTTCATAGTCTTTCTTGATGGAAAGCAAAGTCGTCAATGTAAGCCTCCCACAGGGTTCGGTACTTGCTCCTCTTCTTTTCAACGTATATACTCATGATATACCATCTACTTTATCCAAAAAATTCACATATGCCGACGACATAGCTATAGCCACACAGCACTCTGATATGATGCATTCTGAAAGGGTCCTCACACAAGACCTGTCCTCATTAGGCGAGTACTTCAAAAAATGGCGCCTATGCCCCAGTTTAAACAAGACAGAGGTTTCTTGTTTTCACCTTAATAACAATCAAGCAGATTGCAAGCTTAAAGTATACTTTCACGACGTTGTTTTAAATCATAATCCAACACCAAAATACTTGGGCGTTACACTAGACAGAACTTTAACGTTCAAACGTCATATAGAAAAAACAGCGGGGAAAATAAAAACAAGAAACAACATTATACAAAAATTAGCATCTACAACCTGGGGCGCATCAGGTAGTACTCTCCGATCTGCAACTCTTGGTCTAGTTTACTCGGCTGCAGAATACTGTGCTCCAGTCTGGTTAAACAGCGCTCACGTTGGTAAAATAGATGTCCAGCTAAACGCATCAATGCGAATTATATCAGGGACAATGTCCTCAACACCAATAAGATTCTTACCAGTTCTTTGCAATATAGTTCCACCCGATATAAGACGCCAAAATGCTCTACTGCGTGAATATAACAAGATCTTATCGAACCCAAATCTCCCAATCCATGACTACATCGACACATGTTTGGAAAACAGACTGCCATCTCGTAAACCACCTCTTAAATTAGCGAGGGATTTAAAACAATCAAACTTTGAGGCTCATAACATCTGGAAAAATGAGTGGAACATCTCCTCCCGTGAAGATCTCTTCCAGTTCCAAGACCTCACTAGCATGCCACCTGGTTCTGAGCTACCCAGGCTACTATGGGTAAGACTTAATCGTATCCGAACCAACCAAGGCAGATGCGCGGCAACACTTTATAAATGGGGTTCCGCTAATACTCCCTATTGCGACTGCAGCAACGTTGTACAGTCGATGTACCACATAACATCAGAGTGCCCGCAGAGAAGATTTTCACAACACTTTTCCGAATTAAACAACGCAGGACCTGCAGCTGTACAATGGCTGTCAAACATGGATATCAATATATAACTTGCTTACTTATTTAATTCTATGTTTCTTTTCTTTATTATGGAAGCTAATAGTAAATTTGCTTAACTCTGTTTTATAATTGTTTATATTATTTTATTAATATTTTTATGTTAAAGCCATACGATAAATAAATAAATTAGTAAATTTAAACACGAAAAAATTTTAAGTTGTCCAACATTTAAAATGGTATAAATAAATCTGTGTTAATCCTAAGATTTAACTAAATTTATTTTTCACACTTTACATTTTGGACAAAGCTTAATTTGTTTTTCTGTTTAAATTTACTAATTGTCATTCACTAAATGTCATTTCAGAAAAAAATTATAAAAAAAAAATCAGGACTTGATTTGACCAATTTTTTAACTAAAAAGAGTCAATCCTAATCTTAATCCGGTCTGCAAAAAACAAGGCAAGTCTCAGATTCTAATAAATTTTTTTTATAGAAAAATTCTCAAATTTTCCATAAAGAAAATTTTCTTATCTTTCCTATAGAAAAATTTAAAGATTCAGAGACTTTTTTCCTATAAAAAATTCAGATTCAAAATTATTTTTCCTATAGAAAATTTTTGGGATTCTTGGACATTTTTCATAGAGAAAAATTCCCCCCCCCCCTTTCCCTTTCTTTCTTTTTACTCATCTTCTTCTCTGGTTTTTTCTAAAGAAGAATTATTAGATTTTTTCTAATCAAAAATTCTCTAGATTTTTCCTTTAGTAAATTCTCAGATGATTTATCATATAGAAAAATTGTTAGATTTTTTTATAAAAATTTTTAGATTATTCCAAAAGGAAAATTCTCAGATTTTTTGTAAAAAATTCAAAGAAAAATAAAAAAAAAATTTGAAATTTTTCGTATACAAAAATTTCCAAATTTTTTGTCTAGAAAATTCCCAAATTTTTTGTCGAGAAAAATTCTCATATTTTTTAAAGAAAAATTTTAATATTCTTAGACTCTTTTTATATAGAAAAATTTTAACATTCCGAGATATTTTTTCTTTAGAAAAATTTTAAGATTCTTAGTCATTTATCATAAAAGAGTTTCTATAAAAAAAATTGTCCTACAGAAAAATTCTCAGATATTTTGTATAGAAAAGTTGTAAGGTTTTTCCTATAGAAAAGTTCGCAAATTATTCATTTGGATTTTTTTAACATTTTTTCATAAAGAAAATTCTAAGAGTACGAGACATTTTTCCTTTAGAAACATTTTAAGATTCTTATACTGTGTACAGACTGGCGTGATTTTAAAATCACCATGTGATTTTCCTTTGAACAATATCACATAGTGATTTACAAAATCATCTCAAATTGTACTAGCATAAAGAAAAATTGCAAAATCATCTCAACTTACCATGGTAAGTTCTTGTAGTGTGAACATGGCCTTAGACGTTTTTCATAGAAAAGATTCTCAGACTATTTCATTTTGCTTTTCACTTTCTTTTTTCTTTCTCCTTTCATATCAAGCATTCTCCACACATATCAAGCAAAACTTTGGTTAGATCGGTGTTGTTTTGCACTAAAAAGCAATGCAAAATGTCACTAAAAAAGCTGCAACTAGTCCACTAATAAATGATTTCTCATGAAATTTTTACAGGTTTCATCTGAAGGTTGGTGCTTTCAAAAAATGATATGGATTTTTTAGTAGTGGCGCCATCTTTATGTTATCCTACGGACTTATCAGCCGATGTGTTATGCGACTACAATATTTATTGGGTGTAGTATTCTCGTTTTTTAAGTTGTTTTTTTCTTACTACACAAAAATTAAAAAAGAAATAAGTAAAAACATTCCAATATATTTCTATTTTTTATAAAATATGTATGTTATTAAACGTTTGGCAATTTACTACACTAAAATGCCAGAGATCGTGAAAACCCCTATTGAAGAGAAAATAAGTGTGGAACATTACAAAACAAACACAACTTGCTTTAGAGTTCCTTCGATTATGCTGGAATCAAATGAACATTAAAAATGAAAAAAAAAAGAAAAAAGATACCTTTGTGCAAGGATACTCGTAACATGCTTATCAATATCCTCGTTCAAAAGAACAAACTATAAAGCTTTGCAAAAAAAAAAAACAAAAAAAATTCTCAGAAGAGTTCGAAAGTTTTCTAATTACGAAAAATTGTTGTATAGACGTAACGTAAAACAGTATTCATTACATGCCATACTCAACTCTACTTGGCTGGGGTCAAACACTTTCAAGTGCGAACAGGCAAAGCAGCAACAATTAAAATGTTTTAAACTTAACAACCGTTGCTAGTATGAGAACAAAAAAATAAAAAAAACATTAAAAGTTAAGTTGAAAATGTATTAGAAATATAGCATTGTTTAATAAATTTAAATTAACCATAGACGCAAGGGAGGAAAATGTTATGGACAAAATGAAAATTTCAATGAGTGAATTGTAGGAATTCAAAATTGTGCGTTAGTCTTTAAAACGCATAAAGTGTAATAATAAAACCAATAAAAACCAAACACTTTTTGAATAATAATTATTCTCGGAATTAAATAAGTTTTATTAAAAAATAACGCACTTCTACGAATTTGAATTGAGAAAATAGTCATTAAAAAGCATAAACAAAATTATTTTCAACAAAGTAAAAAATTCAATTTGCCAAACAAATAAAATACTCGTAATGACCAATTTACAGTGATTCTTAGAAAAAAATACATACTCATTAATTCCTAGCAAAAACATGGTAATGAGATGTGAAAAGTAATCATAACCAAGTGCATTCTTTTTAATGAGTACCCATTACTATTAACATTATTTTAAGTCCAAAAGTAACTACTTTTGAATAATAGGTTGTTGAAATACTTTTAAGTAATATAAAATTAAATAGTTTTCAGTAATATGTTATCAAAGTACATCTCAGTAATAATATCCCCATGTCCTTGCATTTTTCAACCTATACAATTAATTCAAAAATTACTTAAAAACTTAATAAAAATTAGGGAGCTTTTAATTTTTAGTGAACACAAGTTAATTTTTAAATGTGTTAATTATTTAACTTCTTATTGGTAATGGGAGTTTACTAATTATTAGTAATCGGAGGCGGTAACTAATTATTTATCTCTATACCCTTCACTTCTTATTTTTGTCTCACGCCATTATTAAAATAATTAGTGTTTCATTCAATAAGTAACTACTTATTAACATCTGTTTCGGATTACAAAATCCATTACTGGTAATGCCAAATTTTGCTGAGATTAAAAATACAGACCTCGAGCCTAATTATTTACTTAATTTATTTATAAATTAAAAGGCCGAAATAAAAACATATTAAGTTATTATTTTGTACATTTAAAATCCAAAATAAAATATTTTTGATAAAAAAATGTTTTTTCTAGCTCAATGTCATTTATTTTCCCGATTATAAATTAACATTACAAGTATGTACTTGTGTTTATTACTCTACTTTTTCTATTAATTATAATATTCCATCAACAAATACTCATAAAGTTTCGGCTTTAAAAAATTTGATAATTTTCATGATGGATTGACAATCGTTTCGGATATTTTCCAATTTTTTCATTACCAGAATTCTTTATTAAATTGTGGTAATACTATCGTACATACAAAAAAAATAAATTTCAATAAAAAATTGACGAATTTAATAAATAAATTAACTAAAAAAGCCGCGGTGAAGATTTTCAATAAACGCATTTGTAAGTCGTTTGCTGAAAATAATTTCAATGAAGAAATTCCTAGGTTAAATAAAAAAGTTAATTGATTTTATAGATTATTGACTTTTTATATATATATATATATAAAGAAAAAAAAATATTTTTTTTAAATGCACTTTTTTTGGAGTCGTTGGTTCAAACCCCCTCCGGACTAATTTTTTTTTAAATTTTTTTAATTATTATTTTATGGATTTTTTCTAAAATTAATATTATTTGCCTTTATTTGAAATAGTTAAACATTTGTATTTTTTGATTTCAATAAATTTTTTTATTGGTTCAATGAAAATTTTTATCGAAAATATTTTAATTTTTAATAAACGTGTTTATTAAAATTTTTTTTAATATTTCTTTATATTTTTTTCATATTGTCAAATATTTCAACTAACAAGGGTGGTATTTTAAAGGTCACCCACCGATTGACCTGAAACTTGTAAATGGGAAAGAGCGGACGAAAATAAGAGTTACCTGTATTTTCTTAGCTTCCCAATCCAACATTTAGCGGGTCAAACGAGAGGGGAAAACTGGCGTTTTTTCGTTTTTTGGGTATTTTTCACATTTCTCCAAATAAGGTTTTTTGATGGGCTATCCAATAGTGTATACGTCGTGTCCAAATTCGTATACGTATGACCGCCAAAATCATATATAATAATCCTCTCTATTTAAACAAAAAGAAATTTGGCCGTATCTACGAATACCCTCCACAAAGCCCTTTTCAAGTGCTAGTAAGTGAGAAAAATATTAACAATTTTGTATGTAAAAAATTAAAGTTGTTCAAGCTCGAGGTCAAGTGTTTGTAAATTTCTTTATTGCCTATATTTCGCTACACATCGCATAGCATCTTCAGAGCAAATACTAGACATTTTTTACAATCAAAAAAAATCAAAAAAAATTCTCAGATTCTGAGAAATTTTTTTCTATAGAAAAATTCTCAGATTCTGAGAAATTATTCCTATAGAAAAATTCTCGTATTCTGAGACATTTTTCCTATAGAAAAAGTCTCAGATTCTAAGATATTTTTCCCACAGAAAAAGTCTCGGATTCTGAGGCATTTTTCCTATAGAAAATGTCTCAGATTCGAATATATTTTTTCTATAGAAAAAATCTTAGATTCTGAGACATTTCTCCTGTAGAAAAAGTCCCAGATTCTGAGGCATTTTTTTCTATAGCAAAATCTTAAGACTCTGAGATATTTTACATTATTTTATTATACATATTGTTTTAAAGAGAAATACGAAGGTTTTTATTTATTACTACAGTTGGAAAAAATGCAGTTGCATCTACCAAATCTTTTCTATGTATGTACCAAATCTTTTCTATGCGCGTCCCGAATTCGGTTTTTTTTCGAATTTGAAAATGTTTCCCCCCCCAAAAGATGGGGACTTAGGAGCCATTTACGGAAAAAATAACAAAAAAAGTTTTGGACAAAAAACCAGTTGGCTACCAGCGGCTAAAGATTGCAATCTCAGTGCATTTTGAATTTTTTTTTTTTTGTTTTTTAAAAAATTTATGCCAAAAGTTGCGCAATATAGAGTAAATTCCGGGAAAAATATTAATAAAATTTCCATGGAGTAATTTTGGTGCAACGTTGCATTTTAAAGATGAAAAGTGTGTACTAAGCTAAATTGGTCTCAAAAGCTGTGCAAAATAGTGCACATTCATTAAAACTGTGTCAAAGCAGATTTTGAGACTAATTTAGCTTAAAAGAAAGAAAAAGTAAAAATTAAGTTCACCTTTTCATCTTTGAGAAGCAATGCTCCATGGAAATTTTATTAATATTTTTCCTGGAAACTCTATATTGCCGAACTTTTGGCGTCAAATTTTTGGAAAACAAAAAAAAAGTTTTTTTCAAAATGCACTAAGATTGCAATCTTTAGCTGCTGGTAGCAAACTGGTTTTTTGTCCAAACATTTATATGTTATTTTTCCCGTAAAAGGGTCCTAAATACGCATCGTTTGAGGGGGCAAGCTAAAAAAATTTGAATTCGGGACGCGCTAATGTATATTATATATTCTCCAGTAACTTCATCTAAAATTGTCCAGGAGCGTAGGAGTCGACTCAATGAAGTGTCTTGCGGAAAAAGAGTCTTTCTTCTATGGGCTCCGGGTCATAGGGGAATAATGCGCAACAAGATTGCCGATTGGCTCCAGTACAATTCCTCACAATTCGGAATCTTAGAGTGGTATAGGCTTGACACGGATGATGCTTTGTATCAATTAAAATCAATTTTCAATTAAAATCAATTTTCATGGAAATTCGGTCTAATAAGTCAACATGCAAGAATATTAAATACCCAGCAAAAAATAAACGAAGTGGTTCAAAAAGAATTAGTAGTTTCACTACATACAAAGTAGCGATAGGTGCCGAACTTCATATTCCGTAGGAAGTACTTTTAAAATCACTTCCAAAAATGCTACAAAATAACAATAAAAACATCTTTTAGCAGTTCTTTGCTTAATGATTTTGAAGTACCTCTTTTATATGTTCTTAGGAATTAAATCAAATCAAATCACAATAACATATAAACTTCCTTTTCAACTGAAACACTTAGAATGGGGGTGACACATGAAGTATGTAATTTTTTCTACGTCCAGCTTCGAATAGATTTAGGTTTTGCAAAAATGGTGACAAAATTTTGTAATGGCATTTCATTTCTCTTTATTTAGAGCTTAAAAAATCGAAAAGACGAAAATCGATTATTGATAAATTTTTCACATTTCATACAAGCAATTTGACGTTGAACTACCATTCTATATCTTATATCGAAAAAAGTTGGTCATAAATTAAATAAATACATTTACAAACTATTATTAAAGATTGTTTAAGCTTTTTATTTTTATTTTTTTGACCCAGGGCAACACTTTTTTTTGCGATTTGCTCGCGAACGCGAGCTGATGAAAACAATTGGATAACAGATTCGGAATCAGCACACTAAAATCCATATAAATCAGTTGTCAAAGGTCAAGCAAATTGAAAAAGTTCAAATTTTGTGAACCTGTGTTATCAATGAAATTAATTTTTCTATCACGTAAGGTTTTTAAGATATTCGAGTTTGAATATTGAAATATTTGTGTCTCCTCTGTAACGTATTCTTAAGTTGCTTAAACAAATTAGTACTCGATTTAGTTAAAATAAGACATCTTTATTCCAAATCTGGTATCCAAATTTTTCTATCGCGTACTGTTTTTGAAATATTGGCGTTTGAAAAACTCAAACTCCACTGTTGCGCACTTTTATATTCTTTATAAATCACACTAAAATTTTCAAACGCGAATATCTCAAAAACAGAACATGCTTAAAAAATTTGGATTGCAGTTTTGGAATCAGGAAGTCCATTTTATATGAAATCAAATCCTATTTGGTGGGAGCAACGTAAGAATACATAACAGTGGACCCCTAAAAGTGCTAAAATATTGTTTATTTTTTTTACTTTTTAACAGCGAATATCTTAAAAACGGTACTTGCTAGAAAAATTTGGACGTTAGATTTGGAAGCAGGAGACCAAAATCTACAAGGACCAGTTAAAAATTTCACTGGGAGGTTTTTGCTGTCGAACAGTGTTTTTAGTGTAAATATTACAAAAAAAATACTCTTTCAATCAATCTAACAAAAATAAGTGGAAAAAGAACTTCTAATTTAGAAGTTCTAAATCACCAAACAAAAATGACATAATCACACCCAAAATGCAAAGAAATATGTACTTCTAAAGAAGTGATGAAAAAAGCGCTTCCAAAAAGTCAAGTTATATTAACATCCGGATCACTACTTCAGAAGTTGTGATAAAAATGCTAATATATATGTACATAATAAACACTAGTGATATATGTTATACTTAAGTGTCAATCTTTCGCCACTGAAAAGTGGCGAAAAAAAGAACATACTTTGTGTATCACGCCCATATTAAATTCATCAATGTTTCAGTTGAAGAAGAAGTACATCTGGTTCATAAGTTGTGGTGAATTTTGTAGTGAATGGTAAGCTCTTTTTTTGCTGGGTACATATGTAAATACGCTTTGTGATTAGACCAGACAAGAAAGTGGCTAACTATCTACTAATTGTAAGTCTGATTAGATTAGACTGTCGCAGACTTACGGGATACAATGCCTATGTCCGTCATATTGGGTGTCTTATCAGTCCACAACACTACGTCTATTGTT
Organism: Pegoplata infirma; assembly: GCA_963921195.1. Taxonomy (NCBI): domain Eukaryota; kingdom Metazoa; phylum Arthropoda; class Insecta; order Diptera; family Anthomyiidae; genus Pegoplata; species Pegoplata infirma. The sequence goes on from OY992538.1 coordinate 158,861,197, forward strand.
GTCCAGCGCTAGACTGCGGATAATGAGTTCTGATATTCTTTCAGTGGGCATGGTGCATAACCTTCCCTTGTCGGATTTTCTTAAATTTGTAAAAGCAACTGAGAAACTTGAATAAGTACTCTTCACTCTGTTTTCCTTACACTGGTTTCTAGCCCTTTACTAATTTCCTTTTCAGGGTAAGGTAATGGATTTTTTTAAGTCAGAGCGCCATGGATTTGCCTATTTCTCTTGTTTAGACATAAGCGCTTTTTTCGAATTTCGAATTGCTTGCCCTCTCAAATGATGGGGATTTAGGACCCTTTTACGAGAAAAACTAACAAAAAAAATTCGGACAAAATCCCAGTTGACTACTAACAGCTAAAAATTGCAATCTTAGTGATTTTTTTTTTTTGTTTTTCTAAAAATTGTGTAAATTTTGAGTTGCGCAATGTAGAGTACATATTAATAAAATTTACATGGAGTAATTTTGGCGCAGCCTTGCATCTTAAAGATGTACAGTGTGTACTTAAAACTTATTTATTTTTTCTTTCAAGCTAAATTAGTCTCAAAAGCTGCGCAAAATAGATAATATTCGTTAAAACTGTTTAAAAGCAGATTTTAAGACTTATTCAGCTTTAAAAAAAAGAAAGAAAAAATCAAGTACACTTTTACATCATTAAGATGCAACGCTGCACCGAAATTACTAAATGGATTTTTTTTAATATTTTGCCCGAAATGTACTCTATACTTAGGGTGACCATTTTTTTCTGAACTCAAATCAGTACGCCCAAGTTTTTAACTCTTTTCTATAGGAAAACACTGATGTTTTTTTTCAACACACAAAAAATGTCGGTTAAAATAACAAACTCAATTAATAGTTCAATAAAAACAACTGTAGAAAAACAACTGTTGAAAAATAACTATTAAAAAAGAACTGTCAGTCACTGTTGTCCTTATTTTGCTTAAAATTAAGTTAACTTGTAACACCTTCATTTCCGTGCATTAAATATAACAAAAACCTACAGGTTTTGAGAATAAAAAATCCTGAGGCCTTTTTCTCTTAAGTTTTAATAACTCTTCCTTTTAGAAAACTTTCCAGATAATAAGCACATGATTTTTTTAAATAGCCCTGTCATTCTGAGCGCTTTTTACAATTAATTCTGATGACATCACCTCATCGAACACCTCGTACAATTACATTATCTCTCTTAAAATATAGAAAATTCATTATCCGCTGAACTTTTCGTTATAGAAAATCTTAAAAATTATGAGCACCTTTTATATAAATTTATGAAGATCAAAATAAGCTCATGCTCAGATACATTTCTGGGAACCTCTTGATTTACGAACTCTAAGCTCCTTAGAATTACTTCATATTATCTCATTGTCAGACTTAGGTTATAAAAAACTACTCTGACGACTTATTATATGGAAATTCAAGTTTTATGTAGAATTTCGAATGAAAATATTTTTTTATGCTAAAGTGTTCAAAAAAACAGTGCAATCAGTGCATATTTCAAAAAATCAGTACAAATCAGTACAACGTTTTTTCATCAGTACACGTTATCAAAAATCAGTACATGTACTGATCAAATCAGTACGAATGGTCAGCCTATCTATACTGCTCAAGTTTTGACATAAATTTTTTTAAAAACAAAAAAATTTTTTTTTTTCAAAATACACTAACTATAAGTGGAGAGTATAAAAAAATATAAAATTACTTGATTGGTATATCTGTTTGCTGACAGTATTACTTAAATTTTTACAGAGTTATATTGGACGAAAATTTAGTTAAACTAAAAACTTTTTAAATTTTTTAAGATTATATAGACTCCAAAAAAAGTGGGGAAAAAATTTGTTTAGTTCCCTAGGTCCAAGCACAGGACGTCTTCTCAGTGGGTGTCATATTGGTTGGATGCCATTTCTTTTTCTCTCTCAATAAGTTGGTTCTCTTAGTGTTTCCTTTACTATTGCATGTAAAAAACTCTCTTAAACATTAAGAAAACCAATTTATGTAAAGTGACAAATTGTTTTGGCGTCAATCAAAATCTCTGATCATCTTTACTCTATGGTCTTCTGACATAAAAATATTTCATTTGTTTTCCAAAAATACAAAAAAAAAAACTGTAAAAATTGCGAACTCAACCAGCTTTATCTATGACCAAAAGACATATTCATCCCCAACTTCTGAGTTTGCTCTTTTATTTTGGACTGCATAATGCACTACACAAACGGAAGGACGGACATTTTAAAATCCATCATTGTTCAATAATATAACTACTTTATGGGGGTTCTGGACCCATATTTCGATGGATTACACGAGGAATAAAAAATTGCAGGGTATACAAAGGAGTGAAATGCGAAAAAAAGCTAGCACCCACTTTTATAACTGTAGAGCAGAGCTTCGAAGAATTAAATCTTTTTCGAATGAATTCTCCAAAAAATCCATTCAATTTCCATAGTCAATGCATTTGATTTTATAAATCAACATTGAATGCAGTCCTTGGAATGCATTCGATTGAATAGAAAAAATGAATGCATTCGATTTCTCTTTCATTCGATTTAGAAAAATCGAATGCATTCGATTTTTCATCATTCCACTGTGAATGTAATCGATTTTTTAAATAGATAGAGCAAAACGGAGCTAAATTTTGGTACATAGTATCGTCGACCCTCTTCCTATGTGATGACCAGGGAAATCAAAAATATGCTCTTAAAAACACGTTTTATGCGCTTAAAAAAATTCCCTTAAAAACGGAAAATATGCTCTAAAAACAATAAAAATATGCTCTTAAAAAAATGATGTCCCCTTTTTTTTGGCGTTTTTTACAATTTGTTTGTGAATAGACCCAAAAATACCGGTCTGTGGGGTGGTTAGAGGGTTAATATGTTCTACAAAAATATTTGCTGAATATACCCTACACTCAGATCTAAAAAAAACATAGTATCATACACCGATATGAAGCAAGAACAGACCAAAGGGGAATCAATCGTCAAAACCCCGTAATTTTGGAAAAAGTTTCAAATTGTTGTTCAATGTAATTTTTTTTCTAGCAGAGTTTCCAGACATTTCAAATTGACAAGAAAACAAAACAAACATTTCAATACACTTACAAAATTAAAAAAAAAAAAACATTCCACAAAAATTAAAAAATTTTATAAATAAGTGCTGTTATAAAAAAAAGGGGAAAAAATGCTCTAAAAACTTAAAAATGATCGAAAAATTTAAAAAATATGCTCTTAAACGTGAAAAAATGCTCTAAAAATATGCTCTTATGCTAAAATATGCTCTAAACCCTAAAATATGCAAAAATATGCTCTTAAGGCTAAAATATGCTCTAACAAATCGATGCCAGATTTCTCAAAATCTTCTGAAACGGATAAATACCTTACCCATTTATCAATACAACGCGCAGGAAAATACATGATACTGCATATTTTTGGTTTCCCTGGTGATGACCCTAATGGGCCCTAATTTTGAATCCAAAAATGTTAGTTCACCCAAAAAACACTTACACTTATTTACCAAATTTTTGGTAGAAATTGAACTTACCAAGTGCTTTTACGTAATTTAGCTAAATTTTTTAGAACAAAAACTTGGTTAAATTACGCAAAAGCACTTGGTGAGTTCAATTTTTTCCAAAAATTAGGTAAATATGTGTAAGTATTTTTTGCGTGTAGTCCCGAAAAAATGTACATATCACGTAGCATATAACTGCCTACACGATAAAAAGTCTAAAAGCATTTTTGTAGCTCTTGGCTCGTAGAACACGGCCGCCAAGTACCCGAAAGCCCTCCAATTAATGGTTTTTATAAGGGTTTGAGTTGAAAAATGTAGAAAAAAAAATTTAAGTTCTAAAAGCTATAGACATTTCTGGTATTCCTATACCGGTTTCGGACAGTTCCAGTTAACTGTCTTCATCAGTAGGATTTAAATGCCAGTTTGTTTTGTTAATGGTAATTGTTTTTCTAATATGTGAATTTTTTTTTAATATCAATACCCAGTCCAGAATCGAACCACGAATATTTTCATACCATTTACAATACTGGTGGGATGGCACTCTAGACATCACCGCCAAAGCATTGCTTAGATATGTGCTGGATAAATATTCGTTTTTTTTATTCATTACTGCTTGCATTGCATATTAATAGTTTTCTACAAAGGGTGTCCAAGAGCTTCCAGCCTCCAAAAAAGGAATTCACTAATTTGCAAGCGAGCTCCCGTGGAGAAATATTTGTTTATTTTCTTTTCTCCTTGTCCGCAAAAAAATATTTTTAGAAGTGTGTATTGGTAAATTCTGATTCAATTTGAGAATGTATTAGTGGATTTTGACAAATTCTGATTGAATTTTCTAATTGGATTCAAAATATTTTTCTCCACTACGAATGAAAAACTAAAGAAGAATTCATCCATATCTCTCCGCGGGAGTATTTTTCCAGAGGGTTCATCCACTTTCCCGCGTGATACGTCTTCTTTAATAGTCTTTGGTTTTCTACAGAGAGATTGACAATTATAACAACAACAGTTCAGCCGCTAGTATTTTCAACTTCACCACATCCATTTATTCAACTCGTTTGTCTCTTTATAGTTTTTTGCAATCGTGTTGCCACACGGTCTGTGTTTTTCAGACAAATGCAGGGGATTGCATTTTTCTGGAAGACATGCCTAATGGCAACATTTCTGTCAGTATTTATATTTGTTGATTTTTCTGTTAGTACAGATCGAGCACGGGCTCTAATTCTATTTGTTATAAGGGTTTGAGTTGAAAAATGTAGAAGTTTTTTAGTTATCCAGTTTTTTTAATTCTCAAGACCTTACAGATCCCTTAAATTCCAGTATCTCGAAAACAAAGCAAAGTACATATGTATAGCTAAACAGATAAAAATTTTGGATAAAAATCTATGTCAGCTTTTTAGATACAGAAATTCAGGGGCCTAATAGGGTCTTGTAAATTTTAAAAACTGCGTAACTGAAAAACGGTAACTCGAAGAGCTTTCAAGTATTTGGCGGTCGTAGTATACGAGCCAAGAGCTACAAAAATGATTTTAGATAAAATAAATAAATAATTAATTCGATTTTTTCAATTAAATGAAAATAAAATCGAATCACTCGATTTTTGAAAGTCGAATGGAAAATAAATCAAATGTATTCGATATTTCTAAATCGAATGGGTCTAAAGTGAATTCATTCAACTCGCTAAAATGTGATTGGGGAATGGAATCACTAAATTTTTATTCAGAATGCCAAATCGATTTAAGGAATCCTTCGAAGCTCTGCTGTAGAGCAATCCAACACCCATTTTTTTGTGATCGGCCATCCATTTTTTCACAAAAATAACTTAACAAAAGTGACTCACTCACGCAAAACTTTGACTCAATCACTCATCACTCACGCAGATCTTTTTTCAATTCACAATCACGTGATACAAAAGAAAAACACTCACGCGCTATTCAATTGAGTCACGCAAATCACGTGACCAGCGCCCATCTCTAATTCCAGCAAAACACAAAATTATAATAACCTCCCTCTTTTAAAAGTTGTTGCACAATTGCGGCTTCTTGCAACAATAAAACATTGACACAGCTATTTAATATAATAAGTATTATACAAAAATTTAATTAACTATGCTATATTAAATCCTCTCGTCTATATAATTCAAAAGTAACTGACATTTTTATTTTTTATGATCTTTATTCTAAGAATTAAATATAAAATGCCATACAATTTTTTTTTTTTGACTGTATGAAAATATTAATTTTTTAATGCTTTACGCTCTTTGTTTTTAATAAATACACACGCAAGGCGCGACAATTAAATTAAAAATAATTAAAAATAAAATCATGAAAATGGACAGCATGGAGACCATTGACCCATAACTTAAATAATTATACTTGGTTCATAAGCTCCCATAAGGCGCAAAATAAAAAAATATAAAGTACTGAAGTATTTGGTTATCTGTATATAGACATCCATTCATTCGTGCATTCATGCATTGTGCAGTTCTATACCGAATACTTGCATATTTTGTTAAATGAATTAATTAAAATTTATGTATTGAATGGTACATTCATGCATACCCAGCAAAAACATGGTACTGAGTTGTGAAAAGTAATCATTACCAAGTACATTATTTATAATGAGTACCCATTACCATTAACATTATTTTAAGCCCAAAAGTAACGACTTCTCAGTAATATGTTATAAAAGCACCTCTAAGTAATAATATATTCTTGCACTTGCAGTTTTTAACCTTTACAATTTATTTAACTTAAAAATTACTTAAAAACTTAATAAAAATTACGCAATTTTTAAGTTTTAGTAAAAACAAGTTAAATTTTAAATGTTTTAATTGACTAATTATTTTACTTCTTATTGGTAATGGGTTTTTACTCCTTATTTGTAACCTGAGGCAGTAACTACTTATTTATCTCCATACTCTTCACTAGTTATTTTTGTCTCACGCCCTTGTTAAAATAATTAGTGTTTCATTCAATAAGTAACTACTTATTAACATCCGTTTCGGATTACAAAACCCATTACTAGTAATGCCAATTTTTGCTGGGTACAGTCATCTTAGAGTGGTTTGATTATATAATTTTACCGATTGTTTTCGACTTGATCGGTATGTTTAAGAATGGGTTTAGGATCACTATTTCAGGTATATTCAGAAAAGGGTGACATGAACATTAGAGGTGTCCTTAAAAACGAAAATCACCTTTTTATACCTGGTAGGGTCCTATATTGTTCTTTAGTATCTAAAAATGAGTGAGCCAAAATTTGGGGACAATCGGCTAAAAATAACTCGTGCCGAAAATGGATTGAAGTTTTGGGACATTCTTATAAGAACGAAAAACTCGTTTTTTCTAGTTTTTGGAAAAACATTATTATTTGATATTTTTTGTTAAATTTTTTGTGAAATAATATGAAAATGGTACTAAATTACCTTTTCAAAACGACTAATAAAATTAAAATCGGATAAAAATAAGTATGGTTTTTACAGCCAGAATTTCAAAATTTTCAAAATTTTCAAAATTTTTAGGCAAAACAATAGTAAAAATTTAATTTTACTTTATGATCAAATTGAAAACATGTTTAAGATTAAAAATAGCAGATATGGTAGTCAAGCTTTTTTTTATTTGGCGCGGGTAGTGATAAAATTTCCGCGGATTCCAAATAAAATTCGTTTTTCTACAATAATTAAGCAAATTTTTGAAAATTTGTGCTCTATTGTGCGGATCAAAGTGTAAAACGTAAATTCTGTAACTTTTGAGAAATCGGATATATGCAGATATTTTGTATTATAGAAATGTATAACGTCTCAAATTTGTCATTTCACCTCGACGAAAAGGGGTTAAAGATGCCCGAATTCTCAAAAAATTTACAGAATTTATGTATTTCACTTCGTATAATACAATACAGAAAATTGTTTCCAATATTTGCTAAATTATTTTAGAAAAACTCATTTTCTTTGGAATCCGCGGAAATTTTATCACTACCCACGCCAAATGAAAAAAAAGTTAGACTACCATATCTGTTAGTTTTTATCTATAACATGTATTTAATATAATTATAAAGTAAAATTTAATTGTTTTTATTTTTTTGCCTAAAAATTTTGAAAATTTGAAAATTTTGGCTTTAAAAACCATGCAATGGTCTGGGGCATGTATGCGTAAAATGCTTATTTTTCATCCGATTTGAATTTCTTTAAGCTTTTTGGAAAGGTAATTTATTACCATTTTCATATTACTTAACAAAAAAATTAACAAAAAATAGCATATACCAATATTTTTCAAAAAACTAGAAAAAACGTGTTTTTTCATCAGATAAGAGTGTCCCAAAACTTCAATCCATTTTCGGCACGAGTTATTTTTATCCGATTGTCTCCAAATTTTGGCTCACTCATTTTTAGATACAAAACTACAATTTAGGACCCTACCACGTATTAAAAAGTGATTTTGAAAAATTACCTTAGTCGTTAGGACACCTTTAATGAACACCCCCCCACGAATATCACCCTAATTCCGTTATGGGAATTATGATCGAAATAAATCCGGGAGTGGGGACAATGACCAAAAAAAATTTACACGATCCCTATGAAAAATGTATAAATTCCCAGATTTATGGGTAAAATTCAGGGATGGAAAAGTTGATACAAATGTACTTTGATACGTCGATACGTCCGCGACTCATTTGATACTTTTTCAAAATTGACCGGATTTTAATAACACTGCGTGACAAAACTAACCACTATTTTAGAAAACAAGAGGTACGACCAATATATTTCGGACATGTTGAATCGAATGGCGTACTCCGTTTTTCGATGTATGGCATAGTTTTCTTGTAAAATGTCATTAAAGATTGGCTGATTTTCAGCTGCTTTTTTAACAAAAAAAATTCCAAAGCTAATGATTTTTAAATTTTATGGCATGGAAAACAAAGATTTAACTTGTAGCAATATTTCTAACATAAATTTGGTTTAAAGCTTTTCATCTTAAGCCCTTAAATTCGCGGATTTCTTAATTTTTTTTAAGTTTTCGCGAAATTAACCGCTAAATTGGTCTCTGATAAAAAACTTGCATTTTGTGGATCATAAAGGCGTCCATGACACTACGAATAGTGAACAAAAAACATCTATGTTATATGGACCATCATGATGAAAATCGCGAAAAACCGTTTTTTTGTATATGGCAGCATCACTTTAGGAGATGATTTGAGGCTTCATCTTTTAGTATATAATGTGGGAACCTTAAACAATGAACTGACCCAAAATTTGTCCAAAAAAGTTTTCATTTGCAAAAGTTATCTCAACAAAAACTATAATTATTGTATCGCAAACACTGAAATAATAGTTAATGTTAAGATAACTTTTGCAAATGAAAACTTTTTTTGCCGAATTTTTGGTCAGTTAGTTGTTTAAGGTTCCCACATTATATACTAAAAGATGGAACCTTAAATCATCTCGTAAAGTGATGCTGGCATATACAAATAAACGGTTTTTCGCGATTTTCATCATAATGGTCCATATAACATAGCTGTTTTTTGTCCACTATTCGTATTGTTAGGGATGCATTTTTGATTCATTAAAAGCAAGTTTTTTATCAAAGACCAATTTGGCTGTTAATTTCGCGAAAACCTTAAAAAATGAAGAAATTCGCGAATTTAAGTGCTTAAATTGAAAAGCTTTAAAACAAATTTGCATAAGAAATGTTGCTACAAGTCATATCTTTGTTTTCCATGTCATAAAATTTATAAACCGTTTACTTTTCAAATTTTTTTGTTAAAAATCTGGCTCGAAATCAGCAAATCTTTAACGACATTTTGCAAGAAAACTGTACCATACATCGAAAAACGGATTACGCCATTCGAATCAGCATGTCCGAAATATATAGAAATGATGGTCGTAACTCTTGTTTATTTTTTAGTGTTCCGCAGTGTAATTAAACATTTTCTTCATTTGCATAATTTTTAATAATTTCAGTAGTAGTTCTTTAAAAATAAAGCATTATTAATTTTTTATTATGTTTTGCAACAGAAATTCTAATTTTAAACACACCCCACTTCAAGCAAGTTTAGGACTTTTAAAAATGGTGACAAAATTGCGTAATAGAATTTCGTTTCTCGTTATTTGGAACTTTAAAGATTCATTAACACGAAAATCCTAGCTGATCCCATTTTCGAGTTATTGCTAAATAATTACACTATTCGGCAACAAAAATTCCCGGTAAAATATCCAACTGATTCTTATAGGTTTTGCTCTCCTAATTCCAAATCTGCAATCCAAATTTTTCTCACACGTACCGTTTTCGAGATATTCGCTGTAAAAAAGTAAAAACCCAATAATTCGGGGTCTACTGTTACATATTCTTACGTTGCTTTAAAAAACTAGGATTTGATCATGTATCCCAAACCACCGATGCACCGACCCCAAAAAAAGAAACGCCCTTGGAAATTTTTTTTATATTTTTTTTAACATGTTGGAGAATATCAAAGATTAGGCAGAGCCGAATTTAACACTCTTACTTGTTAATATTTAAAACTGCATTTTTTTAATTCAATCCCGATTTTTTAAAAAACAGCTAGAACGAAAATTAATAATTAAATATGCAAATTTTTCTTTAGAAAAAAATACAAAATCTAAGAATTTTTTATGAAATTAATATCTCAGAACCTAAGACTTTTAAAATAGATAAATGCTGTGTTTTTCAAAAAGTGGATTTATTTTCGGATTAATCTTATTTTGTTTAAAAAAATATTTTAAAATACCAAAACAAATTTGGAATATTTTTTTCCGTATTCTACGATAAATTAGCTATTATAATCCGAAAATATAAGAAAAAAATTTGGAAAATTAAAAAAGTTATAAATAAATCAAAATTAATCCAAAGTGGACTTATTAAATCCTAAAATTTAATTGGATTAATTTTGATTTATTTGTAACTTTTTCAATTTTCCAAATTTTTTTATTATTTTTTCGGATTATAATTGCTAATTTATCGTAGATTACGGAAAAAAATATTCCAAATTTGTTTTGGCGTGTTAAAATATTTATTTTAAACTAAATAAGATTAATCCGAAAATAAATTCACTTATTGAAAAACACAGCAAAAGTCTCTGAAAAACTCAGAGTTTGAAATTTTGTATAGAAAACTGTTTTCATGATCCTGGTGCATAATTTTCATTAAAAAAGCCAATATAATGTGTTCTTGATACATGTTTTACAGTTATTGATATAAATGACTTTTTAAAAACGAAAATTTTTCAAAATCAAGAGTTTTTTAAAAACATATTAAAATCTTTTCTTCAAAAACCATAATACTATTTGCAAAATATTAAAAAACTTATGTTTGTAACTTGTATTATTTGTTGAAGTGAATTATTTTTTTTTTTAAATACCATGCCCAGCGGTACAGGTTAAACTCGTCTAATTTGGCTAAAAATTTAAACACAGAGTTTTTAGACTAAAACGAACCATACTTTTCCGGCAATCGACTAATTTTTTGTGACAATACTATATAAAATCTAAAAAAAGGGTAAAATAGTAGAAAAGTTAAATTCAACTTGTCCGAATCCATGAATACCCTCCACAATGCACATAGGGGCAGCTATATGGGGCTCCTTGGCAACAATTCATTTTTTAAAAAAGCGATTTTGCTAACATTGTTATTTTATATCGAAAGCCTATACTTTTCTACGCTTGACTGCATTTTAACTTTTTTGATTTATCCATTTTCCGTTTCTTGGCACTGTGTTAAATTTAGTAAAAGTTAAAAAAAACAAAAAAAAATATTTTAAATAGTCTTAAGTTAAAAACTCAAAATGAAAGGTAAACAAATAAAAAATGTTGGCACTATACACATAAATTAAAAGGTAGTTTTAGCACAAATTATTTTCATTCATTCTGACCAAATTGCATTGAATATTAGAGAAGTTATAGCCGTTCTAAGAACATCCTTTTTATGACGATTTTTAAAACATAAGTTTAATGGTCAAAAAGTCAAGACTTATCCTACATTATCCTTAGATATTTTTATATAGTGGTAAGTGGTATAATTCTTTACTAGAATCAGTCACAGAAACTTGCACAAAAAGCGCCCGCTTTGTGAAACTGCACTTTAAAAAATATGACTTTTTTTTACTAATAAACCACATGCAGTCCAAACCAAAAATGCTAGACCCCTTAAACTTGGCACGAATATATCTATTGGTCATAGGCTGATTAAGTTCCAAAATGGTCAAATTCGGACCAGGTGAAAAAAGCTTCCCCTTAAAGAATTAAAAAAAAAAATATTGGGAAACACGATTTTTAGAGGGTTTTCTTACATTTGTTCAACACATCAAACATTTTTATGACAAGAAGTTCCTTGACCTACCAAATAAATAAGTGGAGTAGCATATGCTATTTATATTATCCAACCCACTTTTGGGGGCGTGGCTATGAAAATAATATATAAATTTGATAAAATTGTACTATTTTAGCATAGATATCATACTTAATCAATTTGTAAATACCTATTGCGAGGAAGAAGGTATCCCCAGACACCTCCATCAACGTCTCCATGACCGATTTTAATCCCAACTTCCAAATATAAATTGATAATAGTTTTTTTTTTAAATTTTAAATTTATACGATAAAACATTTTTTAGCGGAACATTTGGTGTGGAATACTTCATATGTATGTAATTCTAATACTTACTTATTTTAGCGATAGCTATGTCTATATATTAACATAAAAATTTACAAGATTTTATACTTCAAACAAACTATTTTTTTTTTTCGTTTTTGCGCATTTTTTTTGCAATTTTGCAAAGAAAGTCTTACATGTTTTTACATAAATTTAATCGAAAAGCTGCGCTCTTTAAAATGGTGGGCATATCGACTACAAAAATCCAGCGGTTTAATTGATGCCATAAAACATACCATTTTGCCCCTATGTGCAATGCTCTTTCAAGTGATAGAAAAATTTTCAAAATTGATGAAAGATAGATGATATTTTAAGCATTAATTTTTTTTCTGTGTGGTAAGTTACAAATGATAAAACTTGCATGTATCATTTTTAATTAATTTATAAAGTATATTTATTTTTTATTGTTGAGCAGCACGAGTTTCGCATTACAAATAATTAATATAAATGACCATTACCGTTGGACAACATTTTGAATTATGTGTGAAAATTGTAGACTATCTTAAGTCTCCTGAAAGCGTTCGAAGTTGGGGATTTTTGTGATTACATAAGATAAGGATTTTTAAAATTGTTCCCTAAAATTTGGAATATATGGAAAATATTACAAAAAAAAACTTTTAAATATTGCCATGCACTAATTTTGTCGGCGAATTTATTTTAAATAAGAATTTGTAAAAAATGTTGTCATGGTATTTTTTTGGGCTGGTGCACAGTACTTTGTCCCATAGACAAAAATCTAAAAAAGGGTCATGGCAGGGGCGTATCCAAGATTTTATTTCGGTGGGGGCCCAACATTTTTTCTCAATTTTTTTTTTTTGCAAAAAATTTACATAACTGCACATGTTTTAGAATTTTTTTCGATCTTTTCCTTGAACTGATAAAACACAATCAGATTCTTCATATTTGTGTAAGTTTAAAACAGTTGGGGGAAAAAAATTTAAATTTTTTCATATTTAAAAATTTTTTGAAAGACTTAAGCCTTTTTTAAAGTGTGAATTGTATCAGATGCTGATACAAGATTCAGAATCTGAATTTTTTTTTTTTAAAGAAAAGTCTAAGATTCTACTTATGACAATTTCTAGTTAAGACAGTTTTTGCTATAGAAAAAGTCAAAGACTCTAATTTATATTTTCAATGGAAAACGTTTCTCAAAAAAAGTCACTTTATAAACATATTCATAAAATACTTTTCCAAAGAAAAGACTCCGGTTGTAACACATTTTCCCATAATCTGAGATATTTTTAGTTTTTCTCAGATTCTGAAAAATTCTACACAAAATGTTTTAGATTCTGAGAAAATCTTCGCTTTTTCTATAAGGAAAATGATTTACATTCGGAGACCTTTTTAAAAAGAAAACAGTAGAAAAAGTCTTAGATTCTAAAATATTTTTGCTAAAGAAAAACTCTCGGATTCTAAAAAAAATTTCCTATAGAAAAAGTCTAAGACAGTCTAACATTTTTCCTATAGAAAAAGTTTCTAATTCTGAGACATTTTTCCTTTAGAAAGTCTAAGATTCTTATGGAAAAAGTGTCACATTCTTCGACATGTTTCTTACAGAAAAAATCTCAGATTCTTCGACATTTTTCCTAAGAATTTCATTTTTCCGAAGAAGTCTCAGATGCTTAAACACTTTTCTATAGAACAAGTCTCAGATTCTGAGACATTTTGCCTATGGGAAATTGTCAGATTCTGAAACATTTTTCATATAGAAAAAGCCTCAGATTCTGATACATTTTTTCTAAAGCAAAAGTCTCTGATTCTAAAATATTTTTCCTATAGAAAAATACTCAGATTCAGAGACATTATCTTATAGAAAAAGAGATTTTTACAATAAAAAAACTCTCAGATTTTGAGCATTTTTTCTATACAAAAATTCTCAGCTTGTGTCTCTGAGACATTTTTCGTATATACAACATCTACGACTTTGAGATAATTTTCCTTAAGAAAAATTCGTTGATTCTAAAATATTTTTCGTGACATTTGAGACATTTTCCTAGATTGTAAGAAAAATTCTCAGATTCAGAGACATTATTCCTATAGAAAGTTCGCAGATTCTAAAACATTTTTTATATAGAAAAGCTTCAGATTCTAAGAATTTTTTTATAGAAAAAATCTTAGATTTTGAGACATTTTTCAGATTCAGAGACATTATCCCTATTAATATTATAAATCTGATTGTTGGTTTGTCTGTCTGTCTGTCTTTCTGTCTGTCTGTCTGTCTGTCTGTCTGTCTGTCTGTCTGTCTGTTCCGCAATAAGTAAAGAACGGCTTAACCGATTTTCATGAAATTTTCACCACAGATAGTACTAACCGAGGCGGGAACTATAGGCCATAAGAGACCGCGATCGGACAAAGGGGCGTAAAATGCCACGCCCCTTTGTACCATGCTGAAGCTATATCTGCCTGTCCGGCAATAACAGAAAAACGGCTTAACCGATTTTCATGAAATTTTCACCCCAGATGGTATTAACCGAGGCGGGAACTATAGGCCATAAGCGACAGCGATCGGACAAAGGGGCGTAAAATTCCACGCCCCTTTGTTCCATGCTGAAGCTATATCTGCCTGTTCCGCAATAAGTAAAGAACGGCTTAACCCATTTTCATGAAATTTTCACCACAGATAGTACTAACCGAGGCGGGAACTATAGGCCGTAAGCGACAGCGATCGGATAAAGGGGCGTAAAATGCCACGCCCCTTTGTACCATGCTGAAGCTATATCAGCCTGTCCGGCAATAACAGAAAAACGGCTTAACCGATTTCCATGAAATTTTCACAACAGATAGTATTAACCGAGGCGGGATTAACCGTAAGCGACAGCGATCGGACAAAGGGGCGTAAAATGCCACGCCCCTTTGTACCATGCTAAAGCTGTATCTGCCTGTTCCGCAATAAGTAAAGAACGGCTTCACCCATTTTCATGAAATTTTCACCACAGATAGTACTAACCGAGGCGGGAACTATAGGCAGTAAGCGACAGCGATCGGACAAAGGGGCGTAAAATACCACGCCCCTTTGTACCATGCTGAAGCTATATCTGCCTGTTCCGCAATAAGTAAAGAACGGCTTAACCCATTTTCATGAAATTTTCACCACAGATAGTACTAACCGAGGCGATAGCTATAGGCCATAAGCAACCGCGATCGGACAAAGGGGCGTAAAATGCCACGCCCCTTTGTACCATGTTAAAGCTATATCTGCCTGTCCGGCAACAACGGAAAAACGGCTGGATCGATTTTCATGAAATTTTCACCAAAGATAGAAAAATCCGCGATCAGAAAAAATGGTGGTAAAATGCCACGCCCCTTTGTACCATGCTGAAGCTATATCTGCCTGTTCCGCAATAAGTAAAGAACGGCTTAACCCATTTTCATGAAATTTTCACCAGAGATAGTACTAACCAAGGCCGGAACTATAGGCCATAAGCGACCGCGATCAGACAAAGGAGCGTAAAATGCCACGCCCCTTTGTACCATGTTAAAGCTATATCTGCCTGTCCGACAACAACAGAAAAACGGCTGAATCGATTTTCATGAAATTTTCACCAGAGATAGAAAAATCCGCGATCGAAAAAAATGGGGGTAAAATGCCACGCCCCTTTGTACTATACAGAAACTATGTCTGCCTGTTCCGCAATAACTGAAAAGCGATTTTACCGATTTCACTGAAATTTTTACAACAGATAGTACTAACCGAGGCGGAAACTATGAGCCACAATAGAGGGCGATGGAAACAAGGGGCGTAAAATGTCACGCCCCTTTTTATTACACTGCAAGTTATTTCTTGCTTTTCCGCAATTACGCTTAAACGGCTGAGCTGTTTTTCATGAAATTTTCACCACAGATAGTATTAACCGAAACGAAAACTATGAACCACAATAGAGGGCGATCAAAAAAGAAGACGTCAAATGGCACGCCCCTTTGTATTACATTGAACGTTATTTCTTCCTGTTCCGTAATCACGCATAAACGGCTGAACCGATTTTAGTGAAATTTTTACCAATGATAGTACTAACCGAAGAGAAAACTATAGATTATAAATAGAGCGCATTTGCACAAAGAGGCGAAAATGTCACGCCTCTTTGACACGCCCCTTTGTACTATACTGAACGTTTTTCGGAATGTTCCGTAATCATGCTTAAACGACTATACCGATTTAAATAAAAAATAATATAGCACGCCCCTTTTTTTATTTTATTAGATTAGGTCTGTTCCTTAATAACGCTTAAACTACTAAGCCGATTTTAACAAAACATTTTCCAAAGACAGTACTAAAAGAGGCGGGAACTTTAGTCTGTATCAACTGCAACGTCTTTTGCAATGTACTGAAAGTTTATTCTGCCTTTACGTAATCACGCTTAAACGGCGAACCCGTTGTTATTATAATTTTTACCACAGATATTTAGTACTTATTGAGGCGTAAACAATAGACAATTTATTTTTGTCTGATCCGTACTTACGCGTTAACGGTGAAACAAATTTAAAAACAATTTTCACCATATATGGTATTTACCGTGTCGATCGGGCCAAGGGGCTTAAAATGCAGCACTCCTTTGTATTAAATTAAAAAATATTTTTTTCTGTATAATGGCACGCCACTTTGTAGGCAATATTAAACACACTCAGAAAATTATGTAAGTTACTACAAACAACTATTTCTGTTAGTTATTTTAAGTCGTTTTTTTTTAATAACCAACAAAAAAGTACTGTAATGTAGTAACAGTTATTTAAAGTAGTTTATAACCAACAAAAAAGTACTGTAATGTAGTAACAGTTATTTAAAGTAGTTAATTTTATTTTTTTTATTTCTCAAAAATTTTCAAAGTTTTTTCCAAATAAACAAAATTTTCGTTTTTTTACTTTTTTTTTTTTAAAAAACTTGGAAAAAAACTTTTTTTTCTGAAAATTAAAAAAAAAAAAAATAGTTTATTGTTTATTTTTACTACATATTAGTTGTTTTCACTACAAATGTTAGTAATTTTTACTACATAAGTCAGTTGTTTTTTGTCAGTTACAATAACTAACATTGTTAGTTGATTTAACTGAAAAACAAGTTGACCCCAAAACAACTTACAAAGTAGTTATTTTAACTGACATTTTCATTTGATTTTACTAACATAATTTTTTAAGTGCAGCGACTGATAAAAAGGCATATAATGGCACGCCCCTTTGTACTTTAGTGAGAGTTATGTCTGCCTGTTCCGCGAACGTGGAAAAACTGCTGAGCAAATTTAATTGCAATTTTTTTCACGAGCTAACCAATAGGGAACTATAGGTCACATGAGACCAAAATTTGACTAAATGCGTTAAATGCCACTCCCACTTGAACTTCAGTGAAAGTTATGTCTTTATTGAAGTTTTCACCACATAAAGTGCTAATTAATTACATTAATTAACACATACATACTATGTTCCCCACGCTGAGAAAAATCGAAAAAATCGACCAAACCTCAAGTTACGAAGCAGTAATTAAACTGACTAATAAATAACTTATTGATTATATATGTTTTTCAACCCGGGCAACGCCGGGTGCAGAACAGCTAGTTTCTATATAAAGTTCTCAGTTTCCGAAACATTTTTCATATAGAAAAGCCTAAGTGCCAGTTTACAGAAGGCGAACGAAACACGCGAACGAAAATTTTACATGTATTTTGTTGTTGTTACAATAACAAAACACATGCAAAATTTTCGTTCGTGTGTATCGTTCGCCTTCTGTAAACTGGCAGTCAGATTCTGAAACATTTTTCATATATTACAATTAGGTCCATTTTTGTGTACATAAAACTTTAGGTTCTAAGACAATTTTTTTTAATATCTTAAGTTGAAAAATAGTCTCGTTCTGAGAAATTTTTCTAAAAGACGAAGTGGCATTTTTAGATTTGATTACATTTTACTTACAATTAGGTCCATTTTTGTGTACATAAAACTTTAGATTCTAATTTATTTTTTTTTTAATATCATAAGTTGAAAAATTTCAAATTCTAAGAAAAAATTTTCAGATTTTGAGATTTTTTTAACAGAAAAATTTTCAGTTCCAATTTTTTCATTTTTCTTCAAAAAATTTTAAATTCTTAAATGTTTTTCTATTATTTTAAAGAAGATTTTTAATATTGTACTTGTTATTTGATACCAAATCCTGAAATTTGTGAAATCATTTCGGGGGGGCTGGCCCCCGGGCCCCCCCCCTGTATACGCCACTGGGTTATGGTCTTAGAAATTGATGAAATTTATATATTTAATATCGAATCTGGTACCAAAAACGAATCACTAACTTAATCAATTATTGGTTTCTTTTTGTAGCTACTAGAGACTTTAAAAGTCGATTGATTTTGGACGTTTTTAAAATTGATAAAAATGAAAGAGAATATATAAAAAAAAGAGTCTTCTTTCGCTAAATTTCGGAGAAAATCCTCTTTGGAATTTGGTTTTTTTCGACTATTTCACCCCAGCAAAAAATAATCGAGATTTTGGAAGCAGTGCATACAAAAATGCACTTGTGTAAGCGAATGATTTTTGATGTTGTTGTTTTTTATGACATTCGCTTACACAGCTGCATACCGTATGTAGTAGTGTAAGGGAGAGATTTTATTGGCATACAAACCTGCATACCTGTTGAAGTAAAGTATGGCAGTGACTTAAAAAAATACTAATCATATTTAAGAAAAGGCGTGATTTAAATTCATATTCATTGCGTCGATGTAAGCGCTCGATAGAAATGCTCTAAAGTGGGACATTGCGAACAAATATCATGTTATACGTAAGCAGGTTTGTAAGCAGACAACAAAAATCACTCCCTTACAAACCTGCTTATAGGCAAGCAGTATTTTTTGGTGGGACGCTACTCTGGTAAAACACAATTTCACAATATATGGTGCTTTACAATTGTTCATTTTTAGGCTTTTTTCTTATATTGCACGAATTTTTGGCTTTTGGAAACCCTTAGTGAAATTTGATGCAAAACATTTTTGTAGAACAATTTAACCCTTTAAACGCACATCATAGTGAAGTTCTATGATGATATTTAAAAAAGGGACTAAAATAACCCCCAAAAATAGGAGATGGAGGTTTAATATGTTCTAAGAAAAGAACCATCATCAAATTTTGCTGAAGATATTTTAAAACTTTATTTAGCTCAGAAGTTGATTAAATACATTTTTTTTGACTTATTCAAACCGAATTAAAAACATATAAAAAAAAAGCAGTGGGCCATAAAAAAAAACTTTAGCTATATTTTCAAAACTGTTTGGTGGATTCGGGGTGGTTTTGGGATCATTTGTTTGGTGCCCTTCAAGATATAATTTTTTTTGCACAGTGTTGTTTACCACATTAAATTTTTTGTTTAAATACAATTTTTTTTTTAAAGTTTAAGTTTTTTTCTCAAATCCGTCATCTCGGATTTTGTTTTCTTTTAATGACTCTTGATAGTTTAATATGTTATCTTTTAAACCACAAAAAGAAAAGTTGCGTATTTTTCACTCATTATAGTTTCAATTTTTATTTTTGCAAAAGCATTTTATGTGGTTTTAACCCATTTTTCAATAAAGGATGTTTTTGTAATTTTCACATTAATAACCTGATTTTATCCATAATTAATATCAACTTTATAAATATCAAATAACATACCAAGTTTTATTATGATCGCAAAATTTTTGTAGATTTTATATCGCAGTACCATTAATCCTACACAGAAAAAAATATGGAGGAAACAAATTTTAGTAATCACTTGTATTGAGTAATTTTTTTAATTGACGCAATTAAAAATTTACTTAAAAACAATTTAAGTAAATAATTTAATAAAAATTTAATTTTTTTTTATTTTTTTTTTTTTTAACTCTCACAGTTTTTGAATTCTCGTTTAGTTTATAGTTTTTTGTGTATGTATATGAAAGTTTGTAATCGTCTTTATAAAATTTTCCTATGTTTTTGAGTCATAAATATGTTTGGTAAAGTTTCAAAAAACATGTTTTTTGTTTTATTTTTGTTAAAAGGTTTATAACTTTTTTAATTTAATTTAATTGAAACTTTAAAAAAAAAAATTTTAGAAAATTTTTAATTCTGCCAATTAAAAATTTACTCAAATTTTTTTCAAACATTTAATAAATTTTTATTAAAAATTTACTCAA
This sequence comes from Pegoplata infirma, assembly GCA_963921195.1. NCBI lineage: Eukaryota > Metazoa > Arthropoda > Insecta > Diptera > Anthomyiidae > Pegoplata > Pegoplata infirma. Next base: position 158,881,479 of record OY992538.1, read on the forward strand.
TACTATTAAATCGTTGGCTGGTACTAAATTGAGTAATTTTTTACTCAATAGTATTAAAACTTACTCAAATATTTTTTTCTATGTAACTCAGATATAATTAAAAATTAAGGCACACGTTGCTAGTTGTATGTGATAATACACACTTTTTTTTTAATTTTGAGTACTATGTATATTGTAAAGAGGGTAAAGTGGAGACTATTGTTGTATCTGCCTATCTGCCCTATGATTCTATTTATCCCTCGCCTTCTGAGGACTTAATTAGAGTCATACGATACGCGGAGGCCAACAACTTGGGGTTGATTATTGGATGCGATGCCAATTCTCAGCATATCATCTGGGGTAGCACTAAGTGCAACTCTAGAGGTAACAAATTGTTGGACTTCATCTTGTCTTCAAATCTGGTGATACAAAATGTTGGGAATTCTCCAACGTTTGTCACTCAACGAAGACAACAGGTCATTAATCTTACCTTATCTAACAGTAAGGCGAGTACAATGGTAAGGGATTGGCGTGTTCTTGATGTGGTATCCTTGTCGGACCACCGCTACATCGAGTGTAGGCTTGGGATTGATAAACCAACAATCCCACAGGGCCGAAACCCTCGAAAAGCGGATTGGAAAAGATTTGAGGAACTACTACTTACATCAAAGATTACGTCCCATCCCAATACCTAGTTGTATATGGTCGGTTGAAGTGCAGTCTGAGAAATTGGGTAAAACTTTAACTGACTGCTATGAGGCTGTTTGTCCGTTAAGGAAAAGCAGACCAGGCAACTCAGTCCCTTGGTGGAACGTGGAAAATTGGTAAGCTGAGAAAAAGTTCAAGAAAGCTTCTGAATAGAGCCTTAAAATCTCGAAAGGATGCTGACTGGAACAATTACCACCTCATGCAAAAGGAATATAAGAAAAAAGTGAGGGAAGCCAAACTTGAGTCTTATAGGACTTTCTGTGAGGAGGTAAATGGAACGAGGGATACGGCAAGGCTCTGTAAAAACTTTCAAAAAGATAGTTCAGCGAAGCTTGATTCCCTCAGAAAGCTAGATGGTACCTACACAAACAACCAACAGGAGGTCAATGATATTCTGTTATCTACTCACTTTCCAGGATGCAAAGTGACAACGATAAATACAAATATTATTGAGAGTCCTGTTGGTAATACTACTTGTAGGAACTGGTATATAGCATCTAGGGTAGTTTCTGAGGAATCGATCAGGTACGCCTTATCTTCCTTTGATAACTATAAATCCCCTGGACCAGATGGTATATATCCTATGATGTTGAAGAGTGGTGGAGATACCCTAGTGAAGGTTCTTAAAAATATCTTCAGAGCCAGCCTGGCTTATGGGTATGTTTCATCATCTTGGTGCGATGTCAAGGTTGTTTTTATTCCCAAACCTGGGAAGGAGGACTACACCTTGGCAAAAAGTTTTAGACCTATCAGTTTATCATCCTTTCTACTGAAAAGTCTTGAGCGAATGGTTGAGAAATTCATTAGGTCAGTAGCATTAATCTACCCAGCGTGGTTGATCTTGCGAGTCGGCACATCACGATCTTGTGCTCAATATTGAGAAGGGCATTGACAAACAAAACTATACTCTGGGTGTTTTTGTTGATATTGAGGGCGCTTTTGATAGTGGGGCTGAGTGGGGATGAGTGGGGCACAAAAGTAACGGTTGAGGTTAGTAGAGGTTGCCCCCAAGGGGGTGTTCTCTCTCCTTTGCTGTGGTGTTTTGTGGTAAACTCACTCTTGGTTGAAATACAAGCTCTAGGTGTACACATACAGGCATACGCTGACGATGTGAGCGCATTAGTATCCGGAAAGTCACTTAACTTGGTATGCAAGAAAATGCAGACCGTTATTAACTTGATGGACAACTGGTGCAATCGACATGGATTGTCTGTCAATCCAAATAAGACAACACTCGTGTTGTTCACGCGAAGAACCAAACATAAGGTTCAGCTTCCTACGTTGAAGGGCATAACTCTTCAACTGTCCACAAAAGTTAAGTATTTAGGGGTAACCCTAGATAGTAAACTAATGTGAACAAAACATGTTGAACAAAAAGTTTCACGGGCACTTCGGATTTTCTGGCAGTGTCGGCGTGCTTTTGGAAAGACATGGGGTCTAAGACCTGCTAATGTTCATTGGGTGTACATAGCTGTAATTAGACCTATTGTGACTTATGCGGCGGTAGTCTGGTGGCCGAGAACGATGGTGAAGACTATTCGATCCAAGCTAAACGGACTACAATGTGGGACATAGTCGTCTGTTCAATAGGCTATCAGAACTTTGTCCGATGTTTTCTATGCCTTTGGACAATACAACCTCTTGCATCGAGTTTGGTAGGAAGTTTACTGTAATATTTCCGAGTAGGGAAGTCTGGGGAAACCCAGCAGATCTACTGGAAAATTACACGGATACTTTCGTCACGGATGGATCCAGTACCTTAAATGGCTCTGGGTCTGGCTGGTATTTGGACGATGCGACCAAATGCTATATTGCTATGGGAAAATGGCTACAGTATTTCAGACTGAAATATTTGCTATTTTGGACGTAGCGACCTGGATAATTGGGAACAGATGGAGTAATAGGAGAATCAGTATTTGCAGTGACAGCCAGGCTGCGCTCATTGCACTTGAATCTCCAGTCACTTCATCCAAAATTGTCCAGGAATGTAGACGCAGACTCAATGAGGTCTCATGTGGGAATAGCGTTAGTCTTCTGTGGGTTCCGGGTCATAGGGGAATACGGGGAAACGAGATTGCTGACTTTTTGGCAAATCTTAGCTCTCATACAATTCCTTACAATCCGAATCCTCAAATTGGTATTGGCTTGACATGGCTGATGCGTTGGATCAACTCTCATATGAAAGCAACTTTCATGGAAAGATGGTCAAATGAGTTGGCATGCAAGAATACCAAACGTTTTGTAATTAAGCCAGACAAGAAAGTGGCTAACTATCTACTCAGTCTTAGTAGAATAGACTGTCGCAGACTTACTGGCTTAACTACGGGACACAATGCCTGTGCTCGTCATATGACGAGATTAGGTGTCTTATCAGACCCATTATGCGTGGCTTGTCTTGAGGATGATGACACAACTGAACATTATGTATGTTGTTGTCCAGCGTTCTCAAGGGCTAGACTGCGGATATTGGGTTCTGATATTCTGTCTATGGACACGGTCCATGGACTTCCCTTGTCTGATTTTCTCAAGTTTGTGAAAGCAACTGAGAAATTCTGAGCAAGCACTTTCCTTCCTTTTTCTTCTCAACCTTTTATCACCCTTACTTACACTCTAAAAACGCATGTAAACTTACTATTATAAATTGGGTAAATTTTTGTTGAATAGCACGCATTATATGTTAATATAAACACTAAATGCGTATAATAAATTCAAACCAATTAAACACAGCAAATTAAAAATATTATCCGTTAATTCAAATATTTTACACACAAATGGGTAAATAAAATTGTCGAACAACATACATACACACATGTTAAATAACTAAAACGCCAGATAAAAGTATAAGCTTCCGTAGCGTAGTGGTTAAGAAGTGTACTTTCAAAGCAGAAGGTGGCGAGTTCGAGGCTGGCTAGCGCCGCATGTTTTTTTTTTTTTTTGTTTTTTTGTTATATTTTATTCACCCCTTTTTTATTTAAATTGACCACATGTGGTCAATTTATTCAATTTACACATTCAGAGTAAAATTACCCAATTTATAGTAGGAGTCCAGTTTCCTACTATAAATTGGGTAAATTTCAAAAAATTTTGATTAGAGTGTAATCTTTCTTTTCGGGGTACGGTACAATGGACTATTTTAAGTCTGAGCGCCATGGACTTGCCTAAAAATTTACCTATTTTTAGGCTTGTACAACCCACCCTCAACTCAACTCAACAATGTATATGTATTGTATACCCTAACAAAATTAGTCCAGTTTCCTACTATAAACTGGGTAGATTTCAACAAATTCAAAAAATATACTACTATAAATTGAGTAAATTTCCAATATTTTAAAATAGAATTCGAGTGTAGCTTCAATAACATATTTCAAGGCATGTCCTTGCACCGATTTCTCCAAGATTACACATTTTTCTTAACTTAGGTATTTTATGCTATAGCACTATAGTGCACCAAATTTCAAAAATATATGACTATTCCTTCTATTTTAGTCCCCTCGTTATATGGGCTCAACGAACTGTGGTGGTGGGGTTTTAACGGCAGTCGTAGAGGTACCTTGCTATAAAGGTTTCCAAATTTATTTATTATGTTTACACTTGAATAATACAATTTTATCATTATTAAAAAAATGTTCTATACACACCTTAAAAAGGGGGCAGGACGAAAAATTTACATTTTTTAGTTCCCAGGGTCCAGGTAAAGGAATAATATATAATCACAACGGATGAATAATCACAACGGACCTCAGAGTCTATGTGTGCTAACACAAAACGTCAGCACCCACTTACAACATAACGAATAATGCACACTTACAAGGGAAGTCTCCCTGGTGTCACCCTCCAATCTTCATGAAATTTGGATATGTTGTTAAGAACGAAAATTAATTCGACACGTTTTTTTTTTTTAGCGGCCCAAACTCATTTTTAGGGGGGGGGTCGATTTGTATGGGGGGAAATCGACCTTTTTCAGTTTTTTACGATTTACGCCCATTTAAACAAAATTAAATAGGCATGTGTGGTGTCAGATTAAAGGTATTAAAGATACCTATCTCGTGGTGCTAACGACGGGCCAAAGAAGTTAATATTTTTCGACTTATTAACAAAAATGTCCTAAAATTCTTGTATTTTACTCAATACAACGAAAAGTTGTGCATGTTTGGACACGTTCTTAGCACACGTAAAGACCTTTCATTTGGTATGTTACATGACTAGGTTTCTTTGCATAATATAGGAGATAAACGAAAAAAACTGAAAAATGGCCTTGTCTTCCCCCCTCCTTTTTACCCCCTAAATATGAATTTGGGCCGCTAAAATAAATACGTGTCCCTTTATTTTTACTGCTCTGCAAAATAAAACCAATTCCATATAGATCCGCGGGTGACACTAGGGAGACTTCCCTTGTTAGAAGAAAAATCTGTAAATTAGAAAAATCTGAATTAACTAACTTTAAACTTGGTTTTTCTGCTGGAATGCTTAATTTAGTTAAATTCTCTGTCATTCAGTTTTAAAAACTAAAAAAAAAAATCTGTAACTTTACTGATATAGATCAATTTAAGATCAATTGGTACATCTTTACTGTCAGGGATATTTTCAACAGACAAAGTGATGAAGGAGATGATAATTGTGCTTTAAAATTTCATGAAGGGTGTATAAGATTTGGCAAATTCAAATCTAAAACTCTTATTTCTTTTTCAATAAATTTCAGCTTGAATTGATTTGATGATAATGAAAGTTAAACAATATCCGCAGAAAAAACAATTTGTTTTTTTATTTTTCAACAAACTTGTGCAAAGGATACTGACTTTAGGTTCATTCACGTTTTTTTATTATTTACCGTATGCTGCGAAAAAGTTTAGTGGGGGGTGGTGTCAGCAACAGTGTGGTTATTTTGATAACAACCACCAGTAGATTTTTTTTTGGGAAAAAATAAACTTTTTTTCTTTAAACTTATTTTTAAAATTTTTGTTTGAAAATAAGACTTCAAAGTCCTTAAACATGAAGATGTTAAATTCTGACACAATTTCTACCAGTATTTTTTTTTATAGATTGTTGTTTTTCTTTTGTATTTTGTTTAATAACAAGGAGGGCAGGGAGGAAGAAAGGTTCGACTGAATGAATGGCTGGTTAGTACTTAATATAAACTGAGTGTTAAGTACAATTTAAATCAATAAACATTTAACTTTAAGACATGAACTCATAAAATAATAAACTTTCAAGATGTTAAAGCGAATCATAATGGCTGGGAATGGAAGTGGCACTAACAGTGGCTGCTCTGAATCAAGTAGCAGCTGTCATTATTTCAACATTATTTGTTGAATTGTTCATAAACAAGTAAGTACGAAGGTAAGTACGTACCTACACACTCAAATACGTACATACAGTACATATCCTTAGACACTACATTCTCATACAAAATGTGTAAACTTTAATTACCCAATACATAACAAGTACTTATTTACACTCACACCCATACATATGTACGTTAAAAACATACTTTTAGTTATTCAATTTGAAATACATAAATAAAAGAAGTACATCATCTGCACAATTAAAAACTCAACTATGCATTGATTACTTCATGCTCTGTAATTATTCAATAATTTTTTTCATTTAATGCTTCTACAACGAGTCTCACTAAGTTGTACATAAATACATTCATACATATGTACGAGTATTTATGTATTTACGTTGTGCACAAGTGTATTTATATTGGAACACTAGACGACATTTAATTAAAGTCATATTTTTAAAATTTGTTAAGAACTTACAATTATTTATTCAATTCTAGTATTGCAAGTGATGTTTGTAACTACACTCAAAAAAAAAACTTGTAAAGTTACCAGTGTTGCCACTTCTTGGATAATTATCCAAAAAATGGATAATTTAAAATCTTTTGGATACTCTTTGGATAATTAAATTTTTGGATAATTTATGGATAATTTTATCATTCACAATTTAAAGTTTTACATGGACAGAATATTGCTTTTATTTTAATTTAATTTGGCGATTTTTTTTTAGTTACTTCTTATTTGACAGCACTTTATTTGTTTTTAGTTTTGGCAATACCTTTTAAATTTGTAGCTTTTAAAATTATTTAAATCCATAAGCCTTATTGGACCACAACAAATATGGTCTGTTTGATTATTTGGATGTCCAAGCTTATTGGGCAAGAGTTTTAAAATTACAAATTGTGCTATTGAAAATCTTTTTCTAAATTTATAAGTTGTTTTTAAATTTCTTATGATTCTTCCATTTTTTAATTCACCAGTAGAAAAAGTTTTAAGTAAATTAAAGATAACAAAAACCGATATACGAAATAAATTATCTTCAAATACAGTTGCTTCCATTCTTTTTACAAAAGAAGGCAGTGAAAGAAATGGGGGTACGAATTTTGAGCCCACAAAAAAATAAATTTAAGAAAAAAACTGGAAATAGAACAAGTACACTCAAAAAAAAAAGTTTGTAAAATGACATAAAATCCCCGTGATTTTACGGGGCAGGTTTTGTAAAATATGTACTAGCAAGAATCCCCGTAATGTTACGGGGATAATTTGTAAATTGATTTAACAAAAGAAAATGTAAATTTACAATTTTTTTGTAAAATATTAACTTCGAAGTGAACATTTTTTTTGTAAATTTACAAAAAATTTGGTAAATTTACAAAACAAAATTGTAAACTTACAGAAAAAGCTTGTTATTTTACAAAGAAAAAATAGAAAATGAAAAAAATAAATTGTAGATTAACAAATTATTTGGTTAAACTACTGTTTTTACCGCAAAAAAATATTGAAAAACACGTATATTTACAACAAACATTGTAAATTTGCAAAAAAAAATTTAAATTTACAAAAAAAATTGTAAACTTACAAAAACAGTTGTAAATTTACAAAATAAAGTAGAAAATCAAAAACCAAAATTGTAAATTTACAAATTGTTTGGTTAAACTACTGTTTTTTATGGCAAAAAACTTGTATATTTACAATCAAAAGTGGTAAATTTACAATTTTTTTTGTAAATATACCATTTTTTTGTCGTAAAAACAGTAGTTTAACCAAAAAATTTGTAAATTTACAATATTGTTTTTGTATTATCTACTTCATTTTTGTAAAATTACAACTTTTTTCGTAAGTATACAATATTGTTTTTTAAATTTTCATATTTGTTTTGTAAATTTACAAAAAATTTTGGTTTATTTACATATTTGTTTTGTAAATTTAAAGGTTTTCTTCCATTGGTGCATCTTATTTTTCCTTCTTCGGCAACTGGAGTAGCACTTCAACAACCTGAAATAATTTTTTTTTTTTTCACTTGAACACTTTTAACAAACTTTTTAATGTATAACACTGCACTTTTTTATTTTTTTCGACATTTCGTTTTTCTTAAGTAGAACATATGAGAATTGCGAAGGAGGCTACACAGAAATTTCGTATATTTTCAGGAAAAAGTAGTAAAAAAATAAAATTTTTTTTTTTGAATTTTTTTTTATTTTCACAAGTATTTTTAAAAAATCGGAAAAAAAATTTTTGGATATTGTAGATTGGATGTTTAAGTACCTGTTAAAATAAGAAAAACTTAATTTTTCATAATTGGCAGCTTTTTATTGACATTTTAGTTGCCGAATTTAAATAAAAAATTACCAAAAAAATATGGTAAAATTACCAAAAAATGGTAAAAATACAAAAAAAAAAACAAGAACAGTAATGTAGTAAAAACACATAAAAATTGTGGTATTTTAGTTAAGGAAAATTACCAAAAAATGGTGTAAAATTATTTTTTTTGGTAAAGCTTAGAATTAGTTGAAAAATTGTTGTATCTGGAACTTAAAATATTTTCAATTTTTTTTTTCATGAAATTTTTTATTTATAAAAAATGATTTTTAACAAAATTTTTTACTCCAAAACGCAAAAAAATCTAAACTTAGAAAATTTTTGCGAGTCCTATTGTTGAATAATTATTTTTTTTTTGTAAAACAACATTAATTCTAGTAATAAAATAAGTTTTGTAAAATTACATTGGAGTTTTGTACTTTTCAATACATATTTTTTGTTTAATTACATTTTTTTGTGTTAAAAAACTGAAAACCTTGAAAACGATTTAAAAAATCTTAAAAAAAAAAATGTTTGTAATAAAGCATTTTTTTGGTAGAAAGACTAAATAACTTCAAGTAAAATTTTGTTGTACAATTACAGTTTTCTTGTGTAAAAAAACTAAACACCTTGTAATATTTTTTTAATTGGTAAAATAATTCACTTTTTAGTAAATTTACCAAAAAAATTTGTAAAATAAATTTACCAACATATAATAGTAAAATTACAAAGCAAACTGTAGTTTTCATTTTATTAAATATACAAGAATTTTTGTAAAAAGACAAAAATATTAGTAAAATAGAATTACAAGACATTTTACTTGTAAATTTACAAACTTTTTTTTTTGAGTGTAATACTATTATTATAAAATATTTTTTGTTTCGTTAAAAAAATCGTTTTTGATATTTGTTTTTTTGGATAATTTTTGGGATTTTGAATAATTTTGGACAGCCTCCTGGATAATTTGTTGGTTTACTGGTGGCAACACTGAAAGTTACCAACAAATCTCGTGATTTTACGAGGCTATTCTCGTAAAATATGACGTAGGTAAAATTCTCGTAAAATTACGAGGATTTCCTCGTAATTTTGAATGCACCAAAAATTGGTAAAATAACCAATTTTATTGGTAAAAATATTGTTTTAAAACCGGAAAAATACAAAAAAAAATGGTAAACTTACAAGAAAAACTGGTAAATATGTTTAAAAAAATGGTAAATTTACAAACCAAAATGGTAAATTTACAAAAAAAAATTTTGTTAACAACATAAATCCTCGTAATAAAATCATTTTTTGTAAAATAACTGTTTTTTTGTAAATTAACTACTCCTCCTTAAATTAATCCTCGTAATAAATTTTTCAAAATTTTGTCAACTTTTTTTTTAAATATTTTTCAATAAAAAAAAAATTCAAAAAAATAAGTTTTTTTGTTAAACAACATAAATCGTCGTATAACATAATTTTTGTAAAATAAAGTTTTTTTTTGTAATTCAACTAGAATCCTCGTAATAAAAACTTTGTTGTAAAATTACAGTTTTTTTTTGTAAAATAACCTTTCAAAATGGTAGAATACAATTACGAAAATAAACTTGTAAAATTACCAATAAAACTGTAGTTCTCGTTTGAGCAAAGTACAAGATTTTTTGTTAAAAAACAAGGAAAATTGTTAAATATTGGTAAAACGGGATTACAAGGTATTTTACCAGGCGTTTTACCAGTTAATTTTTTTGAGTGTACGTGCAATAATTGTTCTTGACTTACGTTCAAGTATACCGATCAACTCTTAATTACATTTTGAGTGATCCTCAATTCTAACCATTCAACTCCTGCGATTACGAGTAGAAATTTTCTGCACATAACCACCTGTCGTAATTAGTGAACGATCAAACGCGCTTAACGGTCGTTGTGAACGAGCACCAGAATACTCTCGACCTTTTTCTTATGTTACATCCTGATAAATACAGGGTGATTCAGTCACGACCCGCCGAATTTTACCAGCGTATTCCTTGGCTCATTTCATGAAAATATATCCATTACGACCATCCCCCGAAAATGCATGTGCGCGAAATGGCAGCGGTTTGAAAATTTTTGGATTAGTGGTTAGAGGGTAGTAGGGTAAAATTGATAACTTCTGAACCTGTAGTCTGATTATTTTGTTTTTAGGCTTGTTGGAAAGTTCATTAGAAAACCTTTCAGAATCAATAAGAAAAAAATTTAAATAATGAGAAATTTTCGAGATACAGAGCTTTTAAAAATAATATTTGAAAAAAAGACATACAAATTTGCACGTAACCTCAATTTATTCAGCCAAATGGCAGGTAACTTATATTTTTTTCTCTCTTAAAAGATAGCCCTACGTCTTACCTTTCCAAATTGCCCTAAAAGAAGCCCAGAGGTCTTACCGTTCCAAAGTTATGACCATTTGCCTTCCAAAAATTTTAATAAATTAAAATCTTAAACTTGTTAATTCACAAAAACAAATAAATGTGTGCTGTTATTTCGCCTCCAAACCCAAAAAAAAATTGTTTGCATTTCAGTCAAATGGTCATAACTTTAGAACAGAAAGACCTCTGGGCTTCTTTTAGGGCATTTTGGAAAGGTAAGACGTAGGGCTATCTTTGAAGAGAGAAAAAAATATAAGTTACCTGCCATCTGGCTGAATAAATTGAGGTTATGTGCAAATTTGTATGTTTTTTTTTCAAATTTTATTTTTAAAAGCTCTGAATCTCGACAATTTCTTTGTAATTTTTTTGTTATTGAATCTGAAAGGTCTCCTAATGAACTTTCCAACAAGCCCAAAAACAAAAAAATTGGACCACAGGTTCAGAAGTTATCAATTTTACCCTACTACTCTCTAACCACTAATCCGAAAATTTTCAAACCGCTGCCATTTCGCACACATGCATTTTCGGGGTATGGTCGTAATGGACATATTTTCATGAAATGATCCAAGGAATACGCTGGTAAAATTCGGCGGGTCGTGACTGAATCACCCTGTATAAAGTAAGAATATTTGCACCTTTTGGTAATTCAGATCACTGCACCATTTTCGCATCCTTCTGTACTCCGAACTTCGTAACGTTTCAACAACAGCTACGAAGCGTTCAACAACAGTTACAAAGCGTTCAGTTTTCATGAGTAGAATCATTAAACAGAGCTAAATGACTTTTTTCGGCATTTCAATTGGTAACTTTGTTACATCGACGGCAACGTCAAAACCTCGACAAAAATGGTTATTATTCCTTCCATCAAAGCTCATTCGGCTAAACTAAGGAACAAAATGTTAGTTTCACCAGACTTGCGGGGATGCAGTCAGATCTGGAAAAGAAGCGTTCGAAAATTGTAACAATTCCACAAGATGTGGACTGTGCCTCTCTATGAAACTTTTTGAGCTCCACTTTACCACTATGATACCATCCAGGAAGTCTTGGATGAAGGGCATTTCGGGTAAGGAAGCCTTCAGAAATTTTTACACAAATGAATCGAAGCTACACTGAATGAATTATTGTTCCAAGGCGTTTGATTGTATATGGCACGATAAGCTCATATCCCAGCTTAATGCCTCTGGTGTTTGTAATGAATTCTCCCGATTTATTCGAGCTTCCTCAGTGATCGTTCTATACGTGTTGTTATGGATGGGTTCTCATTAGACGATTTTTAAGCTTCATAACGCCAGGTGCTGGGCTTTCTCTACCATTTTTTATACCCTCCAACCACAGTATGGGGGTATACTCAATTTGTCATTCCGTTTGTAACGCATCGAAATATCGATCGGGGACCCCATATATATTATTGATCTATGATCGATTCTAAGACTTTTCTAGAATGTCCGTATGTCCGTTCGTCCGTCCGTCTGTATAAGACACGATGCAGTCCAACATAAAAGAGATAGACTCGTTAAGTTTGGCAGGAATATGTCTTTTGGTCCTAGGCAGTTTAAGTTCGTAAATGGGCAAAATCGGACCAGGGGGAAAAAAGTTCCCCTCTGAAGAGCTTAACTAACCTCTGAAAAATGACATATTTTCTCAGGTTTTTCTGTATTTTTGTTAAGCAAATGAAACAATTTGATGCCAGAAAAAGCTCAAGGTCCTGCACTTAAACTTGGGATATAAAACTAAAAAATTTTTTTTTGTGGGCGTGAATTTTAAAAATGTTTTTAAATGATGATAAAATTGTATTACTTAAGTTCAAAAAGCATTATAAATCAATTTTTAAACATTTATCGCATTGGTTTATGTGTCCCCCAATGACCACTTCTGACACCCCCGCCCCCAAAAAATAAACGCCACTGCATTTTTTTTTTTTATCTGTTGGGGGGTATAATAGATTCGGCACAGCCGAATTTAACACTATCACTTGCTTATGTTTCTTAACGGCCTTGGTAGTCAAACTTCAAATCCTATCTACTCTTTTGCAGATGATGGCAACATTTGTCATTGATTTTCCTTTGACTGTTGGACAATCCCTTTTTAGGTTGAGGAAAGAAGGAAGATTATGGATGACGCACTTAATCAGGAACTGTTGACAATTGCCGGGTCTTGCGAGTATGGTCAGTTTCAATGCACGTAAGTTCCAATATTGTTTGTTAACCCACTGGACAGTGCGCTGCAGTGGAGGCAACAGCATTACTGTACAACTCGTACAGATATCGAGGCATGAAAATTTAGAACGTGGTTTTTTTAAAACCGGTGTAAAAAGTACCCAGTGTTTTACGGTACATAGGACTATTTTAAGTCTGAGCGCCATGGACTTGCCTAAAAAAATTACCTATTTTTTAGGCTTGTACAATCACCCTTAACCCAGTGTTGCCACCAATGGATTTGAAAATTACACAAAACATTATTCAAGGTCTCACAAATTACGCAAAATTTTTTATATCCTCCTACCACAGTCGAAATATCGATCAGGGATTCCATATAGTACATATATTATTAATCCTTGATCGATTTAAAGGCATTCTATGAATGTCCGTCCGTTAATTTCGTAAATGGGCAAAATCGGTTCGAGTGAAAAATGTTTCCCCTTTAAAAATTAAACCAACCTCTGAAAAACGACATTTTTAAATGTTTTTGTTGTTGTATTTTTGGTCTAAAAATTAAACAAATTTTTTTTAAATAATGATATTATTGTTTCAATATTGATATAATGGTATTAATTAAGTACAAAAATCGTAATAAATCAACTTGTCAATATTTATCGCGTGGGGGAATGTGTCCCCCAATATGGAAATACTAGCTAACTCGCCCGGTACTTCGTTACCGGTTAGCTCTAACAAAAAAAAAAACGACTTTAATACTTCCAATTCTCATTAATTTTAATTTAACATAAAAATTGTTTGTTTCGACCTTTAAAATATTATATGTTGAGTAAATTTAAATTAGTAAAAAATATTTTTCCAGGGTTACCAAATACTCTGTTGAAAAAAAGAACAATTTTCAATGCTTTCTAAAGACTTTAAAACAAAATATAATTTATAAAATTAGTTCAATTCCGTATTATAAAAATCTGTTTCAACTATAGACTGCGTATTAAGGGCAGAACCAAAATTTTAGTGAAAAAATACTTTTCTGCTGGAAGATCTAAGTGCTATATATTGAGTTGCTAGGACCATTATTTCAGAAAGTATAAAAAGTACCAAAGTGCCCCATTTTTTCTCTTAAAATGAGAATTATTAAAACTGGACTACAGAATTTTTTTTCCGCGAGAGGGTCCTATAGTCAGGGGCTCTTGTAAGAAATAACATTAACTGTCTGGGATTAATAGAATGAAGGTTGAAAGAGGAATTGAAAAAAAGGATTTTTGTTTTCTTTAAAATACGCACTTTTATATGGTTTTAAACAAAATAATAATAATTCAATATAATTTAAAAAAAATTATTAAAAGTGCAAATAAAGTACAATTTTCATGATTTAAAAAAAAAAAAAAAACAATTTTTCTTGATCCCAGACAGACTTCGCGTGAGAGGAAAAAAAGAGAGTTGAATCAATTACAATCTCTTTACTTTCTTTTCTCTATGCTATAGTCAAAATTTCTAAGAGGATAAGTTTAAAAGATGAAAAATGTACAGAATTGACATATTTCCCCTTAGAAGAGGGTTCTCAAAAAATTTATTTTTGCAGTATGTTTTTTTCCGTGAGAGGATCCTATAGTCCAAATTTCAAGTTTCTATGACCATTAGTTCAGAAGATACAAATTGTCCTATTTTCAACCTTTTTATCTCTTTAGCAGCGGAATTTTCAAAAAAGTACTTATTTCTGAAAATTATTTCGGCGAGAGGACTCTATAGATCAGATTTGAAGTTTCAAGGACCATTAGTTCAGACGATACAAAATGAACCAAATTGGCCTGTCCCCCTCCTGAAAAGCGAAACTTAAAAAAAAAAAAATTCTCAGAATGTTATTTTCGCGAGAGGATCTTATAGTCCAAACTTTAAGTTTCTATGAACATTACTGCAGAAGATACAATATGCACCAAATTGTCCTATTTCCCCCCTTAGAAGCTTTTTTTCCCAGAATGTAATTTCCGCGAGAGGATCGTACAGTCCAAATTTTATTTATCTAGGACCATTAGTTTAGCAGAAACAAAATTGTCCTACTTTCACCCTTTTCCCCTTTAAAAGAGGAAATTTCAAAAAAGTACTTCTTTAAGAATGTTACAAAATTGCGCTACTTACCCATCTTCCCCATAAAAGAGGAATTTTCACATAAGTACTCTTTCAAAATCTTATTTTCGCGAGAGATTCCTATTTCAAAAAAGGACTTTTTTAGAGTGCTTTTCCGCGAGGCGATCTTATAGTCCAAAATTAAGTTTTTGGGAATATTGGTGTAGAAGATACAAAATGTACAAAATTGTCTTTTTCCCCTTAGAAGCGGAGTTTTTGAAAACTTTTTCTTTCCCAGAATGTTATTTCCGCGAAAGGATTGTATAGTCCAAATTTTAAGTATATAGGCTCATTATTTCACTAGATACAAAATTGCACTACTTTTCCCGTTAAAAGCGGAATTTTAAAAAAAGTTATTCTTATAGAATGTTATTTCAGAGAGAAGAAGACTCGGAAAAGCTGAACAACTCTTGGGAAAATACCAACCCAATCTAAATATGAAAATGTACACTAAATAACTAATGAAAACCACTCTGTACCATCAAATTTAAGAATACATTTTTATAAAACTGCTCCTACCGCTCTAACTGAACAAGACACTAGAAACAAGTGGATAACTATATGGACGACTTCGAATGATAGCATACACACAAAAGAGCTATGGGATGAAATATCGCAAGGCAAAGCTTAATTCTTTTGGATATGAATAGAACACAGCTAAGAGCGGTAATAAACCTAATCACGGGTCATAATAAACTCGTAAAACACATGGTAAAAATCGGCTTAATGTCGAGCGACACTTGCAGATTGTGCAATTTATCTCTCGAGCATAGTTTCCATTTCTTATGTGAATGCTTTATCATTTCGAGGATTTGAATGTTTGAGTTCTTATGGTTTTTATGACCTTCAGAACCTATGAGGTATAAACTCTTGGCAACTAATATCATTCATTAAATTGTCGAAATGGAAAATGCGGAAATTCTTTATCGTTTTTTCTTTTGTGGCCACACAAAATTAGACAGAGAAGGAAGGAGTACTTATAAATGGGCACATGAGCAGATTAGAGTATGATTCACGCGTGAGTGTGACTGAATTTGATTTTACTCACGCGATTGTGAGTAAGTGTGCATGAGTCGATTTTTGCGTGAGTTAGCGTGATTTATTTTCTCTTCATATTTGCCTTCGTACCAAAAAAACCAAGGTTAGCAATCGATACCCAGCCAGAATAACGGTATTTGGCTATTGTATCGCAACTAACAAAGATATGGACATTTTTAAAAGTGATTATAAAAGTCAATGAAATTTCTAGTATTTTTGATGTGTTACTTCGTTTTTGTACCAATTCATTTTCGTTATATAGGCCAATACCTTTAAAATACCGTTTCAAACGGTATTATAAATGTATTGGCCCATATTTTGAAAAGCAACCGGTACAAACACGAAGTTACCCATCAAAATTACTAAAAATTTCATCGACTTTCATAATCGCTTTTAAAAATGTCCATATCTTTGCGGTACAATAGCGAAATACTGTTATTTTGGGTGGGTATCGTTTGCCAACATTGAAAAAAACTAACAAAAAACCTTCGAAATTTGGCTAAACTTAAGATTTCGTCCGAAAAAAGCAAAAAAAAGTGACAAATTTCGCTGAACTTTAAATTTTGCTTAAAAATTTTCGTTTTTTAATTTTTTTTGTGTAAATAAGAGTTTCGTGAGTGTGAGTCAATGTGAGCGTGAGTGAAGCTTGTGTTAGTGCGCGTGAGTGTAAATACTATTAAATTTACTCACGTGATTGTGAGTGAGTGTGAGTAGTAAAAATATGCTCGTGAGTGATTCAAAAATTCCTGAGCGCGAATGAGTCAAAAATCAATCACGCGCCCATCTCTAGCAGTAATCATAATAAACCAAACCGTGGCCTCAAGGCATGTCATTCCTAAAACTTTTCGTTTCTTTTGATTGGCGTCTTATTCACTAACCTGTGCCCATAACTGAATTTCGTGGAGTGTCGGAATATATACGAATACAAGCCAAGTGTTTTTAGCCAAGTTTATTTTTGTTTTTGTGCGCTTCAAAAAACCTTGCTTCACAACAACTAGCTAACATCCACAGAAAACAGCATCATCAACAGTAGTAGTTTTTAATAAGCTGCAAAGTGTTTTGCGATTGTGAAATAATTGATTTTGAAGAAGCCTTAATCGGATTATAGCTGTTTTTCAATTGATTATTATGTTCTATATTTTTTTCTTCGATTTTTTTTTTTCTTTTTTCCTTTCTTTTGTTTCCCATGCAGTTGCCCTTTATAGAGTAGAATTCAGACCAAAAAAAAAAAACAACAAAATAAATAAACATAAACAAACGAAAAGCCAACTTTTCATTCTTATGGAATGGTAAAGGTTTTTAGTACATTTGTTGTAGAGTGGGTGGTATGGAAGCTTTGTTCTTGAAATAATACGGACATGAATAAATGAGTTCAAAGAACAGAATGAAATGGGCAGATTTAATTCTCTTTCCCTCATTGCTTCCCTTATTGTCCAACAATTTAAGCTTGTACTCCAGCAGCTGTTCGCTTGTTGGTACTTGAGAGGTTTTAAAAAAATAAATGTATGTTGTTCTTTATTAATTTTACAATATATAAAAATGTATAGATTTCGAGTTATGATGTTTAAATGGTTTTCAAAGTTTGTTGCCAATAATACTATTCCAACAACAAATAGGCAAACAAACAAAATCAATAAATATACCAGCAAAAAAAATTGGCTGCAGTGAAAAAAATCCAATGCGTAAAATACACGAATCCTTTCGTTCAATGTACGCAAACATTCGTAATTTCGCACAACGAAAGAATTTTTTAAAATACACGAAAAGTTTCGTACATTCAAAATAATCACTCCGTTAAATAACAGAGATACTCTGCTGAGGCAGCAGAAAATACCATAGATTTCCAACCAGCAAGATTATTTGTTATTTTCCATTAAAAAAATGTAAATTTACAGAATTATCTGTAAAATGTTGACAAAAGCGACAAGAATTTTACTAAAAAAAACTCTGTAAATTTAAAAAGTTTTAAGTAAATCCATTTTATGAGTGAAAAATTTTACAAAAGAGACTCCGTAAGTTTACAAATTTTAGTTAAATATATTTGATTTCAAAAAAGAGCACATGGAATGGTTGGGAACAAAAATTACAACATACACACTTATAATAAAAAAAACTTCTTAAAAACCTTATGTAGTTGTTAAAACCGATGCAAATACACTCAAAAAAAACATTGTAAATTTACAAGAAAAACTTGTTACTTTTTTTTTTGTTTGCTACCTCCTATTTGACAAAAATTCATAGTAATTTTACAAGATTTTTGCCAATAATTTTAAAATTTTACAAGGTTTCTACCAATAAAATTGTAAATTTACAAACTTTTTGACACGAAAAAATTTACAAAGAGGTTTCGTAATTTTACTAGATTTTTTGCTACCTCCTATTATACGAGAATTCCTAGTAGTTTTACAAGCTTTTTACCAATAATTTTGTAATTTTGCAAGCTTTTTACCAATAAAATTGTAAATTTACAGTTTTTTGGCGCAATTAAAATTACAAAATTATGTTTAAGATATAGAAAACCAAAAATGCAAATAAAATAGCAAAAAAAATATTTTTGTTCTGAATTTTACACTATAGATGGGGGCCGTTTTACTGAATATTTTGCCATCAAAAAGTAATTTTCGTGAAAATTGAAGATAGGGGATTTTTAAATTTAATGTTCGAACTTGGAAAAACTCGGCTTAGAAATATTTAAAAAATAAAATAATAAAAATGTCTATAAATAATGTGATTTTCCAGTTCGAATATCGTATTTCATTAATTACACTGTGCTCGAATTTGACACGATATTCGATATTGGAGATTTAAAATTTTGATGCTCAAGTACAATAAAACAATATTTTTTAACTTTTGCGATAATTTTTAAATTTAAAACCATTCAAGTCTTTTAAATTAACATAGCAAACCATAATACCGAAAAATCTTTTTTCGTGAAAAAATTGGTTCAATACAAATATTTTTAGTTTGATTTGATTTACGACATCAGTTTTTTTCAAAGTTAGCGTATGTGTTAGCGATATTCGCGAATAATTATTTTTTTTTTTTTTTTTTTAAGTAAAAAAAAATATTTTTTTTAATTGCTGAATTTCTAAAATTTAAACTCCACTGAATATACAAAAAAAAAAATTATTTTACAAAACCGGATACATTACTTCTATATGTAGCTAGCCTCCTAAAAAAAAATTCGCTGTCAAAATTATAAGTCAAAGGGTCACTAAGATGACCTTAAAAGTAAAAATTCAGAATTTAACGAGTTCAAACATCAAAATAACTCCAGAAATAAGCAATCTGACAATTGCCACTTTAGTAGAATTGTTAAAAAAAATAAAAAACTGGGAAAAACTCATTTTCTCCCCCATCTTATCGAAAATTTAAGTTAAAATAATAAATGTTCAAGACAATTTCTAGATTGTATTTAGTGTTTGAAAACCGTTTTTTTTTTCTCAAAAACCCAGTTTCCGGTTTGGAAATTGTTTTTATATTTTGGTGAGTATAAAAGATTCGGCACCGAAGTATTAAACACTCTCACTTTTTTTATGTACATTTGATAAACAAATGGAACATTTTTATGTGAAAAGTTTAGACTTGTTAAAAAAATAGTTTTGGTAAAAAAGGGGAAAAATGATTTTTGGTGAAGAAAAATGTTTGGTGAGAAATTTTTTGATGTAAAAAAAATTGTTGAAAAAAAAAATTGATGAAAAAAAAATTATGAAAAAAAAATTATAAAAAAATAAAAAAAAATTGATGAAAAAAAAGATTTGATGAAAAAAAATGATAAAAAAAATTAATAAAAAAAATTGATAAAAAAAAAAATATAATGAAGAAAAAAAAAATTAATGAAAAAAAAAAATTTATAAAAAAAAAATTGATAAAAAAAAAAATATAATGAAGAAAACAAAAATTGATGAAAAAAAATTTTAATGAAAAAAAACTTTGATAAAAAAATTAATGAAAAAAAATTTGATGAAAAAAAAAAATTGATACAAAAATTTTATAAAAAAAAATTGATTAAAAAAGCAAATTTTTTTGTTGAAAAATAATTATGTTACTTTTTGAGGTGGCGTCCTGCAACTTTTTTAAAATTAGACACCAGCCTAAAAACATTATCATGCTAAAAAACTTCTTTTAAGTTTATTATTTTAACTTTCCAAAAAAACACTACTTATTTTTTAAACAAACGTGTTTTTTAGAGAATATTTTCAGTTTCCCTAGTTATGACGAAGATTTTGATTATTGTCGAAATATAGTATTCATAACCTGAACTTGAGGTTAAAGTCTGTTCCGACAAAGCGTGTGTCCCGATTGTACTCATTTACGAACTTATGGGATCCTTATTTAGGGTGCATACTATTCTTCGTTGACCTATGAACTTTAGTTTTCAATTTTGCTTACCTATCCCATTTTATTCTTTTCTAGATGGTTGCTCCCAAAAAATGTGTGTTTATTCAATTTTGATTTAAATTTAATATTAGCCATATTATCGCTGACGTGGAGAATGACATTCATGGTTAAAAGGGATACACAGTAGCAATTCTGAGATCCCAAATAACTTTGTTTTCATCATATTGTGATGATGAAAGTGTGCTCGTGTACAAGTAAATTGAATAGCTTGTGAATAGCATTTTTTTTGTCACATACATACATATTTAAAAGTTGCTTGTCATTCACAAGGAAGGTATACCGGCTCGAATCTGACGATTACACAGAGATACAAAATCGAACTTTCGAACTTTGGGATGAAACCAAAAGCAAACGAAAGTTGACATTTTACATAACAAAACCCACAATGCGTTTTTTTAGTTCTGTGCTAAATTTTTTTTACACGCATTAAAAGTTGGTGATTTTAAAGCATTTAAAGCTTTTGTGTACTATTCACGTCCTACATAAGGGGCCCCTGGTGGTATCCTTATTGGACATGTGGGGTACAGCCTCCAAAATTAAGCTCGAAATTACGTTAGCTATAACCGGTATGAATTTCGCTGCATTCGGTTTCGTACCTACTTACAGAATAGTCAAATTATTAAAAATAATCCACAGTTGACCGTTGCGTATGATTGTTATTTAAAGGCAATTACAAAATTAATCATACGCCTTAAACAGTTTTCAAGCCATTATTATTATAATTATAATAAAAGTTCACCAAACTTCAAATGCGTATAAAAAAATAATCTAACGCTAAAATAAAAAAATCCTCGAGAGTTTTCTTATGCAATAGTCAACTTTCATTTGCTTTTGGTTTTATCCCATTCCGATTTTGGTTGTTGCACTGATTGTGAGTTGTTAAATAAACAGAATGGTTTAGAGTAGAGTTTGCATATAATCGAGATATTTCATAATCGCGATTACGATTAAAAAAATTGTGGTTAATCGCGATTACGATTAATCGAATTTTTTAAATAATTTGAGTTTCAATAGCTTAAAAAATATCTTTTGAAATTTACATTTTATAACGTATTTTTTAGAACAAAAGCTATTGGCCCTTACCACAAGAAAACAAAAAGTCTATTTTAACAAAAGTTTTATTTTTAATTTCAAATTTTCAATACATTTTTTGAAAGTCGATTTTAAAAACAAAAACAATTTGTATGGAAATAAAATTAAAAGCTCATTTTAAATTTATTTTATTTTCTTGTGGTATAGCTGATTATTTTTAAGAAATAAAATTAAAAACATTTGAACTTTCCCAGTAAAAATAATTTGAGATTTTGGCACCACAATCTTTTTTTTTAAGTTAAGTTTTAAGTTTTTTGCTAAGATTTTTTTTAAACTTATAATTAAAATTCTTTGTTGATTAAATTTCACACATACTTTAATTTTTGATATCTTCAACACTTTTTATATGATCAAAAACATTTTTGGAGAAAATTACAAGATTTTCTTTCATCTTTATTGCGCTTAAATAAACTCTACAAAGAGTATTTCAATCAGGTCTTAATAGCTCTTTATCTTTGCTACTAAAGAGTACTGTGACTGATTTGGATTCGCTTTTTGGATCATGATTCCTTTCCAAAAGCTGCTTCCAGTTTACCAAAATTTTCTGCGGGGTCGTGTCGGAATACCTGCCGATGGCCATTGAAGAGCTTATTGTGAGGAAATTTATTTAAAAAATTTACAAGGCATCAAAGTATGAAAAAATTACGTTTTTTTTACAAAATTTCATGTCCAAATTTTTTGACCAAAGCCTTTGATTATATTTTAAAAACAAATCTCTTTAAAATTTACTTACAATCAGATCAGAATTTAAAATTTATTTTAAATTTGAATGACTTTTACGAGAAAAATAAAGAAAATCGTAAACAAGTTGAATGAATAATGGGCCAACCCATCAAAATTTTCCGTTCTACTTAACATTCCAGAATCAATGATTTTTGTTTGAAATTGTCCCGGAAATAATCGTTTTTAAGACTAATTTCTTTTTTTTTACCAATAATTTTAATAGAAACTTCAAAATGGGTTTAAAAAAAAATTGAAACTGATTTAAATTCGTTATAAAAATAGTGTATTTCAAGAAAATTTTTAATCGTAATCGCATGATTTCTTTGTCGATTACGATTTCGATTAATTGGTGCGATTAATCGCGATTACGATTACGATTTTAATCGTTTTGCAAACTCTAGTTTAGAGGCCTAATCCTATGTTTAGGAGACAAATAAGTAGAAGAAAAAAGAGACTTTTAAGTTTTTTTCTCTCTTTGTATTTGGTTTCTCTTTTACTATGCCAAGTTTCGTGATTATCTACGGATCCGCGCTGGGATAGCTTCTTGTCCGAGATATTAATAAATACATATAAATGTGACAAATTGTCAAAAACATTTACAGATACTAATGCGCAAATACACAGAGAGCGCACACTGTGACGACTAGAACAAGCTAGCGAGACAAAATTATTTTTTGACATATTTAAGTTCCTAAGGTCATAAGAGTTTCAAATTTGTATATATTTATCTGACCTGTGCACCCTACGTTCGGTATACCCTCTATATGATAGTACATGTAACAGGTAATTATTTTTTTACATTTTTTATTTCCTAGGGTCATAAATATATCAAACTTTTATATTTCTTAAATGACTGTGCACCCTACGTTCGGCATACCCTTTTTATGGATAGTGCATGTAACAGTTAATTATTTTTGTTCACATTTTACATTTCCTAAGGTCATAAATACTTCCAATTTGTATATTTTTATCTTACATGTATACCCTACGTTTGGTATAACCACTATAAAGTGCATGTAACAATTTTATTTTTTTTTGTGTACAATTGCTAATATTCATTTAATAGTAATAATAATTGTGCAAAATTTGTGC
Source organism: Pegoplata infirma (assembly GCA_963921195.1). Taxonomy (NCBI): domain Eukaryota; kingdom Metazoa; phylum Arthropoda; class Insecta; order Diptera; family Anthomyiidae; genus Pegoplata; species Pegoplata infirma. The sequence continues at coordinate 158,904,750 of OY992538.1, forward strand.
ATATTCCGAAATCTTTATAAAATGTTATTGCACATAAAATTACGTATACATATAATTGAAAAAAAATTTACTTGACCGAATCCATAAATACTATCCTAAATTCCAAAATTATTGTGAATACTAAAATTTTTTTGTAGTGTAAATTTTTTTTAGTGTATTTTTTTTTTTTTTTTAGTGTAAAAATTTTGGCACATGACAGAGTAGCTTTGTTAAACATATTAGTGGCCTATGAATGTCCCTTAATGCGTGTTCAGAGGTATTTTGAATATGTTAATTCGTAATGAAACCTATTTAAAACATACGTTTTTGATCATAACTTCTGAACTCCTAGACCAATATCGCTATGATTTAATACCAATATGACACGAGAAATTGGAAAAATATATGCCAAGCTTCAGTAGCTTCAACCCTGTCTTTGGAAAGTTTTCGGGTTTTTATTAGATATACAGACAGTCGGACGGACATCGCTCATAAAATACCTGATGTGCAAGCGTGTGCAAAGAGATATTGCCATGGTAATATAGCCTAGTATCGTACCTTTCATTTAAAAAAGAAAACAGCCATGGGACACGTGGAGACAACATTTTCCTATTCTCTTAAAGTTCAATGTAACTACAAACCAAAAATAGTTTTTTGGGGATTTCTGAAAAATTCTTATAAAAAAAATTTTAAGCTCTGTTTAATAAGAAAAGTTAAATTCACTAGTTCCAACCCTCTTCTTAAAAATCCATTGCAAAAAAATATTGCAAAAATTCACAGGTTAAAAATACTGTAGTCTAGGAGTTCTATTCAAAAAATTAAAAAAAAAAAAATTGTTTTCAAATACCAATTTTTTGACTTCAGCGGATTGGTTTATAACTCACTGACATTATGCGCATAGAAAAATGGCAATTTCGTGACATTAGGACTATTATCGATTACACTGAACCAATTTTTAAAAAAAAAATAGGAGAGTCAATTTTGTCCCGCTGGCTTGTTCTACACGTCACAGTGTGGAGCGGCCAAAAAAAATGATTTAATATAAACATGTTTTTGTTACACTCAAAATATTTTGTAGGCAAAAACAAAAGAAAAACACACTTAAAACCAGTTTTTTTTTTTTTTTTATTGAAATGATCTTAATACTATATTTTAGTTAACATTTCATAAAATTACACCTAGTTTACACTAACAAGTAACTTTTTTCTTTTAAATTAGTTTTATAAAATATTAGACACTAAGTCTTGAGGTTTTTTTCTTTTTAAACGTCTTGAATATATATCATCATTGATAAGAATGGAAGCTTCTTCGTTGCTGTGGAGTTGAAGTCTATTCGCATGTTTAGATGCAAATAGTTGAATTAACTCGGATACTTTGTTTAACCCGAGATCTCTATGTAAATCGTCGTTTCTAATATACCAGGGCGCATTGACCAAATTTCTAGCAATTTTGTTTTGAAAACGTTGTATAATTTCTATATGAGTTTTGGAAGCACATCCCCATAATTGAATCCCGTAGGTCCAGACAGGTTTAAGTACTTGATTATAAATCAGCAATTTGTTATCAATTGAGAGTACAGAATTCCTCCCAATTAGCCAATTTAGTTTTTTTTGTTTTATGTTCAGTTCAGTATGTTTAATTCTGATGTGGTCCTTCCATGTAAGTTTAGAATCCAGCGTCATTCCTTAAAACCAGTGAATAAACAATTGAAAACCATCCCAGTAATTATTCATTTGTTTTAAAAACATCAACATTTATTTTTTACTGTTGGCAAAATTTTCTAAAATAAATAACACTAAACATTAAAAAATTACGGTTTTTTCATTCTTTTTTACCAACAAATTCGAAAAAAATAACCTAGGAAAACATTAAAAATTAATGATAGTTCTGTTATTTTTACCAACAAATTCCAAAAAAATAACCTACCAAAACATTAAAAATTAATGATTTCGTAGGTTATTTTATACAATTTTCTATTGAAATATTTTTTTAAAATTTTTTAATAAAATTTTGGGGAATCGATCCCGCAATCAACTACATTCTGGCCAGACACTCTACCCATCGTGCCAAAGCCACTTGATACAAATATGTTTTTATATTTCTATAAATAATTTAAATAAATAACTGACTTGTGTAGGTAAAAACTAATGATATATCATTAAAAAATACCAACAATTTAAAAAAAAAATACTTACACAAATCATTAAAAATTTAAAGAATAATCAGTAGTTTTTACTTACAGAACAAAAATAAATGACTTTATAAATTAAATGTTAGTGAAAGTCTTTATTTTTTAGTGTGTTATTTTTGAAACAAAGGACTGAAGTAGTCATTAATAAAAACTGAACATCAAACAAATGTTTTTTCTTTTAAAAACGACTAAACGGAAAACTTTTTAAATAAACTACAAACAGTTAATGACATAATTTTTTGAGTGTATTTTTCTGCCTTTATAAAAAATGTTGTCAATTTCTCGCCAAATGGTACTTTTTAATATCCCTTAAACACAGTACTTTGTCATTACGTGTGTAATGGCCCTAAAAAGTATGTACATATGTATATTATTAATATTTTTTTATATCCCTTACCGTTTTCGAGATAATCATAATCAAGAAAGACATTTACAGTGTTCGCAACTAGAGGTGCGTTGAACTTGACCATATTTGCAAGACTCCACTGATAGATTGTCGGCAGGTCTTGTTGATTAAGTGTATCATTCAAAATCTGCCTTTTGCCTCAACTTCATCAATGCTTAAAAAACGAATGAAAAATGTTGCTGTCACCTGCAAAAAAGTTGATAGGATTTAAAGTTTGAGGTCGTTAAGTAAAATCGAAGTAGTAATTTTACAAGAAATAAGGTACAGCGTTGATTGGCCACCCACTGTTTACATAATTGTATACACACAGACACATGCATGTTGGGCATTCCATGTCAAATCGGACACTTTGAATATTTTTTTTTTTTAGATTTTCCCAATTTGTTTACAGTTTTTAGTACCCTTCAATATCTTTTGACCCGTTCAAAAGATATCTAATTTTAAAAAAATTGTAGTTTGTTCCTTTACTCAAACTTCTATTACTCATAACTTCTTCAATAATGGTCCAAATTGGAAATTTTTTTTTCAAAATTTTTGTTTTTTTATTTACTTTTAAAAAAAAAATCCAAAAAAGTTCTTAAAAGTGCTCTAGTATGCGATTTTTAAGTTTTAAAATTTAAATCTCATTTTTGAAAATGTTTGTACTCTTTGATTTTTTTGAAATTATTTTGTGTAAAACTTTTATCGATTCTACAAATTATTTTTAAATTTTTTGAAAAAAATTTTATTGTACTTTTCCAATCTTAAAATCATTTCTACTGCTTCAATGGTACGCCATAGAGGAGTCATTTCCAAGACCGACCTCCATTAATTTTTATGTCTAAACATTTCTTTGGAACAAACTAATACCCTATCTCCAATTTCTAAGGGGGCTCCCACACAAAACGACATTTTTTAAAATTTGCTCCAACCGCTCTAGCTGCCCTAATAGTGCCCTTAGAGCAACAAAATGTATGACGGACCCACAATAGTTTTTTAGTCCAAACATTTTTTCTAAACACACCTACCCTCTATCTGTAACTGTTAAGGCGGACCCCATACATTTTTTTTTTTGTTTTTTGTAAATCTGTTTTATTTAATCAGCTTCTACCGGTCCAATGGTGCGTCCGATAGGGGTCATTCGTGAGACCGACCCCCATTAATTTTTACCCTACAACATTTTTTTAAAACATACACTCAAAATATTTTGTAGGCAAAAACAAATGAAAAACACACTTAATACCAGTGAATAAACAATTGAAAACCATCCCAGTAATTATTCATTTGTTTTAACAAACATCAACATTTATTTTTTACTGTTGACAAAATTTTCTAAAATAAATAATATTAAACATTAAAAAATTACGTTTTTTTCACTCTTTTTTACCAACATATTCGAAAAAAAATAACCAACGAAAACATTAAAAATTAATGATAGTTCTGTTATTTTTACCAACAAATTTCAAAAAAATAACCTACGAAAACAATAAAAATTAATGATTTCGTAGGTAATTTTTTACAATTTTTTATTGAAATATTTTTTTAAAAACTTTTAATAAAATTTTTGGGGAATCGATCCCGCAATCAACTACATTCTGGCCAGACACTCTACCCATCGTGCTAAAGTCACTTGATACAAACATGTTTTTATATTTCTATAAATAATTTTTTGATTTTTTTTTTCTACAAAAACATAACTGACTTGTGTAGGTAAAAACTAATGATATTTCATTTAAAAATACCAACAATTAAAAAAAAAAATACTTACACTAATCATTAAAAATCAAAAGAATAATCAGTAGTTTTTACTTACAGAACAAAAATAAATGACTTTAAAAATTAAATGTTAATGAAAGTCTTTATTTTTTAGTGCGTTATTTTTGAAACAAAGGACTGAAGTAGTCATTAATAAAAACTGAACATCAAACAAATGTTTTTTCTTTTAAAAACGACTAAACGGAAAACTTTTTAAATTAACTACAAACAGTTAATGACATAATTTTTTGAGTGTACCTACGCCCTATCTCCACTCTCTAAATAGGCTCCCATACAAATTACAGTTGGAGCAAATTTTATAAAAATGTAATTTTGAATGGAAGCCCACTTAGGGAGTGGAGATAGGGCGTAGGTAAGTTTAAAAAACATGTTGGAGGGTAAAAATAAATGGGGGTCGGTCGCATTAATGACCCCTCTCGGACGCACCATTGGACCGGTAGAAGCTGATTAAATAAAACAAACTTACAAAAAATAAAAAAAAAATGGATCGGGACCGCCTTAAGAGTTAAAGATAGAGGGTATGTGTGTTCAGAGAAAATGTTTGGATTAAAAATATATTGTGGGTCGGTCCTACATTTGATTGCTCTAAAGACACTCTTGTGGAAGTTGAAGCGGTTGGAGCAAATTTTAAAAAATGTCGTTTTGTATGGGAGCCCCTTAGAAATTGGAGATAGGGTATTAGTTTGTTCCGAAGAAATGTGTAGACGCAAAAATTATTGGGGTCGGTCTATGAAATGCCCCCTCTATGACGCACCATTAGAGAAGTAGAAATGATTTTAAGATTGGAAAATTACAAAAACATTTTTTTAAAAATTTTTTAAAAAATTGTAATAATCATTATCCCACGATCGATAGAAGTTTTACACAAAAAAAATCAAAGAGTACAAACATTTTCAAAAATGAAATTTAAATTTTAAAACTTAAAAATCGCATACTAGAAAAGTACGTAAAAAAACAAAAATTTTGAAAAAAAAAAATTGCAATTTGGACCATTATTGAAGAAGTCGTGAGTAAAAGAAGTTTGAGTAAAGGAACAAACTACCAATTTTTATAAATTCTATATCTTTTGAACGGGTATCAAAAAAATCTGAAAATTTACCACGAAAGAGTTTTCGTTGGATACTAAAAACTGTAAACAAATTGGAAAAATCTAAAAAATAAATTATTTAAAGTGTCCGATTTGATATGGAATGCCCCATAAATAAATAAACGTGTATTTTTTTACTTATATTCACTCATATTTTCGAAATTTGATGAAAATTGCTAGAACATTTTTAATGACAATTGGCATGGAGTTTTATTATCATTAATTCGAAAATCTTTTATTGTAGTCGGTTTTGAAATATTTATGTGTGTAAATGTGTATTTTTTTAAACTCGATATGTATGAGTGTCTTATAAGTAAAACGGCTGCTGTCTACTAGAAATGCTTGAGTTTATTTCATGATTACTGTGCAATTTCCCGCCCAGCAACATAAACAATGATGGCATTTGACATTTCTTACCACCACATCTACATCACACACATTTATATGGTAAGTTGTTACTCCTTCTTGATGCTTTAGATTTTGGTTGACGATGCGACAGTGACTTTTGTGGATGCTGATGATTATCACTGATGTGTGTGCGCTCCAATGAATTCATTGTCGTTCGAGATACAACAACTCAGCAGGTAGGCGACACTGACAGTGATAACAACAATGACAACAGCAACGGCAACAACGTCATTGACTTTGTCATAATCTCGAGTGGCCTTTGTATCCACCATAATCATCATCGTCATCATTTTTTCTCTCTCTGAAGGGCAGATTGAATTCAGCGTACAATGTGTTTGACATAAAACATAAAGGTGTAGTTTTAAACATGTCGCTTACACTTATCGGTTAAGTTAAACTTTATTTAATTAAAACTAAGTTTAACCAAATATCAGTTCAAGTCGAACAAATGTCAATTTTCGTGGTATTGCCATACTAAATAATGCATTTCCAATTAGAAAAGTTGCCAATATTGCAAAAAATCAAAATACCCCAACATTGGCGAGTATGTATATTGACCAACATTGTTGGTTTTAGTTTTAAAATAATCCACATCTAAAAAATAGAGTTTGTAGTTTTATCTCCGCTTAAACTAAAAACAAAAATAATTAACATCTCAAAAACTCGCCCTAAGTCAGAATAAGTCTATAGTCGGTAACACCAAGAATAAAAAAAAAAATGCTTCTGATGTTGATAAAAATGATGCAGAGGAAAAAGATGATACTGCATTTACTTTGTTGGTGCGTTTGGTTGCAGTAAAGAGACGTCTTGATTTTTGTTTTTTTGTCTGTTTCGATTTTTTTTTTGTTTGTTTCATAAATGGTCATATCATCGAGGGTTGGTTGTCTAACGCGTACGTGTGAGATTTTGACTTTGGTTAATTAACGCTTCAATTCAATGTTGTTTTGTTTTGGTTTTTCTATTTTGTATTTATATTTTTATGTTGAGAATTTTGGAATTTGCCAATCATCATGTTCTCTTGACGTTAAAAGGAATGTCGCATATGTCGCATCACGTTCATTCGCTTTTCTGTGAGTCCGTCTGTATGCATAATACTTGTACTGTTTTGTTTATGTATTTTTGTCATTTATGCATTATTACAGCCAGTCTTAACCTGTGATGATATATTCGTTCAGAATGTTCATTCTGTAAGAAAAATTTGATCTCTTATCGAGTCAGCTAATCGAAGAATGCTAGAAAGATATAGGATAGATCTTAATAGTAATCCTATTGGAACATACTTTTGGTTGTCACTACTTCATTCTAAATTGTCAATAAACTTCAACCGCATAGTAATTCATCAAATTGCTAGTTTATGGGGGAAACCCTTCCCCCTCCCAATTAATATTGGCAAATTGAAATTCTGTTTTAGTTTTAACATGATAATGATTTTAGGCTGGTGTCTAATTTGACTATAACTACCGACTAACGAAAAAGTAAATAAGAATTACTGTTTTCATTTTCTTAAAACCAAAAAGGTTTGTAACTTCGATTTGTAACTTGGATAATAATTCACCTGAAGGTGAATAAAACAGTTTTTTACCAGCTGGTGAGAAAATGCCTGCGAATTTTGTACTCTTGCCCAAAACATTAAATCATGATAATATTTTGCTGAAGACTTAAGTGTACTTGATAAAGCAAAGCTTTTTTAGAAAAAATAATGTTACATTCATTTGCCGTTCCATGCAAAACGAATTGAAATATCGGTCGAGGACCCCACCCTAATTGTAAAGCGGCAATCAAACGACAGACAAATCTTACAATTTGTATACCGACCGAATCCAAATGTCCTTATTTATAGTATGTGTTCAGATCACAGTACATGAGTAGTACGTTCACAGAGGTGCTTTTGATATGTGTAAGTATAAGTGACTTTAGACGTTTCATACAAAACGTAAACAAACAACATAAATACATACACAGAAGCTCACACGTACAGGCACACATACACTAGGCAGCGATGATAATTCTGTACTAAAAATATTGGAAAGTACGAAATAAGCTCCATTGTTTGCATACTCTGTACTATAGTTCAGATGTGTGTTCGCAAATATTTTCAGAAAAAAAATGAGCGGTTGGAAGACAAATTGTAAGATTTGTCTGTCGTCTGATGGGCCCTTAAGACACAGCCATCTGGCTGTGAAAAGTAAGATGTAGTCCAAACCAAAAGAGCTGTAAATTTAGTAAATGAGTGTATACTTAAGGGCAAGAAAAGTGTTTTTACATATTGGAAAGTATAAAAGAAGAATTTAACACTCTCATTTGTTTTTTTGTACATTTGTTAAACAAATGGAAATTTTTTTTTGGTAAAAAATGGAAAATAAATGATCTTTTTTCAAAAAAAAAAAAAAAAAGTTGTGATAAAAAAAAATATTTGATGAAAAAAAAAACTTTTAATATATAAAAAATTGATGAAAAAAAGTTATAAAAAAAAATGATAAAAAAACACAAAATTTTATGAAAAAAAAATTATAAAAATAAAAAATTTGATGAAAAAAAAATTATAAAAAAGAAATTTTATAAAAAAAAAACAAGTAGTGTTCAATTCGGCTGTGCCGAATCTTTTATACCCTCCAACATACAAATAAATAGAAAAAAATCCAAGGGCGTTTTCTTTTTTGATAAGGGGGGGGTCGGTAGGGGTAATTAGGGGGGGGCACTTTTGTTCTCGAATATGTGCTTAAAGATGCATTCTTATTCTTTTTGCACTAAAGAAATACAAGTTTATCATTATTTAAAAAAAAATTACTTGTTGTTTTTAAATACTGTAAATTTCCACATTTTTGGAATTTTATTGTTTTTGTTGATCAGGAGCGGATCCACGGGGGGGGGCGGAAATTTCCCCACCCAAACCAAATTCGAAAGAAAAAAAAGGGGGGAAGAAAAAAAGGAAGGAAAAGAAAAAATGAAAGAAAGAAAGAAAGAAAGAAAGAAAGAAAGAAAGAAAGAAAGAAAGAAAGAAAGAAAGAAAGAAGGGGAAAGAAGAGAGAAAAAATAATGTGAAAGTGAAAAGGAAAATGAAATAATCTGAGAATTTTTTTCTATGAAAAACGTCAAGAATCTTAAAATTTTTCTAAGGAAAAATGTCTCGTACTCTTAGAATTTTCTTTATGAAAAAAGTTTTGAATTTTTCAGGAAAAATATAAAAAATCCATATGAATAATTTGCGAACTTTTCGATAGAAAAAACCTTAGAACTTTTCTATACAAAGGATCTGAGAATTTTTCTGTAGGAGAATTTTTTTTATAGAAATTCTTCTAAAAAATATAATATTTTTTCTCGACAAAAAATTTGGTAATTTTCGAAAAATTTGAGATTTTTGCTTGCAAAAAATGTCGTAGAATGCAGAGTCGAATGGTAAAATTAACAATAAGTTCAGCCGTTTTTGCTCTTCAGGAGAGTCAAAACCGGGGTTTAAGTCGAGGAGAGGCACGGGAAGTAGTTGGATTTAAAAAAAATAAAAAAAATTGATGGCTAAATGTCGTAAAAAGTGATGGTCCAAAAAATGAATTATTTGACAACGAACTCTAATATTTATATATTTTTATACGCTACACCACACCGTGGTACTTTGTGCTGATGTTCTAGAGCCACTTTCAAGCAAAATGAACGTCTCAGAATTACTTTTTGTCCGCCCGTGTGTCAGTCTTTCCATGTAAACTTTGTACGCGAGATACAGGTCGCAATTTTTAAAAGATTTGTCTAAAGTTTGAAGCTTAAGCTTCTTTTAACCGAAGGGCAAAGCCTATTGAATTCGGATGAAATCGGTTCATGTCTTGAAATAGCCCACATACAAACATCCTCTTTAAATATGGGAGCAGGAGCGTGGAAATATAGTTCCACATTTTCCCCACACTCTCCGCAAAATAATGACGAACATTTTTAAAAATTTTCAAATGAGTAACAAAGCTATATACTGCTTTATTTTCAACAGTGGTTGGTAATAAGGCCATATGGCCTTATTGCCTATGGCTTTATTTCACCTCCCCCCCCCCATTTTGTTTAAATTTTGTTTGTAGGAGTTAAACGTGGACTTTGGTAATCTAATCAAATCTGATAATAATTGGACCATTTCTGGACTAAAGGTACATACAGACGACGCAATATTATGTACAATATTTAATTATATTGACGGTATATTGATGGTGTGTGGGTAAGATTGGCGATTTTACAATCGTCAATACTTTTACCAGTAGTCTCCATATACAAATTTCTTCCGATATTTAGTTAAATTGGTTTATTAGCAACAGAAACCAGCATACTATGATAAATAGATCCAATCGGATCGATGTTTGGAGTTGGGACACATTTTTCCGAAAACACTGGTGTAGGGTCGGTCTTGACTGACTATAATTTTCTTACTTCTTTTTTTCTAACAAGGATCAAATAAAAAACCTTAATTTAAAATCAAACCGCTTTATCAAATTAATTAAAAAAAAAAACGGTCGTAAATTTTGAACAATTTGTACTGGTAGTGTACATTTCTTATTGTTATTGCCAACGTTGGCTAGGCATTGGCATATCCATTAAAGCCAACGCGTTGCAACGCACTGCCACTACAATATTTTTGGTACGGTTGGCAATTTCTGACTGGGTTTTTTTAAAGAAAACGTCACAGATTCTGAGATAATGTCTCAGAATCTCTGATTATTTCCGTTTAAAAGATGTTTCAAAATCTAAGACTTTTTAAAGCAAAAGCTGGACCTTTTCTGTAGGAAAAAATCTAGAATCCTAGAAAAAAAATTTCGCTATAAATGTCTCAGAATTTCTCAATTTTTATTTAAAAAAAGTTTATGAGTCTGAGACTTTTTTTATAGAAAAAATGCCTTAGACTACTAAGACTTCAGGGAAAAGAATCCAGAAATCTGAGAAAATTTCTTAGATTGTGAAATGTTTTCTTTTTGAAAAATCTTTCAGAATCTAAGACTTTTTCTGTAGGAAAATTTCTGAGACTCAGAATCTGATACTTTTTCTATAGGAAAAATATCTCAGAATCTTAGACTTTTTTGTAGAAAACATTTCTTAGGTTCTCAGAGTTTTCTATTGGAAATATATCTTAGAAAATGTTTGAGTTGAGAATTTTAGACGTTTTCTAAGGAAAAGTGTCTCAGAAAACAATACTTTTTTATAGAAAAAAGTCTCAGGATCTAGGAAATTAAAGTCTTCCATTTTTCTAATCTCAGGCACTTTTTAAAGAATAGTGTTTCAAATCCTAAAAATTTTGGTGTAGAAGAACGTTCCGGTATCTTAGACTTTTTCTGTAGAAAAAAAGAATAGAAATAAAATTTCGAAACCTAAGCAATTTTCTCACCAAATCTGAGAAAAAAATCTGTACGAATAATTTTTCTAAAAATAGAATTATTTGGTAAGAAAATTGCAAAAGTATCTGTGAATTTTCTATATGAAAGTGTATCAGAATCTAAAAATTTGTATATAGCAAGAAATTTTTCTATAGGAATTAGTTTTTAAAATTTGTAAATGTTTCTGTAGAAAAATCAAAATAAACAAGAGTAAAAATCTTAACTAATGATTCAAATCCAAACTGAGGTTCCGTGCAAAAAAAAAAAATTTATGAAAAAAAATCAATAAAAAATTATAATGTTTTAAAATTAAGTCTTCTATGTATTAATGGCCATTTTAGGTAGCATCCACCCCACTGTCATGACAGTTTACAAAAATTTAATGTTTTAGAACTACTGCATTATTATGTATTTTTCTGCTGCTGTATTAAATTTTTTTATGTTGACGAATTTTCCCACATTTGTATGAGTTTTTTTTTTTTGGAAAATACAGGTTGTGACTTTTTTCTTATTTTCTGTTTCATTTTTCTATTATTTATTTTCAATTGAATGCAAATGCCACAGCAGGCCAGGCCAGTTAATACACTCAAAAAATTATGTCATTAACTGTTTGTAGTTTATTTAAAAAGTTTTCCGTTTAGTCGTTTTTAAAAGAAAAAACATTTGTTTGATGTTCAGTTTTTATTAATGACTACTTCAGTCCTTTGTTTCAAAAATAACATACTAAAAAATAAAGACTTTCATTAACATTTAATTTTTAAAGTCATTTATTTTTGTTCTGTAAGTAAAAACTACTGATTATTCTTTTGATTTTTAATGATTTGTGTAAGTAATTTTTTTTAAATTGTTGGTATTTTTTAATGAAATATCATTAGTTTTTACCTACACAAGTCAGTTATTTTTATGTAGAAAAAAAAATCAAAAAATTATTTATAGAAATATAAAAACATGTTTGTATCAAGTGACTTTAGCACGATGGTTAGAGTGTCTGGCCAGAATGTAGTCGATTGCGGGATCGATTCCCCAAAAATTTTATTAAAAATTTTTAAAAAAATATTTCAATAAAAAATTGTAAAAAATTACCTACCAAATCATTAATTTTTATTGTTTTCGTAGGTTATTTTTTTTTTAAATTTGTTGGTAAATATAACAGAACTATCATTAATTTTTAATGTTTTAATGTTGGTTATTTTTTTCGAATTTGTTGGTAAAAAAGAGTGAAAAAAACGTAATTTTTTAATGTTTAATGTTATTTATTTTAGAAAATTTTGTCAACAGTAAAAAATAAATGTTGATGTTTGTTAAAACAAATGTATAATTACTGGGATGGTTTTCAATTGTTTATTCACTGGTTTTAAGTGTGTTTTTCATTTGTTTTTGCCTACAAAATATTTTGAGTGTAAGAACCATACTGCAGCATGACCATGAAAGAATTTGTATTAATTTCATTTTGAAATTTTTGGGGATTTCTACTCGTACATTTGAATACAATTAATGTCATTCATATACGATATGTTTGTCAAAATCTAAGTATCATTTTTTTAAGGTTCGTGATAATTACCTGTTCTATTGTGTCGCACTCGTATGCGTTTTCTTAACATAAAAATTATGACATGTACATTTGGTGCATTTTGGATAATACGTGTTTTCATTATTTATTATTAGTTCAATTAAACAGCCGCACAAACAAAAAGGTTCTGAACCAGAAACTAGACTCACTAATCCTTATGTATTTTGAACTTCTGAATTCTAAGACGATTATCAGATTGAAAAATATTTTATAAAAAATTGATAAAGTATTTATTAAGCTTTAATATAAAAGTAAAAAAATGCAAATCCTTCAATTTTGTCAGGAGATATTTTTATTTATATAAAACCACTTTTATAAATGTGGAATTTGGCAATAACTTAAAAACTTTTCTACTTTTTACATTTTTGACTTCATTTTCGGATTCAGAGCGCGATTTTAAATGGAAAACAAGTAGAAAAGTTAAATTCAACTTAGCCGAATCTATGAATAGTATTATAGCCTCCACAAAGCCCTATTTAAAAAATGATAAATTTTCTAACGTGAAAAAAATTACCAATTTTGATTAGAAATATTTTATTTTGAGTCAAAAACTTTTTTTGACATTTTTTTAACAATAAGAAAAATTACTAATTTAATTTTTTAGTGTAAAACTATTTTTGAGTAACAAAAATACTTTTTAAAGTAATTTTGTGGCTTTCCAATGTTTTTAAAGCTTGTTTTATAAGGCTCGTTTTTTTCAGCAAGTAAATTTAAGGTGAATCGAATCTGAACTTTACGGTTTTGCTAATTACTTATTACTCAAAATTTAGCGTGTTTTCAACAGACAGACAGACGGACGGACGGACATCGCTAGATCGTCTTGAAATCGATCGAGGATCATGAATATATATATACTTTATGGGGTACTAGGCCAATATTTCGAGGTGTTACAAACTGAATGACAAACTTATATATAGCCTCTATCACTAGAGTGGAGGGTATAATAAATGTCAAATATCGTGAATATAACAATATTTTAAAATTTGTAAACTGATGTTACACTCAATAAACTAAAAATTTAAAAAACTGAATTTTGCATTTTTACTCAAATGCATGTAACTTATACAATTTTTAACGGATTTTCTTAAAAAGCATCTAATTTTCTTCATAATTTACTTGAACTGTAAAGAGAGAAATAAATTTTTAAATATTTTTTTATTTCTAAAATTTACAACCCGAGTAAAAAAAATGATATGACACAATATATAATTTAATATGGGTTCGTGTCTATTTTGATATAATCTTATACGAAAAATGGTTTCATAAGATTTGATCTTTTATTATATAATAATATCAGTTTATATAATTTTATATCGACTTTGATACGAGTTTTGGTCTAATCCAATGATATAAAATTATATCCAATTATATTAAAATTTATACAATTTTATAAATCGGATTTTTTTTTTTTTGTTTTTCATAAAAAGTTGAAAAATTAAAATAATAAAAATAAGTTGTTCTTGAAAAAACTTAGAAAAATTTCAAAAAATGGAGTCATGTTAAATTTTATATAAAACACTTAGAAAATATTTTCAAAAAAACTTGTCCTATGAAAAACTTTGAAAAATTTTAAAAAATGGAGTCATATAAAATTTTATATAAAACACTTAGACAATATCTGCGATAAAAAAAATGTTTCTTAAAAAAAACTTAGAAAAAATTTTAAAGATGGAGTCATATAAAATTTTATATAAAACTCTTAGAAAATATTCGCGATAAAAAAGTGGTGCTTGGAAAAACTTAGAAAAATAAAAAAAATTAAGTCATGAAATTTTATATAAAACACTTTGAAAATATTTGCGATAAAAATATGTTCTTGCAAAACACTTAAAAAAATTAAAAAATAATGGAGGCATATAAAATTTTATATAAAACACTTAGAAATTTAAAATGATGCATGGGACCAGATGTTACAACATATAGTTATGTATGGCGATATCTTAAAAAAATCCCACATCAAAATTTATTATATAAATTTATCTTGCAATACATAGTGTCACACATGATCATATATCAAATAATATGACTATATAAAAGTATATAAGATCATATTGAATTATTTTTGCTCGGGAATAGAATTTACTTTTTTCCCCAAATTTCGCTAAAATTGAAGTAAAATTTTCGATATATCAATTACACTGTGCTACAAATGACCAAAAATAAAATATGCAGGGGTTCTCATATGAAAATTCGTGTTGGTTGGAGTCCATAGAGTACTGATATACTCATAGTTTTTCTGGATCACTTCGTTAAGTACGTTTTTTATTGGCAAATGTGTTGAAAAACGGCAATTCTTAAATTACAACTTTAAAAAATTATTACTTTGTTAGTTTGCAACCGATTTTCGATTTTATGGATTTTTTTGAAAGGTATAAATCGTGCCATTTAAACAAAACAAAAATATTAAAAATCGATCACGAATTGGCTGAGCTACGATCGTTTAAGTTAAAAAAAATCAAATTTTTTGAAAAATTTGTCATACTCTTCATACTCTAAGTTGAAAGTGCATCATTAAACAATTAAAAATATATAAATTAAAATTAAAAATATATAAATAATAAAAAACTCGATATACTTTTTGACTTTTTATTTTATATATAAAACACCATCTAACCTCAAGCCAAAATAAACTCATCAAACAATTTTTTTGTATAAAAGTATAGTAAAGTAGCTTTCCAAAACACCAAAAAACATAACAATCGGCTAAAAAATGAATGAGTTATGCTAAGTTTTGTGATAGGTTAGGTTAGGTTGTAAGTGGCTGCTGACGTTTTACGTCAACACACGTAGACTCTGAGGTCCATTGTGATACCACGGGATCGTAATAGGTTTCCCTACTAGTCCCTGTCGTTAAACCAGTTTGAGCTTCTTATGAAGCTCCTTAGATGTTGAATTTTGACATCCGACAAATCAGAAAGATCGTACAGCTCCCTAGATCCCAGTGAAGCAAGTCGCTGACCAGAAAGTGCCGGGCAATGGCAAATAAAGTGTTCGATAGTTTCCAACTCCTCTTCATCCATGCAACTTCGGCAAAAGTCATTCGACGGCACATTTAACCGCTCTGCGTGCTTCCCTATAAGACAGTGTCCGGTAATTATAGAAACCACCGTCGAAATCTCTCCTCTTGGAAGCGATATCAGCTCACTTGTGCGCCCCTGATTAAGAGAAGGCCAAATCAGTCGTGTTGTCTCACACGTCCATCCATTTGCCCATCTTTGATTGGTCTCCGTCGCAGAACAAAGCCGTAGGTTTTGCTTGCAAGTTTCTAGAGGCATACCAACACATTCCAATTCTGTTGGAACCTGTAAGGTAGTTCCTAGTCTTGCAAGCTCATCGGCTTTGCAATTCCCTGGAATGTCACTGTGCCCTGGGACCCATATGAGTCGTATGTTAAACTGCTTTGCCATCTCATTTAAAGACGTGCGGCAGTTAAGGGCAGATCTTGTTTTCAGAAACATTGAATCCAGGGACTTGACCGCGGCTTGACTGTCAGTATAGATGTTGACTGCGGTTGTAGACAAGACATTGCAGCTCAACCAGTCAGCCACTTCCTTTATTGCCAGCATCTCTGCCTGGTAAACACTGCAATGATCTGGCAATCTACGAGCCAGGCTCAACCCAAGCTCTTCCGAATAGACTCCAAAGCCCACTTGTTCGTGCAGCCTCGATCCATCTGTGTAAAAATTTATGGTAGCTCCACTACCCGGAGTATCCCCCATCCAAGACTCCCTGGATGGTATCATAGTGGTAAAGTGGCGCTCAAAGAGGCTCAAAGAGGGAGCACAATCCACATTTTGTGGTATTGTTATCTTTTTCAAGATCGCGCTATGGCCACAATCGCTGCTCCTCCATTGCAGCGTGCTATTAAGTCGAATTGCCGACGCAGCTGCATATTGCCTACCCAATATGTCCAAGGGTATCAGGTGAAGGAGGATTTCTAATGCAGCCGTAGGTATAGTACGAAGAGCACCAGTGATGCACATTGACGCCATTCTCTGTACCTTCGTGATAAAGACACAGTTCGCTTTTGTTTCTAAAGCAGGCCTCCAGACAATGATTCCATACAGCAAAATTGGACGCACCACTGCTGTATAGATCCAATGAACGACTTGAGGGCTAAAACCCCATCGTTTTCCAATGGCCCGTTTACAGGAATACAAAGCAATCGTTGCTTTTCTCACCCGTTCCTCAATATTACGCCTGAAATTCAGCTTCCTATCTAGAAATACTCCAAGATACTTGGCTCCATCTGAGAAGGTGATTTCAGTACCGTCCAGAGAAATAGGATCGAAAGCAGGAATCTTATTTTTCCTTGTAAATAAAACAAGCTCTGTTTTACTAGGATTAACTCCTAGACCACAGTCTCTTGCCCATTTAGACAGATCTTTCAGAGAACCCTGAAGAATGTCCCGCAATGTTGGCAGATGCTTCCCCTTTACCGCTATCGCGACATCGTCAGCATATGCGACAACATGACAACCACGTGCTTCTAGAGATAGTAGCATTGAGTTCAGTGCCAGGTTCCAAAGAAGCGGCGAAAGAACACCTCCTTGTGGTGTGCCCCTATTGACAAATCGAGATATGACGGACGCTCCCAATTCAGACGTTATACGTCTACTGGCAAGTAGGCTTTCCACCATTAAAACGATTTCACGCTTTACTCCCAGACCAGACAATGCCAATATTATCGATTCTGGGATGACATTATTAAAAGCCCCCTCAATATCAAGAAAGGCCACCATAGTGTACTCCTTTACCAAAAGCGATCTCTCGATGGTACCAACGAGCTCATGAAGAGCTGTTTCCGTTGATCGTCCCTTGCTGTATGCATGTTGCTTTGACGAAAGCAACCTCGGGTCAATCACTCTACGCAAATATGAGTCTATCATTCGTTCCATTGTCTTTAACAAAAAAGAAGACAGACTAATTGGTCTGAAATCCTTCGGAGCTGTGTGGGAACTTTTCCCAGCCTTCGGGATAAATACGACTCTGGTATCCCTCCATTTTAAAGGAATATACGACCAGTTGATGCATGCTGTGTATAGATTATACAGCAACGGGGCTATATAGTCCGAAACTTGCTGCAACTCAGCCGGGATTATACCATCAGGTCCCGGGGATTTATAGGGCCTGAAGCTTTTTATCGCCCAGATTAATGTTGGCATATTTATTATTTCCGAAGCAATTTCAGATGCTTGGGCGTCAGAACGTTCCAAAGCTTGAAACGGCGTCATGGAATTGCCCGGAAAGTGCGTGTTTAAAAGGAGATCCAGCGACTCTCCACTGGAGGAAGACCACACCCCATTAGGATCTTTCAGGTATCCCAGGGTGCAAGGAGAAGAAGCCAGAACCTTGCGCAGCCTGGATGCCTCAGAAACGTCTTCTATGTTTCCACAGAAGTTTTTCCAAGAATCACATTTTGCATTTCTGATCATCTTTTTATAACTCTTAAGTTGCAGCCTGTATGCAGACCAGTCCTCGTCCGCTCTTGAAAATTTAGCCTTATTAAAGAGCTTTCTGCAGGAATCTCTGCTCGTCTGCAACTCATTTGACCACCAAGGTGGCTTTTTTTTCCCTCTAGGCTTTGCAGAAGGGCAAGACGCATCCAGGCACCTATTACAAACATTTGTTATATGGTCAACCAGACAGTCAATTTCCGCCAAACTATGTGGTTCAGATAAGGGTACTTCATCCAAAAGCAAAGAAAAAGTCTCCCTATATTTCACCCAGTTTGTTCTCCTCAGATTTCTAGAGACTGTCTCAACCGGGGCACGCTCCCTGAGTAAAAACTCAATGTAGCGATGATCTGAGAAAGAATGGTCTTCCAAAACTCTCCAGTCATCAATTCTATCAGACAATGTATCTGATACAAGTGTTACGTCAAGAACCTCTTGCCGCGTACTTGTAACGAAAGTTGGTTCACCACCCTTGTTACAAATATACAGGTTAGTGCTTAACAAAAACTCCAAAAGTGATTCTCCTCTATCATTTGTGTCTGTACTTCCCCATATCGAATGATGTGCGTTAGCATCACAACACACTACTAACTGGTGTCCCCTAGATTCAGACTCCCGAATTAGACCGACAACCTTCTCCGGGGGTATTGACCCCGGATTAGGAAAATACGCAGAGGCGAGCCAAATAGACTTCCCATGAAGCTCTAAGCTAGCCGCTGTAACATCCATATCACTAAAAGTTGATAAAAAGAATATATTTAAGCCATTTTTTGCCAAGATGCAGGCTCTTGGTGAGCCCTCACCTTTGGCAACCACCAACTTAAACCCAGGGGTCTTCAATCCGCAAACCCTGCCACCCCGCACCCAGGGCTCTTGGATAAAAACCAAGTCAACTGCTCCTGTCGTCAGGCGCAGCAAGAGTGCAACTGAGGCTGCCTTACAGTGATGGAGGTTTATTTGTAGGAACCGCAACATTTTGTTTTATTTCCACCATCCTTTCCACCACCGTGTTATTGGCTTCATCCTCCGTGTTATCAAAGAGGTCGCATTCGTCCCCAGATTCGGTTTCGAATAAGCCAGATATATATCCCATCTGTTCTGAATCGGAGGCAACAGAACTCTCCGAATTCCTCACTGCATGGGCCTCGTCCTGAATGTCACCCATCGTGGCATCGGCTTTACCCTCCATGCCATCACAGAGGTCGCATTCGTTACCAGATTCGGTTTCAAAAATGCCAGATGCATCTCCCATCAGCCTAGAATCGGCCAGCTGAATATCAACCTTTTCCAGATTCTCCTCCCCAGCCGACTCTGCCACTGGCTTGTCTGCGTCCAAAATAGTCTTCTGGTCGCCCTTGTAGACATTGACTCTTATATGAAAAAATCCAAATCTAATAATGCCGTCAGTCCTGGATAAAAGCGGAAGCGGTTCCTCATTAACCAAGACCACTGCTTGACGACGAGCGCCCTCCATCTCACCCAATCTGGCAATTTGCCAATTCTGAGTTGGAAGGTCAGGATTGCAGACTTTTATCATCTTAAGAATCACCGCAGTGTCATTTGTAGCCATTGGGATCCATGCATGAGCTCTGGGTTGCGAGGGGATATCATGTTTTTCCACAACGTCCAGTCTGGCTCCAGGCCATAACTCTCCCACTTGGCTAATGGCAACCTTAAACACGGCTGCGGATCTTTCGTTCCCAAAAGCAACGAGTTTTACTCGCCCCTGATACCAACCTGCGTTGACAGTAGTAGGGAGAAAATCAGGCATACTCTCAAGGAGCCTATAGTAGATTTCATTTAGTTTAGTTTCAACTAAACTCCACTTGTCCCTTGGAATACTACAATCCCCATTTTGCCTGTTTATCACAGCCCTAACGAAGTTACCTTTAACCACTTCACTAAAAGACTGAGTCCAGACGTTGCCGGTCACCTTAGATCTCTTAGGTAAAGGTTTCTCGTCGGGCGAGCGCAACCTTTTACCAGACTTCGATGACGAGGCCGAAACAGCGCTCTGTTTGTCAGATGCGCGCATTGCCGAAAGTTTGTCCTGTTCTTCAATGACTCCTTTCGCCCATGATAGCGACGCCCTCTCACGTTCGGAGAGCTTCGTTCCATCAAGTTGGCTTAGTCTGTTAATTATTTTTAAACAAAGCCGTCTCTGGTTGTGCCTGACCTTTGATGGTTTAAGTTTAAGTTTCTTTTGTGATAGGACATTTTTAATTTTTTTCAGAAATGCTTATAATTCAGGTATTATTCATAAATCTTATTGGTAGTAGTAATTTTATGTGCCTATGCATATAAACAAGAGATGGTAACATAATTAGATTTGTGCGTGATTGACACATGATCACAAGTGAGCGTGATTGAAAATCAATTTTACTCACGTGGTTGTGAGTGAGTGGAATAAAAAAAATGGGCGTGTCAGTTGCTTCTAAATCCTATTTATAATTTTTTGGTTTTGTTTGAAAAATATGAGTGTTACTTCTTAAAAACAAAAATATTGAGAATAGATTGAAAATAGGCTCGTTTAAGTAAAAAATCTTTTTTGAAAAGTAATACCTGCAACATTTTTATGACAGAAAAAATTGTACGTTCGCAAACATTTTTGAAACGAAATTGGTAAAATTGTAGGATCATTTGATGAAAATTTTACCTATTTATAAATAAACGTATGAGGCATTCCACACCAAATATCCAGCAAAAAAAAACATGTGTACCGTAAATTTCTGAACAGGTTGTATGAATAGCCCTATATGGAGCTAAGAAAATTGCGTTTTTGGTTTTAAAATTTTTCAAAAACTTGACTTAGGAGGTCAAATATTGGAAAACTGGTCAAATTTGTGTTGAGTTACCTTGTTTAAATATTTATTAAATTAAAACGGAATGCACCACAATCTCAAACATCGATTAATTTTTTTTTTTTTTTTTTTTGGAAAATTTTCAGAATTAGTTCTGAAATTTTTGCATTTTTAAAAAAGTCAATTAATCAAAAACCCGGCCACTTTTTTTTTAAGCTTAGATGTTTGTCTATCCACACAAATAAATTCAGACATATGTTTTTTTGAGAAAATCGCATTTGAATATTAATTTTCATAACAATTTTGTAATTTGCTTGTATTTTCTTGTTTCAACGTAGCGAATGACTATTAAATATTTGCATTAGTCATACGCTACGTTGAACAAAGCCAATTACCAAATTGTCATGAAATTCAAAATTCAAATGCGATTTCTCGAAAATAACGAATAAAACACATTACAATTTTTTTGTGTGGATAGACAAACTAGAGATGGGAACATGAGCGTGAGTGTGACTGAATTCAATTTTACTCACGTGATTGTGAGTGAGTGTGAGAAAGATTATTGCGTGAAAGAGTGAGCGTGAGTTGATTTTTTGCGTGAGTTTGCGTGATTTATTTTCTCTTCATATTTCCTTTCATTCCAAAAAAAGCAACAAAAAAATGTAAAATTTTGCTCAACTTCAGATTTCGTCCCGAAAAAATAAAAACAAATGTAAAATTTTAGATTTTGCTGAAAATTTTAAAAGATTTTTGAAATTATTTTTAGTATAAATAAGAATATCGTGAGTGTGAGTCAACGTTAGCGTGAGTGACTCTTGCATCGGCGTACGTGAGTGTGAGTTGTATTAAATTTACACACGTGATTGTAAGTGAGTGTTAGAAGAAAAATTATGCTCGTGATTGAGTGAAAGTTAAAATTCACTCACTTGACCATCTCTTAGACAAACATCTAATCTTTAAAAAAAATTTAAAAAAAAAAAACAAATGTGGCCGAATTTTTTATAAATTGACTTTTTTAAAAAATGGAAAATTTCAGAACGGGTTCTGATTTTTTTTTTTTTATTTCACTCACACTTTTTTATTCCACTGACACTCACTCACAACGACGTGAGTAAAATTGATTTTCAATCACGCTCACTTGTGATCATGTGTCAATCACGCACAAATCTAATTATGTTACCATCTCTTGCTTATATGCATAGGCACATAAAATTACTACTAGCAATAAGATTAATGAATAATACCTAAATTACAAGCATTTCTGAAAAAAATTAAAAATGTCCTATCACAAAACTTAGCATAACTCATTCATTTTTTAACCGATTGTTATGTTTTTTGATGAAAATTTGAAAAGTTGGCAATATTTCGAAAACTGTTCTACTTTTGAAACTTTGAAGTGGATTTTCAGATTCATCGTTAGATTTTACATGGAAATCAAATGCAACATGCCGTGGATCAAAATATCTGTAAACTAGTGTAATCTACAAATAAAAAAAAAATCATCAAAATCGGTTCAGTAGTTTTTGCTGTACAACTGCAGACGATTTGGTCTTAAAAAAAAAAAATCTACAATAGAGATTCTTGTTGACCAAATTTTGTGTTATAAATTTTTAAAAATATTACAGGTATTCGTCTATCAAATAAAAAATAGAATTAAATAAGTAGAAAAGTTAAATTCGACTTGTCCGAATCTATGAATACCCTCCACAATGCCCTTTTTAAGTGATAGTAAATTTTCTAACGTGAAAAAATATAATTTTTTAATAGAAATATATTATTTTGTATAAAACAACTTTTTTTTAGTAAAATTTTTTTTTGAGTGTAAAATTTTATTCGAATGTATTTTTCTTTTTTTTAGTGGAAAAATATTTTTGAGTGACAAAAATACGTTGTAAAATATTTTTGTGACTTAACAATTTTTTTTAAAACATGTTTAAGGGGTTTTCACAACGTAAATTTTGAGGTGAAACAAATCTGAAATTCACGGTTTTGCTAATAACTTTTGAACCACTTGACCGATTTGGGTGAAATTCAATACGAACTAGGCCAGGAGAACGACAAATATATGTGCCAAGCTTCAGTATCTTCAGCATTGTGTTTAAAAAGGTAGATTGATTTTTATCTCATAAATTCTCGTAAAACCCTTGCCGAAATTCAGTTTTTTGCTCATAACTTTTGAACCACTGGACCGATTTCGCTGGATTGCAACACCAACCTGAACAGGTAAATTCCCAACATATATGCCAAACTTCAGGAGCCTCGGTAAAGTCTTTCAAAAGTTTGCGTGTTTTCAACTGACAGGCAGACAGACAGACGGACGGACGGACAGCGCTAGATCGTCTTAAAATCGATCGAGGATCATGAATATATATACTTTTTGGGGTCCTAGACCAATATTTCGAGGTGTTACAAACGGAATGACAAACTTATATATACCCTCTATCACTAGAGGGGAGGGTTTTAAAATATTGCGTATTTTTATAGCTGTCTAAAAATGGCTCCGTTAAGACTGTTTTTTTTCCTTAAAACCCCCCCCCCTTAAGAATAACTTCTTTATGTGCTCTGGCAATGTGTATCGCTTTGACTAAAACAAAGTGATGAATTAATATTATTATGAGCTATAAAGATGAAGTTACCATAACAAGATGATGAAAAACACAAAAAAATAAACAAGTGAAAATTTACACCTGGATTTTTAAGTTAAATAAATAAGGAAATTCACACAGAATTACAAGTAAAATAACCATGAATGAACGATGAACAAAACAAAAAAAAAAAGCACACAAAAAAGCAAGATAAAAAAACCGTGTATACTTACTTGCATCAGAATAAATGTATGAGAAGTGCACTTGATAATAATGAGGTGGTATAGTTTACATATGTAAATAAGTATGTATGTACATTAGAGTGGGCTTAAAAATTTAATCAGTAGAATAATGAATCGACACAGTGAGGTTCAGTGACCTCACAATGTTGTGTATCACGAATATAATTAATGTTTAACGATTTGTGAGCTTTTTGAGAAACTTGCTTAAAGTTTCCTTATGTTAATCGTATTCAGAATATATCAAAGTCGAACAAAATTTTGACATGACTTATATGTGTAATTCACAAACTTGACTTATAATATTTTTTTTTTTTTTTAATTCAACAAAAATAATTTTTCAGTCCCCTTTATAATGTTTATATTATACGTTTCAAGCTTTTCATCATAGTTAAAAAAGAATACGAAATAATATAATGAAGCTAACTGTATTTGATGTTATCAGTTGTTCGAATACAGCGTTATCTACTTTAGTTTTCTAGATAAAGTCTGTTTTTTAAACGTTTAACCAACACTCAGGGAATACCCTGACTAAGAGTGTGAACAGAAAAGGTCCGGCACGAATTTTTCCATACGATTTGAAAATTAAAAACCGTGACAGTTAAAAACGGCAAAAAATTAAAATTTAATTTATTTCCAGAACTCTTATGCATTTTATCTTTCTCTCACACTCCAGGGTTGCCGCATTTTGCCAACTTAATCACGTTGACTATGTGTTTATCGACTTTTTTCATAAAATTACTCTTATTTTATTAAGTACCACTGAACAAATAAATGACATATTTTGCCGCCGTCCCCCGTCGTTGTTTTCTCTGACAACGGCAGCCGTCCCCCGTGCGTATCGAATTTTAATTACTCTAACAATACGCGAAATAAACAGTTTCTTTGCTCTGCTGCAAAATTGTGTTTTTTTAAAAAGATAGAGGGTTTTGAATATAGGCCCTCGATATTCCTTTATATCAGGATTACCCTTAAGAAAAAGGAGGAAATTGCCTAGGGGCCCACACTCTGTTTTTATACCCTCCACTCTAGTGATAGAGGGTATATATAAATTTGTCATTCCGTTTGTAACACATCGAAATATTGGTCAAGGACCCCATAAAGTTTATATATTCATGATCCTCGATTGATTTTAAGTCGATATAGCGATGTAAGTCCGTCCGTCCGTCCGTCTGTCTGTATGTCCTGTCTGTCTGTACGTAGAAAACACGCTAACTTTTGAAAGACTTTACAGAGGCTACTGGAGTTTGGCATATATGTTGGTCATTTACCTGGTCAGGCTGGTATTGTAATCCAGCCAAATCGGTCCCGTGTTTCAAAATTTATAAGCAAAATAGTAAATTTCGGCAAGGGTTTTTCGCGAATTTAAGAGATAAAAAACACGATAACTTTCGAAAGACAATAATGAGACTGGTGAAACATGGCACGTATCTTTGACGTTCCCCAGGTCTATTTGGTATTTAATTTGGTATTTAATTTTCAGTTGTTCAAAAGATATAAGCAAAACCCTGAATTTCAGATTGGTGTCATCTTAAATACCACGTGTTAAGAAAGTTTTAAAAGCATTGGTAGTAACTTAACAATGCTTTTCAAACTTGTTTAGTTCTAAATAAGCAATGCTTTTTTAACTTGTTTAGTTTAAAACTAGTATTGGTAACTTAAAAATTACAATCGAAAAAAATTTTACACTCGAAAAAAATTTTACACTCAAAAAAAATTTTAAACTCAAAAAAATTCTTTTTTACAAAAATGACAATATTTTGTGTACATACGTACGTGCATTCGCTCAGAAATTTTTACAGTAAAAAAAACATTAAACTCGAAAAAAAATTTACACTCAAAAAAAATTTGTAATTTTTGTTTTTTTTAAATGACAAATACTTAAAAGAGTTTTGTACTCAAAATAAAATATTTATAATCAAAATTGTTAATTTTTTTCACGTTAAAAAATGTACTATCCTTTAAAAAATGCATTGTGGAGGGTATTCATAGATTCGGCAAAGTAGAATTTAACTTTTCTACTTGTTTTTTTTTTTTGGAAATTCAAACAAGTGATTACTCAAAATTTGTTCGCACATATTTTTTTTGTGTATTTTCTACTAATTTTTTTTTTTAATTTTTTTTTAATTATTATTTTAATTGATTAACGACTTAAAATTTAATTTTGGTTGAATAAACCCTTTTGCTTCAAAATTGCATCGAAAAAAAAATAGGGCCGTAGGGGTGTTACTTCAAGAATATTTTTTTTTGTCTTGTCTTGAAGGGTTTTAGCTGAGATGTTGTTTATAATGATTCATATCCCAAAAAAATAATACACTACTAAACATCGAAAATGCGACTAGGCCGCGATCTTATACACTTGACTACAATAGTTTTTCTGGTCAAAAATCCGGTCTCCAAACCTTTCCATCAAATCAAGTTTTTGAGTAAATTGAGGTCAAAATTAAAAAAATCGCTGTTTTGTGTATTTTTGAAAACTCATAGCGGATGAAGTCAATGATACTTGAGGACGACAAGGTGAGCAATTGGCACCTTTAAATAACCAATAAGCTACTCGGCGGCGTTTGTTCACCAGGTTAGGTGCGGCTGCAAGCGGGCGTCGGAACTTGGAGCAAGCGGCTCGCTTTATAAACGTGTATGGTGGTAGAACTGGATGCCGAAAGATGTAGATCACCAGTGCGTATCCCACTGACGTACAAGGGGTTGAATAGGATTGGTACCCCTACATAAAACCATCTTACCCAAGAAACGGAAATAAGGAATAATCAACGGAATAAACAGATGACGACTTTTGGCTTTCGTACAAGGACTATGATTGGAACATGGAATGTTCGAACTTTAACGGACGTATCAAAAATGGCCCAACTGTGTGGAGAAATGGAGAGATACAAAATCGATATTTTGGGGTTATCTGAGACAAGATGGGTTGGCAAAGGTGAAAATCATACAAATTCAGGCCACTTCTTTGTATTCAGCGGTAATGAAAAACATCATATTAATGGTGTCGGGATTCTTATTTCCCGCAACGCTAAGAAATCTTTAATTGGCTACAATCCCATATCTGAACGATTGATAACTGCTAGATTCAAAACCAGATATCGTAATATAACAGTGATTCAATGCTATGCACCCACTGAGCCAGACGAAGATGTAATCAAGGATGAGTTCTACAAACAACTAGAAGATACTGTTACGGGCGATTGCAATGCCAAGGTTGGTAATGATAATACGAACGTAAGTACTGTAATGGGACGACATGGGTTTGGTGCGATAAGAAATGGAAATGGTGAGCGCTTAGTCGATTTTTGTGGGAACCATCATCTTTTTATAGGAGGCACAAGATTTAAACATCGAGACATACATAAGTACACCTGGGAATCTCCACGAAGCACCAAACAAAACCCAATCCGAAATCAAATCGACCACATACTGATCAGCAGGCGATTTCATAATTCCCTTCTCGATGTGCGTACTCGAAGAGGTGCTGACATATACAGTGACCATAATTTACTAGTGGGTCAAATAAGACTACGTCCTGCCGCAATTCAAGTGCACAGGAATCGACACAGAAGGTTTGATACTGGTAAACTCGATAATCCACTGGTACGAGAAAGTTACGTAGATGGTCTAAGGAGAGAGTTTTCAGAGCTTAACGAACAACCAACCTGGGATGATGTATGTCAAATATGCAAAACAAGAGCCGAAGACAAAATTGGTTTCAAACAAGTTGAAAGGAAAGCATGGATCAGTGATGGAACACGGGATCTCATACAGCAAAGGCAGTCTTTGAAAGTATCTATGCTTAATACACGCTCTGAAAGAGAAAAGCAATTATGGAGGGTAAAATACAACGATGCTGAACGATTAGTAAAAAAAGTGGCCAAAAAAGATAAAGAGCAATATATCAACAATATAGCTAGAGAAGCCGAAGTTGCTTCTAGACGTAATAACCTAAGAGATGTTTATAAGGCCATTACAAAACTTACTACCCCACTCCAAGATAACAACGGAATCAACCTCACTCGCACGGTGGAAAGAATTCTTTCAAGATGAAGATAATGACGCAACTGTGACTCATATAAGAGCAGAAACTGACCAACGTCGAAATCCCAATCATAATATATCCACGGCATCCCCGACAGTGGATGAAATTTCACAAGCAATATTACAGCTAAAACAGAAGAAATCTGCTGGACCTGATGGACTTCCAGCTGAACTTTTTAAAAATGGTAAGGAAATATTGGCTCCCATAATGCAACCTATAATACGAAATATTTGGGAGTCTGGTTGCATCCCAACGTCTTGGAAAGAGGGCTTGATAATCACTATCCCAAAGAAAGGAGATCTAAGCAATTGTAGAAACTGGGGAGGCATAACATTATTAAATACAATTCAAAAGATTTTAGCTTTTGTGATCCTGAATCGTATCTCACCAGTTTTGAATAGACAACTTCGAATTGAACAAAATGGCTTTAGACCCCAAAGATCTTGTGTCGACCACATAAACACATTGCGCATAGTTGTAGAGCAGTCCGTGGAATGGAGATCACCACTATACCTCTTGTTTGTTGATTTTGCCAGGGCTTTTGACACCATTAATAGAAATGCTATATGGTACACATTACAGGAAAGCGGTATTCCAGATAAAATTTCAAATCTTATATGTGAACTTTATAACAATACAGAATGCTGCGTAAAGTATAAAGGAAAGATGAGCAGCAAATTTGCTATACAAAATGGTGTCCGTCAGGGATGCGTTCTCTCGCCACTCTTATTTATCCTAGTACTCGAAGGTTCTAAGGACTACGAACTTAGAGGTACCCGATGACATTCAATGGCGTCCTCATCAGAAGCTCTCCGACCTAGACTATGCGGATGACATATGCTTCCTTAGTAACACATTATCAGGGACACGAGCAAAGTTGGAAGCTTTAAAACGTAACGCTGGAAAAGAGGGTCTTAAGGTAAACATGAAAAAGACAAAGCTAATGCGAATTGGAACTGAAAATCGTACTCCTCTCATAGTAAATGTTGGTGGCACATCAGCTGCTGTAGAAGATGTTGACAAATTCATTTATCTGGGCAGTATGATTACGATAGATGGTGGTGCGGAATCAGACGTTTCAAGTCGCATAAATAAGGCCAGAACCGCTTACCATAAAATGAAGAGGATCTGGTTGTCGCGTAACATCAGCAGAAAAACAAAACTCAAAGTTTTCAACACAAGTATAAAACCAATCCTTATGTATGGTTGCGAAACTTGGAAAGTTACAAATGGTATATGTCAAAAACTTCAAGTATTCGTTAATAAATGCCTTCACCGTATTTGTCGTATATTTTGGCCCAATACCATAACAAATGAAGACCTTCTTACCCTATAGTTGCGAAATAAAGCGTAGCAAATGGCGTTGGATTGGGCACACGCTAAGAAAAGAAGACGATGACATAGCAAAAATGGCCTTTGAATGGAATCCACAAGGTACAAGACGCAGAGGAAGACCACGACATACTTGGACTCGCTCGATACATTCTAAGAGTCGACATATTGGCACGTGGCCTGAAATTCGAAGAATCGCACAAGACCGGCAAGAATGGCGTGCGATTGTTCCCGCCCTATGTTCCGTATAGGATCGGCAACTGATGTATATTCAATAACAATTCATGTTATGATAATGTAATAGTATTACTTTTGATTTATTATTATGTTGTGCAATATCATTATAGTTTAATAAATATATTTCCAATGTCAAGGAAAAAAAAAAATAGCGGATGAACCAGATGTGATGGCGACTTTAAAATAAGTCGAGGATAAAGCTTAAACACTACTCTTTAAGATCCAGAACTCATTTGGTCAGTCGCTTTAATCCTTTGGGCACTAATTGTCTTTACACTCAAAAAAATACGTTAGTAGATTTACTAATTTTTTTTTGCTAATGCTAGTTAGCTAACTTTTAGCAAATTTTTAGTTGAGATTAGCATGTTAGCAAAAAATTCTTGTAAACTTTATTTAGCACATTAGCAATTTTAAACAACCTTTGAACTAATTTCTTTTGCTAAATTTGAAATTGAGTTGACAACATTTTTACAAGATTTTTTGCTAACATTAGCAAAAATAAATGGTAAATTTTTTTTTATTTTCAGAAAACTTAAAATGGCGCTATCTCGGAAACTAAGCTAGATAGAGCAAAATGGAGGGCATTTTTGGTTCTTAGAATCTCCATACTTTCGCGGGTCCTCTTCACATGTGTGGACCCTAATGGGCCCTAACTTTGGATCCAAAAAAGTTAGCATTCCCGAAAATTTTAAAATGCTCATATCTCGGTAAATACTGCCGACACAACAAAAAGTCCAAAAGCATTTTTGTAGCTCTCAATACGTAGAACAAGACCGCAAAATAGTCAAAAGCTCTCCGAGTAATATTTTTGAAGTTATCGAGTTTTCTAATTCTCAAGACCCCAGTGGTCCCCTATAATCACGTATCTCAAAAACTAAGCAAGTTAGAGCGAAACGGACACAAATTTTGGATCAAAAACTATGACGATTTTTAAGGAACCCAACTAGGTCTAGGCCCGTCGGGGTCTGGACCTATCGGGTCCGAACCCAATGGGGTCCTCAAATGTGTCTGAACTAAGTCAAAAAAAAAAAAATTTAGTTAACTAATTATTGGCAAAACATTTTTGCTAACTTTAGCAAAAAAATTATGGGTTCAAAATCAGCAAATTTTCTTGTAGGTTTACAAGCTTTTTTTGCTAACATTACAGTTTTTTTTTTTGAGTGTAAATGATGTCTATTCCACAGTATCGAAAAAAAGTTTTTGGTGGGAAAATACCTTATTATAAACCAATTGGTGATCCAACGGTTAAAGCGACTGATCAAATGAGTTAAACATCTTAAAGATCAATGCTTGAGCTTTACCCCTGACTTATGTTATAGTCGTCAGCACATCGGGGTCATCCGCTATGGGTTGTAAAAAATGTATTTAAATTTCTCAAAAACCAGATGTACTGGAAAAGTTTGGAGACGGATTTGTGACCAGGGGAATAATTGTAATCATGTTTTAAAGGTGGCGTCCCCTTCGCATAAAGTTTTTTTTTCCACATGATTTGCAGCGGAAAATCGTTTTTTTGGGAATAAGACATCATTGAGAGACAATTGGTGCCCTAAGGGTTAAGGCGACTGACCAAATGAGCTCAGCATCCTTAAGAGCAATGTTTACGTTTAACCCTCGACTTATTTTTAAGTCGCTATCACATCGGGTTCATCCGACATTTGTTGTCAAAAATGCCCAAAACTGCGATTTTTTGAACTTTGACCTCAATTTTCTCAAAAACCTGATGTAATGGAAAAGTTTAGAGACCAGATTTGTGATCACCAGACATGAGCTCAAATGTACTCCCTTCTTCGCTGACACCAAATCATTCGCTTCAGAGTACACTACTTTTAGAGTACAGTGTTTGGGAATGAGAATGTTTACTATGATGCTAAACAGCAAATTAAAAAATTTGCTATGCTTTTTTAAACGAACGCGCAACATGTCGTGTTTGAACGATTAGAATGTAAACAAACCATCGTTTTTAGAATATCAAACATAGTAGAGATCTAAAAATTACACCGTGTGTTAGAATTTTTTTTATATACACTGATCATTTAGAATGTTTTATAAAAAAAAAATGTAGAAAAAATATTACAAATATGGGGGTAGCAAAAAAAAAAGCGTTTTGTATGTAAGAGAAAATATGTATGTATGTATGTATGTTTTGTAGAAAAAAATAAGTAGTATGTATGTACAAAAAAAGGTTTTATATGAAAGATATTATAGTGGATTGAAAAAAAAAATGATTTTCTACATGCGTTAGCGTATTATGAAAGTTAAAACATTAAGGGGGACGGAACAAAAATGCTTAATTTTAAAAGACAAAATATATTAGGCTGAACCAAAAAAAATAAATTTAAGGAAAACTGACTTCACTATGTGAATAATATTAGGATAAATTAAAATAACCATCTATATGAGAAGACATATCAAGATAGATTATTTCTTTTATTTTATGTAATATGGCGTTTTTTAAATTGGAAAACACAAACATATGGCTTAACTAACAAAAACTTATTATAAGGTTGGATAAAAAAATGGAAAAATTTAAGAATAAAAAAAAAACAAAATCGTTATGCTATATAATTAATTATCCCATTTCGATCCTCTGTTCGATTTTTCGAACAGTAGAGAACATCTTTTTCCAAAAAATATTTTTGTATGAATGAGGTGGAATTTCGGGTAAAGGTAGAAACAGAACAAGCACGGCACGGGGGACGGTTGCCGTTGCCGGAGAATATAGGCCCAAAACAATGACGGGGGACGGCGACGGCAAAAAATGTCATTTGTTTGTTCAGTGGTGCTAACTTTTTATAAAATTAGAGTAATTTTACAGAAAAAAATCGCTTATCACATAGTCAATGTGATTAAGTTGGCACTACTGTACGTTTGTAACACCATTGTGAATGAAAAAATAAAAAATTGTTGAGAAAATGCGGCAACCCTGGAGTGTGAGAGGGAGGGAGATTGAGAGAACCCGGAGATAAAATAAAATAAGTTTTAATTTTTTGTCGTGCCGGTCACGGTTTTTAACTGTCAAATCGTATGGAAAAAGTCGTGCCGGGCTTGTTCTGTTCAGACCTTAAATATGATTAGGAATGTAAAGTCTCTTCTTTCTGCAATTAAAAAAAATATCCCCGCTTGACCACCGCAATTTTTATGTCCATGAAGTGCAATGCAAATCAGCACAGAAATTGTTTCAAGCAAAAACGATAATTTAGCATTTTTTAATTTTCGGCTTTTAACTTTTTTGACTAATTTAAATTTTTTTTAGATTTAATTAATGATCAAATTCCACTAATTTGAATTATTTTGAAATGATTTGTTTTGAAAATAATGAAATAAATTAATAAAATAGCAAATAAATCCAAATATTAAAATTGCATAAAAAGTTGAAATGCAGGCTTTTCTGAGAAAACGGCACATTGAAAAATTTTTTTTGACAAGATTTTTGAGATCAGCGGGTGCTAATTATCCTAAAAAAGTACCTTTTTCCAAAAAAGAAAATTGAATCTTGGTCCAAAATGGGTTATGCAAGGCTGGATCAATAAAAATAAACCGGATTAAGATTAGGATTAACCTTATTTATTTAAAAAATGGGTGAAATAAAGTCCAATTTTTTTATATTTTTACAGTTTGAAATTTTTCTAAGTTTTTTTTTACAGTTTAAAAATTTTACAAGTATTTTTACAGTTTGATAAACTACATCTTCTGGTTCGAAGCGTACACAAACTTTATTTGGTGTATGTATCGTTGGCCTGTGATATGTATGTTATTTTAACCAAAAAAAGATTCACTATAACCCGATAAAATGTTATACAATTAGATATAATTGGATCTTATTGTATCCAATCACATATAATTTGATGCCATTGGATAGAGACAAATTTCGGACAAAATTGTATTATACTACATATATACAAATGAATAAAATAAGATATTAATAAATCTAATTTAATGCAATTCTATCCACCATTTTTGGGATAAAATTATATCTAATTGTATTCGAGGACAGATCAAACGTTATATAATTTTATGTGACGCAATATTAAAATTTTTACTCGGGCAGTCAGAATTTTTTGTTTTACTTTTTAAATACATTTTTAAGCTTGTATAAAAATTGTTTAAGTTTAATAATACACGTTTAATAGGAAAAAAGTCACATATTTGAAAAATAATTAAAAAAGAATTGCCCGAGTAAAAAAAAAATTTTTAGATCTAATTTGATCTCAAAATTGGCTGTATCAAGTTGTATCAAATAATTATCTAATTGTATTATTTTAGA
This sequence comes from Pegoplata infirma, assembly GCA_963921195.1. NCBI lineage: Eukaryota > Metazoa > Arthropoda > Insecta > Diptera > Anthomyiidae > Pegoplata > Pegoplata infirma. The sequence goes on from OY992538.1 coordinate 158,938,444, forward strand.
TACACAAATATAAAAAATTATACAATTGGATCCGAATTTTGGTCACATCCAAAAAAATCCAGTTGATCTTATTTTATATAAATAAATGTAGATTTATATAATTATATAAAGTCAGATATATTTATGTATAACCTCAGATACGAAAATGGAGCCGCATCAAATCTTAAATAAAATTAGATCTGAACATATAAAAAGTCATATATAATTTAATATGATTGTATCAAATTATATATTATTATATCAAAACTTTTTTACTCGGGTGCAATAATTTCTATTAATAAAAAAATATTTCATAAAAATTAAAAAAAAATCTTAACATTTGTTTAATTTATGTATTAAAACAATATTATATATCTACTAATATCAAATAATTTTCATCAAATAATTTTCTTTCTATTACAATAAAATTATTTTCTTCTGCGTTTTCAAATAATAGAACAAATGCCAAAACCATTCGTTCGAAGCCAAAGCCTCTGTTGTGATTTTTGGCGCATGTCGTTGCCTCACGAAATATAAAAAACTACCATCAACTAAAAAGATCATAACTACAATAAGAAAACAAATATTTTTCGTTGCAAACTCTAGCTGGCATTTTTTCTCTCCCTCTTATTGAAATTGTTCACTTGTTTTCTGTCTTTAAAAAAAATGAGTATGACAGTTATTTTTTATTTATGTATTTTGTATTTTGCATTGTTTATTGAGTCTTATTTTTCTCAATATATTTTTTTTTCTATATTTTGCCTCTCGTAAAAATATTTGAGACCAAAAAATTTGTGCATCAAGAAAGTAATTAAAAGTTTTGTGAACTTGCAATAACAATAATTTTGTTTTTGTAACCGAATAATTGGCGTTGGCCAAAGGTGTTTTTGGTCATACACTGTATATTTAATTATTATATGCCCTTACAATTTGTACCATAAAGCAAAATAATTTTGTTGACGTTACATATTTTTCTTTTTTTTTCGAAATATAAAAAGATTTTTTCAATCTACTCTAATATTTATTTTCGTGTCTTAATGTACCTACAGACGACGCAAAATTATGTACAATATGCAAGTATATTGATTGTGTGTGGGTAAGATTAACGAGTGTACAATGGTAAACCTTTTTTATCTACTCTTATGTACATATGTATGTACAAATATATTTTATTTTCGCTAATAACAAAACGGTGTTTTTTTAATTTTCCCCATAATGATTTTTTTATTAACCATTACATTTATAATGTTTTTTTAGTTCGCCCCAATATTTTCCTTTATATAAGAATTCTTTCCTACAGCAAAACGATATTTTTTTAATGCTCTTTTTTTATTAAAAAATTTATTCTATTCACACGCTTCAGAGTACAGTATTTCCAAATTATTTGTTGTCTGTGTGCTCCTTTTTTTGTCTGTAAAAATGTTTTTTGTCTGGAAATTTTTTTTTATTTTTTTCTTGTTTTGCAAAAAAAATATTTTTAATTAGTTTTTTGCTGAAAATATAAATATAAAATAAAAAATAACATTTTTTTTTTTAATTTTTTTACAGAAAAAAAAATGTTTACAATAAAAACAAATTTCAGTAATCTCCAAATTAAACTAATATTTTAAGCAAAAAAAGTATAATTTGCTCCACCCTAATGCATATACAAAACAAAATAGACAAACTTTTGATACATTCGGCGTAGGCAAAAAAAATTGTATTCGGTCACACACTATATACTTCATCATTATAGGCCCTTACATTTTCCGCCATAAAACAAAACAATTTTTACCACATTTTACATTATTTTTCGAAATAGAAAAATATTTTTTTCATCCACCATAATATTTATTTTCATGTATTAATTTTTTTTATCCACTCTTATTAATATATTAATTTTCCCCGTAATTATTATTTACCTCTTCATTTATTCTACATAACAAAATGTTTATTTTAATTCGCACTTGCATACATACATACATATATTTTTTTTATAAAAGAATTCCCCCAAATAGCCAAACAATATATTTTTTTTTTTTTTATAAAAATCATTCTAAGTACACGCTTCAGAGTACAGTATTTTCAAATCATTGGCTCTCTATGTACTCCCTCGTTGGTTCATTCGTGTTGCGAATGTCGTAACACTAGTGTGTGTAGCTTTCTCATGCACTGTGAGCATAGAATGAAAAACTCATTCGTTTTGAACGCTAAGAATAGAATATTGTCCACATTCTAAATTTTTTAGAATGTCTCTAAACGCATTTTAACACCATCCGTGCACATGTCTGGTGATCACTAGAACAATTGCAATTAACTGTGTAAGGTCGCATCCCAGTCGCATCAAGTTTTTTTCGAAATGCTCATTAGTGATATTATTCATTTTATGACATCTTTATCACGTACTCAAATGTGTCAAAAAAATATTAACAAATGCACATTTTTAAAACATCGGAAAAAATGCTTGATTTGTATGGGAAATTTGTTTATTGGGCAAAAAATGTAACCCCCCAAAGGCACGGATTAATTTTGTTTGATTTGGCTAAAAATTTAAACTTAAATTTTAAAGGGTTATAATGCTATACAAAAGTTGTCTGCGTCAAATTTTACTAGGGGTTGTCATAGGCCAAAAGTTTGTGCGAAAAGCGCACAATGATTAAAAAACTAAAGCTGTAAATAATTACATGCTGTTTAATTTTTTTCACCAAATTCGTGTGAAAAAAATGTTATAAATCTGCTCTATCTCCCATTTTTAGGTGTCATTTTGGTCCTTTTTTAAATATCATCACAGAACACCACTAAGGCGTGCATTAAAGGGTTAAAATTAGGGTTCATAGCGAATATTCTTCAACATTCAGTATTCGCCTATTTGACATGGTTTTTGAATATTCGGTGAAATAAATATTCGTCTACAGTTTGCCAAATATTCGAAAAAAATTTAAACTTGTTTAAAAAACACTTTTTACTAACGTTAGTCTTTTTTTGAAGTCATTAAAACTTGTTTTTTTTTTAAATGGGTCCAAAGGGATAAGGTTGAGAATCCGTTAGAGAGTATCGACACGCAGCTAGCACTTCGTTCTCCTTATAGTGAGACAAGTCAATTTTCCATGACCTCTACGTCTTAAGAAAATTCTATATTCAAGTGATGTGAGAATGAACATTAACTAGAAACTGTCCATTATTAGAGTAATGTCTAAAACTTATTTCAGCGTCCTCCTGCTCGGAGGCCAGTAAGGCGTCTCCGTCTGCTACTGTAACGAAGTTTTTCGTTAAATATTGGTAATTTTATATTTTTTATTAAAATACTATTTTTTTCATTTAAATATTTTAATATTTCTTTCTAGTTTTTAAGAGATTTACAGTTACATAAATATAAGAGTAGTCTGTATAAGAGAACCAACGCATCAACCAATGCTACACATACATTTTAATTTTCTCTTGATCTCACTACTACAGTGGTATTGATCGGTCGGTAGTAAATTCAAAGCTCACGCATACATTCGTTTTCTCATGCTCTCACTACTAACGTACGTAGTCGGTTTGTAGTTAGTGTGGTCATTACTACAACTTTAGTTGAGCTTGGGCTGTCCAAGTGTGCGGTTGACACTGCAGGTCATTAGATTTCGGTGTTAGTCGTCCACAAGTACAGCCAAGTTCAACTCAATGTAGTAGTTGCAGAGGGTTTCTACTTATTTAAATAAATAATAGTCCCCAGGCATAGTAGTGGTAGTGCATAGGAAAACTACTGGTTACGATGACCATAGTTTCCAGGCAGGTAGATGTATTAGTGACCAGGGAGTCTACTGGTTTAAACGGCCATAGATCCCATGTCTGTAGTGGTAACTAAAACACTAACAAACAATAAAAATTCCACACTATAAAAATATGACTCGAGCATTAATTCGGGGAGTCTGTTGTCTACCGCGAAAGCGTTCACCCGTGCAGCGGGTAACCTGCGTTACTCTGTCCGGCAATTATCCTGGTTTCTTTTCAAACATTAATTATCCTGGTTTCATCGAAAACGTCTAGATCCTGGTTTCAGTCACAAACGTGGGTGACTGCAAACATCTCTGGTACAGGGCTCATATCCTGGTTTAAATCTAGCATCGATCGTGAACGTGTGCGATTATTCGAGTACAGGGAATAATCGCAACGTTATTAAATAGTTTGACTCAAGCTTGTATCCTGGTTGCTGCGGTGGTCTTCAATTTTAGTGATAAATTGTAAAATAAAGTTCTGAATTAAAATAAAATTCCTGTGTTTTAATAATCCTGGTTCTGACTGACCTAACCCCGGCAAAATCTATTATAAATGGCGCCCGAGCAGGGACTCTAAAAAGAGGAAAAATAAATGTGGAGAAAACCAAATCTATTAAAAATAAAAGTTTTCCAAATCCACAAAACAAGAAAAATTCTGGAAAAAAATCTGGCTGGCAGCGGATGCTCTATATTCAACGCAAATTGGCAATACAAAAAAAATCTGGCTGCTGAAAAAAAAAAAATCATCGGTCTTCTGCAAAGATAAAGCTTTACACAAAAAGGTCTAGCTTCTGAGAAAACAAAAAAAAATCATCGGTATCCTGAAAATCTGGTTCGTATTCCAGCAAATTTAAATTCTGAAAACAACAATCTTCTGGAAGGAGCACGAGAATTACAAGTACTAAGCTGTAAACACAGAAAGCTATGTCAAAGGTAATGGACAAAACTGGGTCACCACGTGGACAATCTGAGAGTTCTGGTAGAAGCGGTAAAACCACGTGGTCATGAAGTCCACAGTTCCTTTACAAATTCCAAAAGAAGGGGGAGATGTAACGAAGTTTTTCGTTAAATATTGGTAATTTTATATTTTTTATTAAAATACTATTTTTTTCATTTAAATATTTTAATATTTCTTTCTAGTTTTTAAGAGATTTACAGTTACATAAATATAAGAGTAGTCTGTATAAGAGAACCAACGCATCAACCAATGCTACACATACATTTTAATTTTCTCTTGATCTCACTACTACAGTGGTATTGATCGGTCGGTAGTAAATTCAAAGCTCACGCATACATTCGTTTTCTCATGCTCTCACTACTAACGTACGTAGTCGGTTTGTAGTTAGTGTGGTCATTACTACAACTTTAGTTGAGCTTGGGCTGTCCAAGTGTGCGGTTGACACTGCAGGTCATTAGATTTCGGTGTTAGTCGTCCACAAGTACAGCCAAGTTCAACTCAATGTAGTAGTTGCAGAGGGTTTCTACTTATTTAAATAAATAATAGTCCCCAGGCATAGTAGTGGTAGTGCATAGGAAAACTACTGGTTACGATGACCATAGTTTCCAGGCAGGTAGATGTATTAGTGACCAGGGAGTCTACTGGTTTAAACGGCCATAGATCCCATGTCTGTAGTGGTAACTAAAACACTAACAAACAATAAAAATTCCACACTATAAAAATATGACTCGAGCATTAATTCGGGGAGTCTGTTGTCTACCGCGAAAGCGTTCACCCGTGCAGCGGGTAACCTGCGTTACTCTGTCCGGCAATTATCCTGGTTTCTTTTCAAACATTAATTATCCTGGTTTCATCGAAAACGTCTAGATCCTGGTTTCAGTCACAAACGTGGGTGACTGCAAACATCTCTGGTACAGGGCTCATATCCTGGTTTAAATCTAGCATCGATCGTGAACGTGTGCGATTATTCGAGTACAGGGAATAATCGCAACGTTATTAAATAGTTTGACTCAAGCTTGTATCCTGGTTGCTGCGGTGGTCTTCAATTTTAGTGATAAATTGTAAAATAAAGTTCTGAATTAAAATAAAATTCCTGTGTTTTAATAATCCTGGTTCTGACTGACCTAACCCCGGCAAAATCTATTATACTACTTCATCCATCTGTTCAAAGAACTCACCAACCAGTTTTGAAACCGAGTTGGTGTCTTCTAAGACTGACGGATTGCGATGTCGTCATCACAAGACATTCGGTCCGCATCTAATCGTACTAGATCTTCCCACATAATTGATCTTTACCCTTTTTGATCGTCCTTCAGGCTCAGCAACCTTAACTACTTTCCAATCATGGGTCGGCAGTTGAGGATGGCAGTTTTGAAGAGTTTTCAAAATCTCCGTGGGTTCCCATGGCACAGCTTGTATGTAGGCCTTCGGGGAACCTCATTAACCCATTTCTTACCATCATGTGTTTGAACACACGCGTATCAAAGAAAAATATAAATTAATAATTACATTTTTTGGGTGTTTTTTTTTTAAGGTTTGGAATATTGGAAATTTAAACGTTTAAATTTCCGGAAATTATTCACAAGGGACTTATTAGGAGTCGTTCCTGAAAGTTTCGTCAAAAAATTCCAACGTTTAAATTTCCTCTAGCCAAGCTCCTTGCCATACTTCCCCGAGTGACACAATTGTTTGCTTGTGCAAATGAGCAGATCGCTAATTACATCTTGCGTTGTCCTAATTCTTCGATATTCCTGTCTACAAGAGCAAACATGATATGTGATTTAGTTACCTCGCTGTAAGACTTATGTAGCCGTGTAGGCGAGTGCATAGATCATTCTGTCCTGGAATGCTGCAGCTCTTCCTCAGATCTCTGCAGTTTAGACGATACCTTAGCAGTCGACCGTGTAGGCGCTGATCCAGCAGAACTTTGAGCACATTGTAGCTCTTTGAGTTGAACTCTTGCCTACTCTAGTGAGGATTGCTCCTTCTCGGTGAGAGCATCCTTCTGCTAATCGCCAAGCTGACAAAGAGTTCTATCGGCGGAGCGCATTGATACAAAAGGCCGCATGGATGGGGTTTTGCGCCGGCGAACTGTAGACTTGCCGGAAAAGGCAGAGGGAGTCACATTTGAGGAAAATGATCACCCTCCTTATGTCCCGTTTGTGCAGTTGGCACATGGGAAGCCTTGGAACTTCCGACTTACAATTAGTCAGAGTTATTCCTTTGGCAATCAACGAAGGGGTTTTTACTGACTTGCTGTCACTTAGGGCTTGGGCAGCCTTAGAAGAAGTGGATTTCGAAAAATACAACTGTACAGAGCAGTAGGAGTCCCATCGTTCACCCTTAGGTTGAGACTGAGAACCCTGTTTTTTATTTCAAGGGTCGATCCGAGCTTGTCAGATTAACCTTTCGCAACCGCACCTGTAGTTTACCGATTAGTCAATCCTGGTAAAACTACTTGACTTACCGAGGATGCAGTATCAGACAAACCACCACGACCTGTCACAATCATCGTGGGATTTAGGTTTCCGGAGATTATGAAGCCCTGTGGCGGATTCGTTTTTTCTTGCTGTCTCGATACTTGCCGCCCAATCTAAGTACTGACGCAGACCATCAAGACGCCCTGTCTGAGAACAAACGCTAATGGATTTAACATACGTTCAATGAAGTATACGGTTTATAAAAACCATCCCTACAAATCCCACCAGCCGCAGTTAACATAGGCCCTGAAAAATCGATTACCCAAAACCAACTTGGAATAAAAGGCTGAAAATTTGTGTGCAAGTTGCATTCAATACGTTCTAAGACATATCGAAAAATTAACGAAGTCGAAGAGGGTTGTGACTACAAATTTGCGATTTGTCTTGGAATGCCCCATATTTAAGCAAAAGACAACAAGTGGTGGGAGTGGGTGTCATACACATTCACATAATTTTTTCTGTATGTATAAAAATAACAAAATATTTAATAAATTTACGCTTGACAACCCAAACAAAAACGTATACACCTCACAGCCAGTTCGTTAGAGTCACACAGTCAGTCAGTCATTTACACATTACAGTTAGAAGGATATTAATGTCGATACACATACAATTTGCTGTTGTGTGAGTTTGTTGTGACTGACAAGTGCTTTGATTACAAGCAAAAAATATACTTATATGTATTGTATGTAGAACCCAAACAAAAACAAATATGTACCAAACAAAATTATAGTTAAGGGCAAGTAAATAGTCAAGAGTAATCGGTAATAGTGGTTCAACAAAAGGTATTGTGACACAAATTAACTTCGTAAGTTGTAAACAGTTTAATTTTTAGGTTTTTTTAAAGCAATATTTCTTAAAGGTTCATAAGGTAAAGCCGCAAAAATTTAATAACGTTGAGCCACGACGAGAGGTAAGTAAGATAACTGAATACGGATATCTTTCGCAGGAGGACTCTATAACTGAAGTTATTGCCCGAATGACTGCTTTCAATGGTTTTTCCAAAGTTTACAACTTCAACAGAACTTTGCAATCTTTTACAAACGCGTGGATTTTAAGTAACAAGTGCCACAAAATTCCGAAAATTTTTAAAAATTCCGCGAATCCAATTCAAAATATCCTGAAAATCTTGAGATCCTGAAAATTTTTCTTCGATCCCAGATGCTGCGATTCAGGAAAATCAATTTCGATCGGAATCCCACAGCGAACATTGACTCTGAGGTCCGTTGTGATAAAAAGTGTAGCTATAAAAAAATATTTGCATGATAAAGAATTCAAATTGGCCCTTTTTTTAGACATTGAAGGTGCCTTCAACAATATCAGCATAATTAACGCAAAGGAGATGGCTTTGATCAACCCATGTTTTACAAAATGGATTGGTCAATTGCTATCTTGTCGTGAGGTGGCAGCAGAATGGGGCACTGCAAAGATTACCATGTTATGGTCTATTAAGTATAACGCATTAGATCGAAGTGTGAAGCATATAAAATACCAGAGAATTCAACGTCTTAATGGTTAATGCATCACAGCGCTCTGAGAACAACATAGTCTGAATCTATTAACGCACTACTGCACATCTTTGCAAGCAAAGAGGCCTAGAACTCCTGCCTTTGTCTTAAAGAGTCAAATTTATTCATTCAACGTAATTTTGAATACGGTAACATGAGCAATTTAACTGATATTGCCATCGACTAATAATAATAATAGTTTTGATCACATGATCAATTATTTTTATTTATACTTTCTATTTATTTAAAACTCATTTTTTATATAAATTCAACCTAATCGAGAACTGGTAACAATTACCGTCGTCTCGTTGTGGCGAAAAAAACCAAGGGTTCTGGTGGGAATCGAACCCACGACCCCCAAGTTGTTAGGCTAGCACGCTACCAACTAGCCTACGGGGGCCTCCCCCCTTAAACGCTATTGACTGACGTCTACAAACAATCCATAGGAATCAGTGCAGAAATTTCAATGAGTTTTCGCGATAAGGCTAACACTTTTAACCTTCCCTTGGTGTCGAATAACTTCCAGGCTGAAATAGTTTCCATAAGCAAGGCAGCTTTACAGTTTGGTGGTAAGGCAAACAGGTAATTAAACTTTTGCATCAAGTCAAAAGGAATTTTTGAATGCTTTAGGAACTTATAAAATTTGGCAAGCATGAACACGGTGAAGCTTATATGGGTGCACAGGTCACATTAGTATTCAAGGGATCGAGAGGGCGGACGAGGTCGCGAAACAAGGTGCTTATGGTATTGGCATTTCGGTACATATCGATCCAACACTCCAGATCGCTAGCAATAATCTACACACCGCAATGGCTAATATAAAGTGGCGAGAGCTAACAACAAGTACGATCAGTAGAAAATTGTGGTCATAATACAATATGAAAAACACTTACTATCATATGGAGTGACCTATGGACACTGCCTTATAGATTATCACAGAAAAAAAATGGTACTCATCTTTGGTGCTGCAGGTGCAATGAACCTAACACTGAGGAAACGGTAGAATATATTCTTTGCCACTGATACAGATATTGGGCAGTCTTCGAGAGCTTATAAACGGTTTCAAATTTCGACTTTAGGCAAATAATACTTACGCGTTCTATCAGGTTGCTAAGGATATATTGTGGTCTCGCTATGGACTATCCGATTTATTACATTTTTTATTACGTAATTTAAAATATTATAAATAGGGGCAGGACCTTAAAGCAATAAAAACTATGTTTTAAGCGCTTAAAATATGCACTATCGTGAAATATGCACTAAAAACTACAAAAATATGATCTAAAAATTGTAAAAATTGTGCATTTTTAAAATTAATTAGCTTTTTAACGAAAAAAAATCATTTTGGTCAGACACTTTTTTGACCTCGAAAAAAAAATTGGAAGGCCTTCCAAAAAAAATTATATTAAATATGGCCAAAAAATATGCATTTATAGCGGAATACTCGGAAAATATGCATTTCCTGTAAAATATGCACTAACGAATCGATGCCATTTTAAAGGAAATTCTTTGATTTTCAAAGATATTTTCTTAATGCTGCACAGAAAAAAATAAAAAAAAAAATATTTGAGTAAATTTTTAATACTATTGAGTAAAAAATTACTCAATTTTGCACCAGTAAACGATTTAATATTATTGAGTAAATTTTTAATAAAAATTTATTAAATGTTTGAAAAAAAATTTTAGTAAATTTTTAATTGACACTATTAAACATTTACTCAAAACTAAAATATTTATTTTTTTTTTTAAGTTAAAAAAAGTTTTAAATTTTTTTACAAAAAAAAAAACAAAAAACTTGTTTTTTCAAACTTTACCAAACATATTTATGTTTCAAAAACATAGGAAAATTTTATAAAGACGTTTACAAACTTTCATATACATACACAAAAAACTATAAACTAAACGAGAATTCAAGAAACTAAGTATGAGAGTTAAAAAAAAAAAATAAAAAAACTATTAAATTTTTATCAAATTATTTACTTAAATTGTTCTTATAATTTTTGAGTAAATTTTTAATTGCGTCAATTAAAAAATTACTCAATTTTTGTTTTTAAATTTAAACAAGCGATTACTCAAATTTGTTGCCTCCATATTTTTTTCTGTGTGTTCTTAATCTAATCGGGGAAAAACATGCATTTGCATGAAAGTCCTCTCCTTCATTATAACTTATGAATTTAGTAAGTGCATTTACCCATTAAATCTATCCAGTAGTATAAATATTAAAAATTAGTTTTAAAATTCGACATTGCTACATTTTTCTGCACATTTGTGCAAATCTACAATAAAAACATAAAGTAAAAGTAAACATAACTGACTTTGGCGCGAAAGGAAATGAAAGAAAACTGTGGTAAAACGAAATTTTCTTTTAATAAAGTTCAACGCTAAATAAACAAAATACCTACTTGGAATAAAAGTAGGGATGGTACAAAAATGTATATGTTACATATTGTAAATTTAATTTGAATTTCAGTGCAACAGCAACATTTACAAATCCCGGGATTCGGGATTTTAAAATTCTAATCCCGGGATCCCGGGATTTTTCGGGATTTCGGGATTTTTCGGGATCCCGGGATTTTTCGGGATTTCGGGATTTTTCGGGATTTCGGGATTTATTAAAATTATGGTTTTTTACGTAACATTTTTAATAATTTTTTTTTTATAATTAAATATTCAATTAATTCATAACCATTGAATATTTTTCGTAAAGTTTCACATATCTAGCACAGAAAAACCGAAAATTTAGGAACAGCTATGACCGATTTGAATAGACTCGAACGATGTGCGTCTGTGAAAGACGCGATGAAGTCGAAAAGATTAGAAAATACTTTTTTTTCGGACGTCCTCTTTTGTAGACGTGAATATAAAATATTTGTTCAAATAATGATAAAATTGTGTTAATAAATTTGTTACAATTCCTCGCTAGGGGAAGGTGTCTCCAACGTCCTCTGCCAATACAAAATTGTATTAACCCAGCAAAAAAAGTGCTTAGTACTTCTATTTGGAGTGCTTTAAAACTAAAACAAATGTAATGAAATACAACAAAAATAACAAAAAACACAAGAAAAAAACACACAAACAGTTTTTTCTACTCCATAAAAAGTTGTTATTCAGCACTTAAGTCATTACCTTCCGCGACACTCCCATACAAAAGTAAGTAGATATTCATTAGATAAGAAGTACTCCGAGCTTTCAAACAACTTCCAACTACTTCCACGGAGTAGTTCTTTTCTACTGAATATCTACTTACATTTGTATGGAGGTGTCGCGATAGGTAATGAGTTAAGTGCTGAATATCTATGTTTTCTGGAGTAGAAAAAACTGTTTGTGTGTTTTTGTCTTGTGTTTTTTGTTATTTTTGTTGTATTTCATTACATTTGTTATAGTTTTAAAGCACTCCACTGAGAAGTGGTAATGACTTTTTTTGCAGGGAATTGTCTTATTGGTAGACGCATCGCATTTTAACGGGTTTCTTCCCTTTTGCGATAAATATTTAAAAATACATTTATTACGCCTAAGTAACAGAATTTTATCATTATTTATATTATTTTTTATATTCACGCCCACAAAAAGGGGCGGGACGAAAGTACAAATTGGTAAACAAATCTGGGTTTTCAGAGGCTGTTTTGGTGCTTCAAGGGGGAAATTTTCCCTCATCCGCTTTAAATCATTTACGAACTAAAACTGTTAAAAATAAACTTTACAGATGGATTACTTAATGATTCCTTATAAATTAAAATCTCGGCAAAATTTAACTGTTTCTTAAAAATATTGGCATTTGCATAAATCGGCAGCTAACTGCGTATTAGGGTGACGCAAATTTTTTTTCGGATTTTAAAATCGTCGGGGTCGGAATAGTTGCCTTTTAGGGTCATTATTTATACAAAAAAATATTGGACCTGTGGGGCTCCTTTTTAGACAAGAAATTGTGAAAGTTTCAAACAAAGTAAAAAATGTTTAACTTTGTTCGGAATTTTCCGATTTTGAAGTAAAAAAGGAACCTAAAGACATTTCCTTGCAGGAACAATATTGACCCTAAATGGCATCAATTCTGACTCCGACAATTTTTAAATTCGAAAAAAGAAAGATATGCTTCACCCTTCTGTATATTAAGTAATACGACCTGAAAATTAAATTGTACTCCAAAAGAGTAAGAGAATTTAAGCCCAACATGGCTCATTTGAAAGATATTTACAACACCTTTCAAACGATATCCATTTTGTTACCATCGGACAACAAACACTGAAGAAATAGTAAATTTTAATTACAATCTTTGACAAAAAAATCCCGAAATCCCGGGATTTCTCAATCCCGGAAAATCCCGAAAAATCCCGGGATTGAAAAAAATAAATCCCGGGATTCGGGATTTGTCAATCCCGAAAAATCCCGGGATTTCGGGATTCGGGATTTCCCGTTTGGCATCCCTAGTACATATTCATGTGTCTACAAAATGCTTCACAACAAAAATGTTTCAGGAAAATTTAACGTTTTGTGTGTAAATAAACATGTTTATTTAGTAAACTTAAAGTAGAAATACCTGGAAATACATGAAAATTATGTACATATACATTGAAATTGCTTTTTATAAAACCACCCTAACTTTTCCAAATTCAAATATCAAAAAACAATAAATTCATTTTTATATATTTTATTTAAAATAAAAAAGGCAAATGAAGGCTTAAAACAAACGTGTTAAAATTAAATAAAAAAAGCTAAAACAAATAAAAAAATAATTAAAAATGTAACCAAAAACATTTCTTTCTATAGAAAAATTCTCAGATTCTGAGACATTTTTTACAGAAAAATTCTTGTACAGAAAAATTCTCAGATTCTGAGACATTTTTTTCTATAGAAAAATTTTCAGATACTGAGATATTTTTTCCATAGAAAAATTCTCAGATTCTGAGACATTTTCTCTTTAGAAAAATTCTCGGATTCTGAGACATTTTCTCTTTAGAAAAATTCTCAGATTCTGAGACATTTTTTCTATAGAAAAATTCTCAGATTCTGAGACATTTTTTCTAAAGAAAAATTCTCAGATTCTGAGACATTTTTTCTATAGAAAAATTCTCAGATTCTGAGACATTTTTTCTATAGAAAAATTCTCAGATTCTGAGACATTTTTTCTATAGAAAAATTCTTAGATTCTGACATTTTTTCTATAGAAAAATTCTCAGATTTTCAGACATTTCCTCTATAGAAAAATTCTCGGATTCTGAGACATTTTCTCTGTAGAAAAATTCTCAGATTCTGAAAGATTTCTGAAAGACATTTTTTTCTATAGAAAAATTTTCAGTTCCTGAGACATTTTTTCTATAGAAAAATTTTCAGTTCCTGAGGCATGTTTTTTTATAGAAAAATTGTCAGATTCTGAGACATTTTTTCTATAGAAAAATTCTCAGATTCTAAAACATTTTCGCTATAGAAAAATTCTCAGATTCTGGACATTTCCTCTATAGAAAAATTCTCGGATTCTGAGACATTTTCTCAATAGAAAAATTATCAGATTCTGAAAGATTTTTTCTACGGAAAAAAAAATGTAGAGTAATTTTCTATAGAAACTGATTCCTTCTCAACACCTAAACAGTTTTTATAGAAAATTTGTTTCTTAGAATCTGATAGTTTCTCTATAAAATAAATACTAAGAGGGTTATTCATAATACTTAAAGTGTACTTAAAGTAGGTTTATTTGACAAATATTCATGCAATATCAGTCAAATAAACCTACATTAGATTTAATTTACTCATTATGAATAGCCCCATAAGAATTTAAAAGTTTTCTAAGTAGAAAATTTTTCAGAATCTAAAAATTTTTCAATAAAAAAATTATCTAAAATAAAAAGTTTTTTGATGAAAAAATGTGTTGGAATCTGAAAGTTTTTTTATAGAAAAAAACTTTTCAGAACCGGAGAATTAAAGCTGAGAATCTCAGATTTAAATATAGTATTTTGTGTCTGAAACAAAATTTACATGGAAAAAATTTATATTTAAAGTGAAAGTGTTTATTAACTTATAAACATGTTTCACAACACACACTGTACTATACTTTGTGTTTAATTCCTTAACTATTTTGTTCAAACACTACGTGTTTAAATTTGCGTATTTTCTGTAAATATACATGAAAATTTACTAATTTAATAATAGTAAAGTTACATGCATTTTTTAGAGTGTAAATATTATCAGGCAAAGGTCCTTCCAGCACTAAAAAGCAATGTTTTAAGCGCCTTAAATATGCACTTAAAGCTATTAAAATATGCGTTTTAACGTAATACAAACCAACAATTTTTTAGAGGGCCAAATTTTATTTTAACAAAATTGTATTAAACAAAACTCCACGGTGCTTAATATACATTCCGGTGGCCAATAAAAAAAAATCCAACTTTTCTTTTTATGAACCACCCTAAAGATCACACGCACTACCTTAAAAGATATTGTGCGATGGTAAGAGAATGATAATTAAATGTTTGATTTCGGGGACTAGATAAACCTCAGACATTGACCTTAATCAGGGTATATAAATTCCCTTAATAAATTAGAATGTAAACAAAACTTTAAACCTTAAGGGATTCTTATTTAAGATTTTGGAGAACAAAAAAATCTTTATTCAAATTTTAAATGTAAAGCAATGCATTAAGCAAATATACAATATAGAATCGCATTCTGTTTAATTTGTAGCAATTAAAAAATCCTTTTCAAAAGAATTGCAAGTATATCTACCAGCCTGAAGAACACGAATACAAATGTATATTAGGGTGGATCGGTTTTATTTTATTTCTCATAAATACAATGAAAGTCTTATGAAATAAATCACTGATTTAATGAAGAAATGAAACATTTTAAATATTTTTTTGTCAATATTTATTTATTCATATAAAAAACGGATTACAAATTATTAACATTTTTACCCTTGCAAAGCAATAGTGGCTTGTCTGCTGGCAAATGAAAATTAAAAGTATAAATTAAATGATTATAAAAATAGATATTTTATATTTATATTTATATTTATATTTATATTTATATTTATATTTATAGCTACACTAGTCGAATAGCCTGTCCCTGCCAGGCGGAACACCTAATTTTTTACTAAACTTTATAAAAAATTATGTTTTGTGCTTCAAAAATTTAATATTGCTACATTGAGTTACATCAATATATTTCCTAAACTGGAAAAAAATTTAATGAGTATAAAAGGTTTTATTGATAAAATTTTAGAACTAAATTTAGCACGCCCATTTCGTCTCTCCGTCCTTAAACCGGATATCAAAAATCCATCGTATGGATACGTCCCATCGTCACTCCTATATACATGGAAATTTGTATATTTCTCAGTCATGAAGGGTTTTAAAATTAGCTAAAATGTTAAAAAACACAATTTTTTCACATACATTTTTCCTTATAAGTAATTCTCCGTACACAGTTTAAATATTAAATCTGACATCATAAGGATATGATCCATTGTCAATACTTTATGATTTACAATTTTCAGCATCCTTAGTCATTAGGGGTTTCAGAAATAGTTTGAGGCTGTTATTCATAACACTTATACACTCAAAATAATAACTCTGTTAAATTACAGAAAAACTCTGCTAATTTAACAGAGTACACCATACTTTTCCAGCTAACAACATTTCTTGGTAATTTTACTAAAAAACTCTGTAAAATGATTTTGACAGAAAAAAACTGTTAATTTACAGAGATTTTAGTGAAATATTGTTAAATATGAAAGCTTTTTTACAGAGAAAACTCTGTAATTTTACCATAAAACTCTGTAAAATGATTTGGACAAAAGAAACTGTTAATTTACAGAGTTTCTAGTAAAATATTGGTTAAATAAACCACCATTTAGCAAGGAAAACTATGAAATTTACATATATTTGATGCAAAAAAAAATTTACAAAAAAAAACTCTGTAAATTTACAGAGTTTAGTTAAATGCATGTTATTTTGTAAAATTTTTATAAGATTTCTGAAAAAAAAAATTTTGATAACTTTTTTTGCAACTTTTTCTCAAAAAAAAAAAAGAAATATACAGATAAAATATTGATGTTTGGTAACAAAAACAAAAACTACTCAAAACAGAAAACTTTTTTGGTTATAAAAAAGACGAAGTATTTTGCTTATTTCTGTATTTTAGCAGAAAACTCTGTTAATTATCTGTAAAATTAAGATTACAAAGTAAAAAAGTAATATAACAGAGGAAACTTTGTTTTTTTGTCACAACAAAATACAAAGTTTTTTCTTTAAATCTGTATTTTGACAGAAAAATCTGTCAAATATTTGTTGAATTGAGATTACATTCATTTTACAGAGTATTTTCCAGAGTTATTATTTTGAGTGTAGTAGACTTATTGTAGGTTTATTTGACAAATATGCCTGCAATATCTGTCAAATAAACCTACTTTAGTTATATTTTAGTTTTTATGAATAACCACCAAAATGTTTAAAAACTAAATTTCGCCGTCTTCCGCCACTCCCCCTGTCTTAGAGGCCGAAAATTCGGCTACGTTACAGATTATATATATAAACTGAACAAAATTCACAACGGATTTTTTTTGCATCTCCGCCCTTTTACTGGATATCCAGGTCAGTGTTGATCTTTGCCATAGTCCGTACCATATGCATCCTAATTTTCATCTTTCAAGGTCATAAGGTGTCTTCAAAATTAGGTAAGATGTGAAAACATAATTTTTCCATGCCCATTTCTTCTCTTAATTCTCCGTCCATATTTCAAAATTTTTAAATCTGACTACTTTAGGATATGCTCCATCGTTAGTACTATACTCGTATCCACGCCCGTTTCCCTCTTAATTCTCCGTCCACAGTCCAAAAATTTTAAGTCTGACTACTTTGGGATATGGTCCAGTGTCAGGACAATATGCTGGCCAATTTTCGGCTGCGTAGGTCATTAGGGCTTTAAAGTTAGTTAAAATAAAAATAATAAAACACAATATTGTCTTGTCCCTTTTTCCCTTCAACTCTCCGTCTACATTCCAAAAATGTTAAATCGGACTACTTTAGAATATGCTTCATAGTTAGGACTACATGTTAGGGACTTCAGCTTCCTAATTCATACACTCAAAATAATAACTCTGTAAAATGACTAATCTTAATTCAGCAGATATTTGACAGAGTTTTCTGTCAAAACACAGATTTAAAGAAAATTCTTTGTATTTTTTGTGACAAAAAAAGTTTCTTTTGTAATATAAATTTTAACTTTGCAATCTTAATTTTACAGATAATTAACAGAGTTTTCTGCTAAAATACAGATTTAAGCGAAATACTCTGTATTTTTTATAACCAAAAAACTAAGTTTTATATGTATTTTTACTTATTTCTATGTAATCTTAATTTCATAGTTTAAAACAGAGTTTTCTGTAAAAACACCAAAATTATATTTGTATTTTTTTCGAGAAAATGTTTAAAAAGTAACAAACATTTTACAAAATAACATGTTTTTTACTAAAGTCTGTAAATTAACAGAGTTTTTTTCTGTAAAATTTAGGTTGCATAAAATGCATTTTAATTTACAGAGTTGTTCTTTGCTAAATGGTGTTTTATTTAACCAATATTTTACTTGGAGCTCTGTAAATTAACAGTTTTTTTTGTCAAAATCATTTTACAGAGTTTTATAGTAAAATTACCAAGAAATGTTGCTAGCTGGAAAAGTATGGTGTACTCTGTTAAATTAGCAGAGTTTTTTCGTAATTTAACAGAGTTATTATTTTGAGTGTAGGGGCGGAGCTTAAAAATACTCTAAAATGTTACAAAAAAAAATATTTTGCCAAGTCCCCATTTTCTCGTAATTCGCCGCCCATAGGCAAAAAATCCGGCTTGGTAAGAATCTGTCCCTGGTGTTTTACTACACTCAAAATAATAACTCTGTTAAATTACAGAAAAACTCTGCTAATTTAACAGAGTACACCATACTTTTCCAGCTAACAACATTTCTTGGTAATTTTACTAAAAAACTCTGTAAAATGATTTTGATAGAAAAAAACTGTTAATTTACAGAGTTTGTAGTAAAATATTAGTTAAATATGAAAGCTTTTTTACAGAGAAAACTCTGTAATTTTACTACTAAACTCTGTAAAATGCTTTGGACAAAAAAAACTGTTAATTTACAGAGTTTCTAGTAAAATATTGGTTAAATAAGCCACCATTTAGCATAGAAAACTATGTAAATTTACATATATGAGGCATTCCACACCAAATGTCCAGCGAAAAAAAACACGTGTCGCACGAATTTCTGAATAGGTTGTATGGATAGCTCTATATGGAACTAAGAAAATTGCGTTTTTGGTTTTTCAATTTTTCAAAAACTGGGCTGAGGAGGCGTGGTCAAATATGGGAAAAATGGTCAAATTTGTGTCGAGTTGCCTTGATTAAATATTTATCACATTAAAACGGAATGCACCACAATCTCAAAAATTTACATTCTTATATAGTTTTGTATGGGCTATCGATTAAAATTTTTTTTTTGGAAAATTTTCAGAACCCGTTCTGAAATTTTCCATTTTTGAAAAAAGTCAATTTATCAAAAATCCGGCCACTTTTTTTTTTTTTTTTAATTTTTTTTTTTTAAAGTTTAGATGTTTGTCCATCCACACAAAAAAATTCAGAAACACGTTCGGCGTTTTTTTCGAGAAAATCGCATTTGAATATTGAATTTCACGACAATTTTGGAATTTCCTTGTATTTTCTTGTTAAAACATGGCGTATGAGTAACAAATTTTTGCGAAACCAACGAGTTGATCCCATTTTAATTATTTCTTCATGTGTGGTGCAATATAGAGATGGGCGTGAGTGCGATTTGACCCACGCAAGATTTGACCCACGCAATTAAAGTCACTGACGACTCGTTATTATTTTTAGTTTACTTGTGCAATCACGTGAGTCAATTTACTGTTACTCACGCAGTTTTTGATTACGCTCACGGTTGTTCACTCACGCTGATGATGATTTTACAAAAATAATAAAAACAACAAATTTTCTATGAAAAAATCCCTGAAAACGAAAACTCAAAAAAACAGTAAAATTCCAAAAAAAAAATAGTTAAAAATCACAAAAACTTACTTAAGAAAAATTTTAAGCATTCACTCATCTCGCAAAAATTGGACTTCATAATCACTCACGAAATGTTCTACTAACGCTACCTCTTTAATGTCGTGAATAGCTTAGTACGTGACTCGCGAGTCATTTTTTTCAAATGTTGAACGTTAAAGGATATGTACCTATAAAGTAGTGTCCGATTTATTGCTCCCGCTTAAATGCGCTTATCCAAAATATTAAATACATCAGAAGGATATTGATGCATTTACATAAAAAAAACTCTTATAAACGCACATCAAATGGTCTGTCTGTCTGTCTGTATGTATGTCTATCTGTCTGGCTGTATGTATGTCTGCTTGTATGTCTGATAAACAAAACCCAAAACGCTTAAATGCGTAAGACTGGTAAAAGAGTTTCATACAAAGTTCACTGAAATATCAAAACTAAAATGAACTGAAATATCACCACTAAAATGAGTTCCCCGCTTTATTGATTCACTTGCGGAAGCATAAATAACAATAAACAAATTCAAAAACTTAAGATCACTAGATTAACGTTTATATGCATCAATATTCTTTTGATTTATCTTATATTTTGGATAAGCGCATTAAAGCGGGAGCAATAAATCGGAGACTACATTGTAGGTACATATCCTTTAACGTTCAACATTTGAAAAAATTGACTCGCGGGTCACGTACTAAGCTATTTTTAATTAAACCCTCACTTAGTTTTCACTTAACAAACTTGAGTTATGCGTTAGTGTCATTCTTGCCTGAATCACGCAAAAACGTTACCAGAGACCTTTCCTATTTATACTATATTAGAGATGGTTGACTCACTTGCGAATCACACGTGAGTAAAAACTAAATCACTCACGATATTAAAGAGGTAGCGTGAGTAGAAAAACATTTCGTGAGTGATTAGGAAGTCCAATTTTTGCGATGTGATTTTTAACTTTTTTTTTTTATTCTTACTGTTTTTTTTTTGAGTTTCCGTTTTCAGTGCTTTGTTTTCATAGAAAATTTGTTGTTTTTATTATTTTTGTAAAATCATCATCAACGTGAGTGAACAACCGTGAGCGTAATCAAAAATTGCGTGAGCGTGAGTAACAGTAAATTGTAAAGTAAACTAAAAATAATAACGAGTCGTCAGTGACTTTAATTGCGTGGGTCAAATCTTGCGTGGGTCAAATCGCATTCACGCCCATCTCTATATTGCACCACACATGAACAAATAATTAAAATGGGATCAACTCGTTGGTTTCGCAAAAATTTGTTACTCATACGCCATGTTTTAACAAGAAAATACAAGGAAATTCCAAAATTGTCGTGAAATTCAATATTCAAATGCGATTTTCTCGAAAAAAACGCCGAACGTGTTTCTGAATTTTTTTGTGTGGATGGACAAACTTCTAAACTTTAAAAAAAAAAATTTAAAAAAAAAAAAAAAAGTGGCCGGATTTTTGATAAATTGACTTTTTTAAAAAATGGAAAATTTCAGAACGGGTTCTGAAAATTTTCCAAAAAAAAATTTTTAATCGATAGTCCATACAAAACTATATAAGAATGTAAATTTTTGAGATTGTGGTGCATTCCGTTTTAATGTGATAAATATTTAATCAAGGCAACTCGACACAAATTTGACCATTTTTCCAATATTTGACCACGCCTCCTCAGCCCAGTTTTTGAAAATTTGAAAAACCAAAAACGCAATTTTCTTAGTTCCATATAGGGCTATCCAAATAACCTATTCAGAAATTTACGGGACACATGTTTTTCTGTAGCGGGACATTTGGTGTGGAATGCCTCATATGGGGGTTTTCGTGTCAACTGACACAACTTTTGAAACCGATGTCATCCGATCGGGATGAAATTTGCACCAAGGTTAGTCCTATTAGATAGTAGTTCAGACACAATTTTTCAGCGAGATCGGTCAAGGACTCTCTGAGTTAGAGGGGGTCGAAATTTGACATTTTGGCCAAAGAGGTGTTTATTCTCATCCATGTAACTTCTTACCTATTGTTTTTAGCAAAATGTGTCCCAAAGAGTTTAGATAGCTATTTCTTCAGTCTTTCGAAAAAAAATTATAAAAAAAATAAAAAAAAAATTTTTGATTTTTTTTCTTAAAAATCTAAAATTTTTTTGACTTTTTCCTCAAATTGGGCCCATTTTTTTTTTTTTTTTTTTTGATTCAAAAGAAAGCTTAGGTCTTTTCCTTTAAGAGCTATGGGGTCGCTTAGTGGGATGCGAGTGGGATATCTATGAAAAAAATTATTTTTTTAACTTTGGAACACAAAAAACGGTTCTTCAATTTGCACTATTAGGCGTGGGATAGCGAACCAGTTTTCGATTTCGATCCGCGATATCCTCTAATTTTTATAGGTTCGAAAAAGAAAGCATGAGCCAAAAAATAAGGGCGGTGGGGTGGGGCCATATGGCCCCTCATCGGGGTCAAAGTTGGGCGTAAAGAGGTAAAATCCTCAAAAAGCCCCAAAACTGCCCTAGAAACGCCCCTGGAGGGGTGCAATGTGAGACGAACCTCCAATAATTTTCTGCCCCCAACATTTTTCTTGAACATACCTTACCCCTATTTCCACTTCCTATGGGGGCTCCCATACAAAACATTTTTAAAAAATTTTATCCTACCATTCTAACTTACCCTAAAGTGCCCCAAGTGGAGCCAAATGTATGACCGACCCCCATTATTTTATTAATTCCAACATTTTTTGCGAACACACCTACAATGTATCTTTAACCCTTAAGGTGGTCCCCATACATTTCTTTTATTTTTTATAAATTTGTTTTATTTAACCAGCTCCTACCGCCCCTACCGTGCCTCCTAGAGAGGCAAAAATTATCACCAACCCCCATTATTTTTTAGTTACCAACATTTTGTCCGAACATAATAACACCCTATCTCCACTCCTTAAGGGGCTCCCATACGTTATAAAAACATGTATTTTTAAAAACTAATAAAAAAATAAAAAAAATGTATGGGGACCCCCTTAAGAGTTGAAAATAAAGGGTAGGTATATTCTGAGAAAATGTTGGAGATGAAAAAATATTGGGGGTCGGTCATATATTTTACTTCTCTAGGGGCACCCTATGGACAGTTAGAGCGGTAGGGCAAATTTTATAAAAATGTCATTTTGTATGGGAGCCCCCTTAGGAAGTGGAAATAGAGGTTAGGTACATTCAAGAAAAATGTTCGGGGCAGAAAATTAATAGAGGTCAGTCTCACATTGCACCCCTCCGTGGGCAGTTCTAGGGCAGTTGTGGGGCTTTTTGAGGATTGTAACCTCATTACGCCCAATTTTGACCCCGATGAGGAGCCATATGGCCCCACCCCACCGCCCTTATTTTTTGGCTCGTGCTTTCTTTTTTGAACCTATAAAAATTAGAGGGTGTCGCGGATCGAAATCGAAAACTGGTTAGCTATCCCACGCCTAATAGTGCAAATTGAAGAACCGTTTTTTGTGTTCCAAAGTTAAAAAAATAATTTTTTCATAGATATCCCACTCGCATCCCACTAAGTGACCCCATAGCTCTTAAAGGAAAAGACCTAAGCTTTCTTTTGAATCAAAAAAAAAAAAAAAAAAGGGCCCAATTTGAGGAAAAAGTCAACAAAATTTTAGATTTTTAAGAAAAAAAATCAAAAATTTTTTTTTTATTTTTTTTATAATTTTTTTTCGAAAGACTGAAGAAATAGCTATCTAAACTCTTTGGGACACATTTTGCTAAAAACAATAGGTAAGAAGTTACATGGATGAGAATAAACACCTCTTTGGCCAAAATGTCAAATTTCGACCCCCTCTAACTCAGAGAGTCCTTGACCGATCTCGCTGAAAAATTGTGTCTGAACTACTATCCAATAGGACTAACCTTGGTGCAAATTTCATCCCGATCGGAAGACATCGGTTTCAAAAGTTGTGTCAGTTGACACGAAAACCCCCATATTTGTAAAATACATTTGATGCAAAAAAAAATACAGAAAAAACTCTGTAAATTTACAGAGTTTAGTTAAATGCATGTTATTTTGTAAAATTTTTATAAAATTTCTGAAAAATTTTTTTTGATAACTTTTTTTGCTACTATTTAAACTTTTTCTCAAAAAAATAAAAATATACAGATAAAATTTTGATGTTTGGTAACAAAAACTACTCAAAACAGAAAATTTTTTTGGTTATAAAAATATACGAAGTATTTTGCTTAGGTCTGTATTTTAGCAGAAAACTCTGTTAATTATCTGTAAAATTAAGATTACGAAGTAAAAAGTAATATAACAGATGACTCTTTGTTTTTTTGTCACAACAAAATACAAAGTATTTTCTTTAAATCTGTATTTTGACAGAAAACTCTGTCAAATATCTGTTGAATTGAGATTACAGTCATTTTACAGAGTATTTTACAGAGTTATTATTTTGAGTGTATATACATGCCAATTTTAAGCGTATAAGGCCATTAATGAAATTCAAAAAGCGCTGGATACACAAAAAATAAGAAAAACACACAAAAAAAATATATGTACAGAAAATAGATGGTAATAAATTTACCACACCCCTTTGCCTTTCTTATTCTCTACCCATACACTGGATATCAAAAATCCAGGTTCGTGTTGATCTTCCCCATAAAACCTACTATATACATGCCAATTTTCATCTTCCTAAGTCATTCGGGGTCTTTAAATTAGTTAAAATATTAAAAACCCAATTTTTTCCCGCTCTTTCATCTTTTAATTCTCCGTCCACAGTCGAGAAATTTAAAATCCGATTACTTCAGGATAAACAACATCGTTAGCACTATACGCTATCCATTTTCCGCTTCCTTTGTGGGCTTCAAAATAAGTTAAAATGTTAATAATCCCAATTTTGTCCATTCGACATTTTCCTTTCAATTCTCCGCCCACAGTTCAAAAATTTAAAATTCGACTATTTCAGGATATGCTTTATCGATAGGACTATATGCTAGGAAATTTTCAGGTTCCTAAGTCATTACACACAGAAAACGAATTCGTCGTGCCAACCAAATTCAGAACCAACCAAATTTTCGTAGTCCAGCCAACTATCACTTTTATCAGTTGTAATTACTAATAATTTCATTCCGATCAACCGAATTTAGTTTCAACCAATTTGGATTTATATCAATTTTCACTAGAAGCAACTGAATTCATCAGTTGAACCAACGAAAAATTATAAGACAAAAATGGTTGTTACGACCGATATTATACGTTCCACAAAATACTACAAAATTTATTTAACCGTATCAAAAACAAAACAATTTTTTTAATTTTCATAAAAATTTTTATTAAAATAAGTATCGAAAATTAAAAATATGTACATAGGTAAATACAAATTAACAAGAAAATAATATAAATACATACATATCTTAAATTAAAAATGTCTCTGAATCTGAGACATTTTCTATAGAAAGGATGTAATTAAGTTTTTAATTATTTCTGAAGGAATAATATATTAAAAATAAAGAAATTTTTTAAAGAATCTGACAATGCAAGAAAAATGTCTCAAAAACAAAATGTCTAAATTGTTTTTTGTATGGGAAAAAATGCTCCAGAAACTGATACATTTTTTCTATTGAAAAGTCAAAGACATTTTTCCAAAATAGTTTTAGATTTTGATTTCTATAAAAAAATTTATATTCTGAGACATTTTTTCTATAGAACAAGTCTCAGATTCTAAGACATGTTTCCTGTAGAAAAAGTCTTAGATTCTGAAATATTTTTTCTGTAGAAAAAGTTTTAGATTCTGAGACATTTTTCCTATAGAAAAAGTCTCAGATTCTTAAAAATTTTTCCTATAGAGAAAGTCTCAGATTCGGAGACATTTTTCCTATAGAAAAAGTCTCAGATCCTAAGACGTTTTTCCTATAGAAAAAAACCCAGATTCTGAGACATTTTTCCTATCGAAAAAGTCTCAGATTTTAAGACATTTTTCCTATAGAAAAAGTCTCAGATTTTGAGACATTTTTCCTATACAAAAAGTCTCAGATTTTAAGGCATTTTCCTATAGAAAAAATCTCAGATTCTGAGACATTTATCCAAGAGAAAAAGTTTTAGATTCTGAGACATTTTTCCTATAGAAAATGGCTTAGATTCTGAGAAATGATTTCTATAGAAAAAGTCTCAGATTCTAAGAATTATTTTTATAGGAAAAATGTCTCAGAATCTTAGATTTTTTTTATAGAAAAATTTCTCAGAATCTGAGGCTTTTCTATAGGAAAAATGTCTCAGAATCTTAGATTTTTTTTGTAGAAAAATTTCTCAGAATCTGAGGCTTTTCTATAGGAAAAATGTCTCAGAATCTGAGACTTTTTCTATAGGAAAACTGTCTCAGAATCTGAGAGTTTTTCTATAGGAAAAATGTCTCAGAATCTGAGACTTTTTCTATTGGAAAAATGTCTCAGAATCTGACACATTTTTTATAGGAAAAATGTCTCAGAATCTGAGACTTTCTCAAAACCCTATAGAAAAAGTCTTAGATTCTGAGACGTTTTTCCTATAGAAAAAGTCTTAGATTCTGAGACATTTGTCCTATAGAAAAAATCCTCAGATTCTAAAACATTTTTCTTGTAGAAAAGTTTCAGATTTTCAGACATTTTGTCTATAGAAAAAGTCTTAGATTCTGAAAATTTTTCGTATAGAAAAAGTCTGAGATTCTGAGACATTTTTCCTATAGAAAAAATATCAGATTCTGAAAAAAATTTTCCTATAGAAAAAGTCTCAGATTCTGAGACATTTTTCCTATAGAAAAACTCTCAGACTCTCTGACAATTTTCCTATAAAAAAAAGTCTCAGATTCTGAAACATTTTTCCTATAGAAAAAGTTACTGATTCTGAGATATTTTTCCTATAGTAAAAGTCTCAGATTCTGAGAAATTTGTCCTTTAAAAAAGTCTCAGATTCTGAGACATTTTTCCTATAGAAAAAGTCTCAGATTCTGCGACATTTTTCCTAAAGAAAGACATTTTCCTATAGAAAAAGTCTCAGATTCTGAGACATTTTTCCTATAGAAAAAATCTCAAATTCTGAGACATTTTTTCTATAGAAACGTCTCAGATTTTGAGACATTTTTCCTGTAGAAAAAGTCGCAGATTCTGAGACATTTTTCCTTTAGAAAAAGTTTCAGATCCTGAGATATTTTTCCTATAGTAAAAGTCTCAGATTCTGAGTCATTTTTCCAATAGAAAAAGTCTCAGATTCTGAGACATTTTTCCAATAAAAAAGGAGACATTTTTCCTATAGAGACATTTCGCTATGAAAAATTCTAATATTCAGTGATATTTTTCTATAGAAAATTCGAATACATCAACACAAATTTTAATGAAAACATCTAACCTCTCAAATATAGTCTCAATACAGATATTCAATAAAGAATTATATTTTCCAGCTAATTTTGAATGTTGATATTCATCTTTTGTTTTGATCAATAGGAAAATCCGCACGATTATTGAACTTTTGATGTTGAGCTTTTTCTGCAAAAAACTTAAATCATTATTTAAAATAGGATTTTTTGCGCAGATTTTGACATACTTACATTTTATGGTACATTTTGCTTTTTGATTTAATTGATTTTTTAAATTATCTGCATACAATTTTTTTTTTAAGTTTTTATAAAAAATTAATTTAAAAATTTGGTAGAAAATTATACTTATTTTTTTATGGCGTTTTAATAATTTAAATGAGTTTTTATAGAAGCAACATTCAATTAGTTGCAGTAACTTAAATAAAAAATTAAAAAATGATTGCGTGTACTAAAACATAATAATTCGAAGATAGTATTACACTAAAATTTTAAATTTCAAATGTATTTTGAATTTTTAAAAATTTTAAACAATTTACACGAAGTATCAGTTACTGTAACTGATTTTTAATATTTCTGAACTAATACTCTGTGCTTGTTATTAAAAAATTATTGCATTAAAAAACAAAATATAAATGAATAGTTCGAGCTATTATGAACGTTTTTGAACTATTATTTTTTTCAAATTGATAAATGCAACCAATATTTTTTGAAAATGTGATTGTTTTTTTGCAATTTGCTCAAATATTTGGTTTAAAATTTGTTTTTTGAATCATGGTAATTAAATATTAATAGTTGTAACTAAAACTTATATTCTGAAACCAAATTTGAGGAGCTTTAACTGAGTTCCAAATAATTTTTTCCCTGTGTGTAGAGGACTTTACAATAAGCTAAAATGTAAATTTTCATCTTCATAGGTCATTGGGATCTTCAAATTAGTTAAAATATAAAAAAACACAATTTTTCCACGCCCCATTCTTCTCTTAATTCTCCTTCCACAGTCTAAAAAATGTAAGTCCGATTACTTCAGGATATGCTTCATTGTTAGAACTAAATGCTATGCAATTTTCCGCTTCCTAAGTCATTTGGGGGCTTCAAAAGAAGTAAAAATGTTTAAAAAATCCCAATTTTGCCACGACACTTTTCCCCTCAATTCTCCGCCCACATTGCGAAAATTTTAAATCCGACTACTTGGGGATATGCGCCATCGTTAGGACTATATTCTAGGAAATTTTCAACTTCCTAAGTCATTAGGGGGCTTTAAATTAAGCAAAAATGTAAAAAAATTGAATTTTGCCACGCCTACTTTTTCGCTTATTTCTCCGCCCACAGGCAAAAAATCGAAAATCCGGCTACGTTAGGATCTGCCCCAGGTGTTTTACTATATGCATGCCAATTTTCAGCTTTGTAGCTCATCAGTGGGCTTCAAAAAGCTCTGGATAGACAAAAAAAGAGGAACACACAAATAGGGAAATTATATATATAGATAATATTTGTGTGCAAAAACAATTTTTTAGTGTTTTACATTTTTTAAACATAAACAATTTTTTTACAATCATTTTTTGTAGAGGCCATAAGGCCCATTGTGATTCCCTTAAAAGTTATCTCCCTACTCCCCACTGACAAAAAGTTTTACTTAAACGACCCTCATTCCATAAGATATTCTACTGAAGTCGTCAATGAGACACCACTTAGGCAATCATCGAAGAATTTTTACCCCCTTCAGGCGGCTCCTGAACAGATCCGAACATTGACATAGCAAGTGCTGCACAGACTCTTTATTTTCCACTTCCCCACAACTTCTACAAAAGTCTCTATCAGAAATTCCCTTACGTACGGCCATTTGGCGGATTATACAGTGCCCTGTCAGTACTTGCACTAATAGGTTAACCGTTCATTTGCCAAAAGTATGAAGACTTTTTGCCCTTTCAGGATTTGCCAGTGGCCACAGGCTTTGCGATAAGCTGCATGTAGTCAACGATAACCACCTATCCTTCATGATATTCTATGATATCCTATCAATTTTTTTTATCAATTCCACTATGGGAACCGAGATGTCAGGTTCCACTCGTTTCCCCACCGACTCAGAAACATTTCACGCACATTCAGCAGCCAATTCATTCCAAGCGACCCCACCATGTCTAGGGACCCAGATAACTTTGACCGTGTGCTGAACTGATTTGACGAAGGGATTGTATACAATTCCTAACAATTCCCGATTTTACAGTGTTTTATTCTAAGGCCTGCCGAGCTAGAAGACTATCTACGAAAATGTTAATGGCGCAATGACAAATGTCCATTGTCATAATCATCTGCAAGTACCTCATCCTGTAAAACACTACACTATTCCGGAAGGCTCAATTGGGTCCCGATTTCGAAGTATTCAGAGTATACTACCGTCCGTAAAGATTGAGATCGCATTCTCAGTTTTTCTTCCACTCTTCCCCAGTTGGAATTTGGACTACTACGATTCTGTCACAAAATTCGTATGTGATAATATAATTAACATAATTAACAAAAATCCGAACATCAACCAGCTTATTTTTTAAAGTTGTTCTCATATTTGTAGGCCAAATGTAAACTCCGCCGCCAGAAACCAATTGTTTGGTTTTTCAACTTTAACAGGTTATATCTTAAAAACCAATGAGCTTAGAGCATAATTACAGACAGCAATTAAAATAAGAAAAAAATGTTCTCACTCCTTCTGCCAAATTTTTTATTTCACGAAGGTCATCTCCAGGTATGAGATGGTCTTCCTGGTCGCCTTCTGCGATTCAAATCAATTGCCATTCGTGCAGGATCTTCTTGCGGTCTTCTTATGATATGACCCAACCAATTAATTTCATATTAATTGGTTCCACCTTAAATCCACGTGTTTAAAAACCGATGAACAAGCTTTAAAAACGTTGGTAAGTCAGAAAAATATGTTACAAAGGATTTTTGTCACTCAAAATAATTTTTACTCTAAAAAAATTTTTTTTTCAAACATAATTTTACACTCAAAAAAACTATATTAATTTTTTTTTTTTAAAATGAATAAAAAATAGTTTTTTATTCAAAACAAAATATTTCTAATCAAAATTGTTAATTTTTTTCACTTACTATCAAGTCAAAAAGGCATTTTGGAGAGTATTCATAGATTTGGCCAAGTCGAATTTACTTTTTCTACTTGTTTTTTTTTTTCTTTTTGGCTTTGTTCTGAATTTTCGATTTTCAAGTCTAAAAGGAAATCAAAGCCACTGACCTATAGGTTAAATATTTTTCCCGGCCCCGACGTTTTAAAAATTCAAAAAAAAAATAACTGAATTTGCTCCACCCTAATATAAGACTTACATCTATGCAATTTATAACACTCTAACGCTATAGCATTTTTGCCATGTTATTGTGTTGCATAAAATATTAATTGTTACAGCTAGCACACAAATGGTTGCATGCATTTCTTTTGCTGGCAGTCCATTAGCATTGCATTTGCTTAAAGATTCAATAAACGAATCCACATGACCGTATTTGACAGGAACGACAACAAACGGCGACGATGACGACGACGTCTACCCAGAAGTCTTATTAGAATAATTATGAGTTTAGTAACGTTATAAGAATTATTAAGTGTTTGCTTTTATTTCAATGTACGTAGGTACATATTATTTAAATTTGAACATGTTGTTACAACCTGCTTAACTTTTCAAAAGAATTTGTAATATAAACAACGAATTCTTAAATTCACATTACAATATGTATTGTATGAAATGAATAAATTCAAACCTGAGTCTACCAGCTCCGAATATGTTACATGTTGCTTCCAACATATGTGTTCAATCACAATGACACAACGTCCAACAATTTAAGAGATATAAAAAACTGTCTTGAAACCTTGTTCGAAAAACTCTTGTTTGACTTCTCAATACAACTCCAACCAACATATTCAGCCGTTTGTATTAATTTTCGAAATTAAAACAAAATGTTTAAAGAGAATCACAATTTTCTATTGCTTAATTCATTTTCGAAAAATAAGTTGTCTCTTATTAGATTGCTGAATATGTATTAAAGAGATTTAGGTTTCGAACATGTTTGAAATGAATCTGATTGGAATAAAACATTTAAGAGATTATTATGTTTCTCTTTCGAAACTGCTGAATATGTTTTAAATACATTTTGCTTTCGAATATGTTTTGTAGCTCCAGTAAATCTTATTGGACTAAGGGAATTCAATGTGCTGAATAAATTTAATTTTTCCATATTCCTATCTTTAAACATTTTTCATACTCTTGCCATGGAAATATCTCATTTCAATTTATATTCGTATGTATACGCTTGTATCTTTTCCGTTTTTCATATTTCTTTGGGGAGGTTTTAAACAATCAAAAACTCTAAACAGTTTTCAGTTTTTAAAATGTTGCTGTAGATGTTGGACGTTATTCCGTAGCATATTCTTAGTCACTTATTGTGCGTACTTGTGCTGACTTTAAGGTGGATAGTTTATTGGTTTAAATTCCTACGTTAGCTTAAAAAAATATATTTTACATTGTTAAATCGTAAAGTAAACTTTCAAAAGCCAATGAAAAAACAGCCCGACTAAAAAAGTTTTAATACAATAACATATTAGCAAGGACCATAGAAATGTATATGTAGGATGTTCAGACTTTTAAAACGGTGATAATCACCGTGCCGTAACGGATACCTTTGAGGACTGTCCACAAGGTACCTGAACATTAACCGCGTAAGCGTTCAAAACAAATTAATCGAAATTTGGCAAACATTTTACAAAATGCTTTATTGTTGTTCTTTATATTTTTTATATTTTTATATTTTATTCATTATGTTTTCAATATTTTTTTTTGAATTTTTTCTTAATTTTCCTCTTTTTTTAAATTAAAATTAAAAATTTTGTAAAATGTTTAATACATATATTTCGATTTGTTTTAAAAGATTTCGCTAGAGTGCCCAAAAAAAATTTTTTTGTTCCTTTTAATGAAGAAAAAAAATTCGTTTTTTTTTTATTGTTAAAATAATATCATAAGGTCGTTCTTGCAGCGCAAATCTACGAATTCGAGATTTTTTTTTTTGGTGAAATAAAAAAAAATCATCAAAAAGAAGATTTACGCAAAAAATATGCATCGTCCATTTCATAAGATATTGAACATTCCATGAGATATATCCAATATCTTATGGAATGGACGATACATATTTTTAGCGTAAGTCTCCTTTTTGATGAAATTTTTGTTCAAAGTTTTTTTTTTAAAGATTTAATTAAAACAAAAATAATAAATTTAATAAAAAACAGATTAGACGTAATCAAATTTGATAGACTTCGCCCTGGTCAATATAGAGTAACTCATGGAACATTTTACAATCCACATTTTACTTCTTTTTGTGCCTGCAATATTTCCTTTCCAACAACTTCATCGCACAAAAACAGAAGAAGCTAGAAAAGCCATATTCCAAGACACTAATCCTCTTTATACTTTATCCCATCCCTCCACTGAAAACATATCGTTGATTACCCAGTGCAACAAATTTGGGGTCTTCGAGTGTATCTTGGACGGACCAAAAAAAATTAAAGTATACCAATAGAAGACCAAAACCCCAATGGGTTCATTTTTTTATGGCCCACTGAAGTTTTTCCATATTTTTCAAAGGCGCCCGAGTAAAAATTTTTGTATGGAGCAATATATGTTCTTATATTATTCCAGATCTGTTGATAGATCCGAGATTTGAAAGATCAGCACTGATCCGAAAAATGGATCGCTAAGATTAGATCAGTTTTAACCGGACGGATACAATTTGATCCGAAAAGTGGGTTTATCTAATTAGATCAGTTTTAATCGGTGGGATACAATTTCATCCGAAAAATGGTTGGATCTTATTGGACCAAGACAAAAAAAAAAAAAGATTTTTTTAGCTGGATAAAAAAAGATAAAATTTCATACGAAAGAAAAAAAAAATATTACAAAAAACTTTAGATAAAATTTTATCCGAAAAAAAAAATCTATTTTTAGAACTATATATAATTTAATCCGAACAATAAAATCTATTTTTAGAACTGATAAAGTTTTATCCAAACAATTTTTTTCAATATTAAGATATAAATATATATAATTAAAATTTATTTAAAAAAAAAAAAAAAAACTTCGAGCGGCGGGGGAATCGAACAGCTACCAACTGTTTTGTAATCGCAATCTCTACCCTCTGACCCAGCGGACGTTGTTAATAAATGACAACTTTAAAAGACTATGTTTTAAAAAAACTTAGAAAATTTTTGAAAATAGTTTATCATATATAATTATATCAAGTTTAACTTATATATAATTAAATCCAGTTTATCTTATCGGGTATATTATTGCATCAAATTATATTCGACTTGAATTTGAACAAAATTTTAAAAAAGACTTAGAAAATTTTTGCTAAAATTTGTGATTTTTTTTTTTTTTTTAGTTTATTTGCTGAGCTAATAGGGGGTTTAATACTGAGTTCAACAACATGATTTTCATCTTCCAATGCTCTTAATTTTCCAAGTTATAAAGCTTTAAAGTAAAAACGATTTTTGGCTTATGAGCTTCACATTTTTCATCGGATCCAAATTTTCTTTCTGCCGTTGTATATTTAATAAAAATACCATTAAAATGGTATAAAACATGTATAAACTTTTTTACTCACCAACGGCCAAATAATGAGTTTTAAGTTTTTTTCGGAAGTTTTTTCAGACAAAAATAATTTTATCTGAAAATATTGCTAACATAAGTTCGAACCAAATACACTTTTAATTATTGGCAACAAATAAAGCTTTGATTTGAGCTTGATCTGAGGACTTTAGCTCTCTTAAAACCAGAGATATTGATGGTTAAACATTAAAGTTTTAAAATATTTTTTTCTTCGGATTAAATAATATATAATTATATCAAAATATAATTATTTTTGAAATATTTTTGTTAAAATTCAGGGATTTTATTTTTTTTTAAATTTGAAAAACGAAAACGCATTAAAAAATCATTTAGATTAAAAAAAAATTAAAAAAAAAATAATTTTTTTCTTGACTTAGTCGGGAATCGAACTCAGGGTCCTCAAGAATTATATATTATCATATATGATGCAATATAGAAAGTTATATTACTATATATAAATAATATTTATTTCTAAATATTATCATAAAAAATAAATTAATCAATATTTTTAAGTTTAGTAAAAAATTAAAGCTTCTAAAACATATTTTCTTTAAAAAAAAAATTAAAAAAAACAACTTTTTTTCTTAGCTCAGCCGGGGATCGAACCCAGGGTCCCTAGGAACCATATATTAACTTATATGATGTAATATATAAAATTATATAACTATAAATAAATAATATTTATTTTTCGATTTTATCATAAAAATTTAATTATTCAATATTTTTAAGTTTAGAAAAAACAAAAAGCTTTAAAAACATATTTTCTTTTTTAAAAAATTAAAAAAAAAAATAGTTTTTTTCTGGGTTGAGCCGGGAATCGAACTCGGGGTCCCCAAGCATCATATATTATCTTATATGATCTTATATAAAGTTACACACAACTATTTAAGTTATATGCATTTTTTAAACATTTAACTTTTAAAATCCAATATTCATTTTTTTAAGTTTTAAAATACAATGGATTAAACAGATTTTTTTTTTATTTAAAAATTTATAGAATTTATATATATTTTTTTTTTTACTGATTTTAGGTGCTTTGAGAATCATATATAATTATACAAGCTCTCTTGTATACTTAAATAAAAATATATATGATGCAACATTAAAAAAAAATATTGAAATACTGTCATATAAAAGTATGCATAATTATATATAAAATATTGTGAAAGAAAAAAATATTTTTTACCTTATACAATTGTATAACATTTTATATGGCGTTACATGTGCCACCATTTAAAATTATATATAGAGTTTAAAAAAAAAAAATTATTTATATGGTACCTTACAAAACTATATACGGTATCTCATAAGCCATTTATAATTATATCTTTGATAATATTAAAAAAATAAATGTTTGATGCCATGTATAGTTTTATATAACTGTATATAGAGTTATATGTGCGACCATATATAATTATATTTGAAAATTTTTTTTTTTCGTTTTTTAAGATGGAACCATATATAGTTTTAAATGGTTTCTTGTAAGTCATATATAATTTTAAATGGTTTCTTGTAAGTCATATATAATTATATATATAATGATATTGGATTTTTTTTAAATATGCTCGTATACGTTATTTGATATTAAGTCACATATAAATATGTATGCAATCAGATTAAGTTATATGTGTCACATATGATTATGTCTCCCACATGTATTTATATATTAATATGGTTATCATTAGATGTAATTTTATATAACTCCATTTAAAAAATTTGGAAAAACTCAATGCGAGATATAATTATGTACTTTGTTTGATATGAAAACATATTATTTCATATGGCTATATATACATACATCAAATAATGTAAAATTATATGTATTCATTTTTACTCGGGCGTTTTGAATAAGTAAAAAAAGTATTAAATCTAATTCTGAGGAACAGACATGTCTTCATTAACATTTGATGGTGCTTCTTTTCTTAGAATATATTTATCTCCAATTTTTAGGGGTCATTTCGGTCCTTTTTTCAAATATCCTCGTATATATATTAGAGTTAATTTTGAAAATTTGATCTGCGGATATCATTATTTTTTTGAAGGCAAAAACGGCTGAATATATCGCAAATCTGATTTCACCAGTCGATTCTACAGCAAAAAATAATACAATGGTCGTTTTTCAAACTCTTAAAAAAAGTTTCAAAAAACCACCACAGAGGGCGGAAATATAAGGTTTTTCCATTTTCTTTTTAAAATAATTTTTTAAATATGCACAATTAAAGGGCATTTTCAGCTTAACAAAATGATACCAAATTTTCCGTTCTTTCACAACCCGTTAAAAAGTTATAAGCTCTCAAAAATGGACAAAAACACGGTTTTTGAGAACTTGACCTCAATTTTCTCGAAAACATCACCTGATAGAAAAATTTGAAAACTAGATTCAGAATCAGCATCGAAATGTTAATCGAAATCAGATTTTATGATCCCAGAATATCATCCAAAAACATCACAAAAAAATGCTCTCAATAATGAACAAAAATGCGTTTTTTGTGAACTTTGCCCTCAATTATCTCAAAAACCTGACGTTACGGAACATTTTGGAAACCAGATTTGGAATCAGCATTGAGAGGAAAATTGAAAACGAGTGTCCAGACCGCTGACTTATCCAAAAATTTTTCAAATTTCGATCGGTGTTTTATAATTTTGCCACTAGAAAAAAACTTTGAAGCCTTATAACTTTTTAAAGGGTTATGATAGAAAGGTGCTTTTTGTACCAATTTTCTTAGCAAGAACTGCCTCTTCGTCGTGAATGATTAAAAAAATAATTTAATTTTTTTTTTTTTAAATCGATTTTTCCGCCCCCTGCTGTGGGTTATTGGTACTTTTTTTAAGAGTTGAAAAAACTGCTATTGTATTAATTTTTGCTGTAGAATCGACTGGTGAAATCAGATTTGCAATATATTCAGCCGTTTTTTCTCTGCAGAAAAATCAACTCATCCGCGTTTTCAGATGCTTTGAACCACCCCAAGGAGTGAAAATTTTCACGCAAAAATACCTGCATTCTTTTTAGCTCCCCTAAATCCTTTAAAAAAATTATGATATCCGATAAACAAATGAAGTGACAAAGTCACCAAACGAACTCTAATATATATACAGTCGAACCCGGTTACAACGAACTCCGAGGGACCAGTAAAAATAGTTCGTTATAAGCGAAGTTCGCTATAAGCGGGGTATATTTTATACCAACCTAGTTTTATTTCCAAAAAAAAAGTTCCAATATTATTTTATTTGAAGTTTTTTTGTAAGTAAACTACTTATTGAGAAGAAAAAATTAAAACTATAAATAAATTTTATCAAAATTATAATATTAACAAAAAAATGCTATCTTTTTGTGAGTTTGGTAAATATTATTGCGGCACATTTCAAAATATTTATGATAGTTCGTTATAAAAAAGTAAATATACCTGGAATTGTGTTCGTGGGACCATAATAAGTAGTTCGTTTTAACCGAGGATTCGCTATAACCGAGTTTGTTATAAAAGAAGTGTTTTGTGTGAAAATTTTTGCCAAAACGTCGCACAGTGGGGAAAAATTTACTTTTTTTGTCCGATTTTGCCTACAGGTCGCAATTCTTAACCGATTTTAGTTTTTCTTTGTTTTTTAATTTAGCTAATAAAATTCCTCATCGGTCTGTCATGGTGGATTTCTAAAAATCGTTTTTTATTTATTGAATATTTTTTTAAATTTCAGAAAATATAATTTTTTTGTTAGAATTTTTGCTATAAAAAATGTAATAGGCAGGGGACGAATAAGCTGTATGGACAAAATTAAAGGTATTTAAACCCCTTATAAATGACATTAATAGCATTTGTTAATTGATTGTTATTTTGGTTTTTATAAACTGTGAAAACTTGAAAATGTTCACTTTTAAGTACCTATATCATTTGAAATCATGTACCAATTCCAATAAAATTTTTTTTAGATTAAAACTTATAATTTCTTAACCATTGTTGGTAAATAAAGTATTTTTGGAAAATTTTTTAACTCTTTTTTTCAAATTTACAATGTAACAACTTTTTTTTTTTTTTAAAACAGACTAAAAACTAATTTTAAAATTCCAAAAATCATAAGGTAAAATTTAAGCAAAAATAAAATATTTTTTTAAAAAAATTTTGTGTACCAATTATGACTAAGCAAAACAAAAGCTTTAATCTAAAAAAGATTTCATATCTTTTTTCTAAAAAAGATATCAAATTGGTACAATATTTTTAAATATATAGGCTTTTAAAAAGTAAAAATTCTTGAGTTTTTGTCTGCACTCAAAATATTTTGTAAGCAAAAACAAATAAAAAACACACTTAAAACCAGTGAATAAACAATTGAAAACCATCCCAGTAATTATTAATTTTTTTTAACAAACATCAACATTTATTTTTTACTGTTGACAAAATTTTCTAAAATAAATAACATTAAACATTAAAAAATTACGTTTTTTTTACTCTTTTTTACCAACAAATTCAAAAAAAATAACCAACGAAAATATTAAAATATATGGTTTTGAATTGAGAAAAGTGTGAAAGAAAAATTTTAATTTTTCTAAAAATTTAGACATCCTAGTTTGTTTCTTACTGGTTTCATATTATCCAGTTATAATAATCTTCAGAAAAACTTTTAATGTCAAATTTATTTAGTTAATAGTCAATAAAACTCTATATGTGAAAATTATTTACAGATCGCAGCCGACAAGGATTGAACTCATCATCATCTGTAATACATAATGATAGTTCTGTTATTTTTACCAACAAATTCCAAAAAAATAACCTACGAAAACATTAAAAATTAATGATTTCGTAGGTAATTTTTTACAATTTTTTATTGAAATATTTTTTTTTTAATTTTTAATAAAATTTTTGGGGAATCGATCCCGCAATCAACTACATTCTGGCCAGACACTCTACCCATCGTGCCAAAGTCACTTGATACATGTTTTTATATTTCTATAAATAATTTTTTGACTTTTTTTTTCTACAAAAAAATAACTGATTTGTGTAGGTAAAAACTAATGATATTTCATTAAAAAATACCAACAATTTAAAAAAAAATTACTGACACAAATCATTAAAAATCAAAAGAATAATCAGTAGTTTTTACTTACAGAACAAAAATAAATGACTTTAAAAATTAAATGTTAATGAAAGTCTTTATTTTTTAGTGTCTTATTTTTGAAACAAAGGACTGAAGTAGTCATTAATAAAAACAGAACATCAAACAAATGTTTTTTCTTTTAAAAACGACTAAACGGAAAACTTTTTAAATAATCTACAAACAGTTAATGACATAATTTTTTTGAGTGTGGTTATAAAAACCCAAATAATAATATATTTCGAAATACTAATCACGTCGTTGATAAGGGGTTCCAATACCTTTAATTTAGTCTATAAAGCATATTCGTCCCATGCCTAATACATTTTTTATTCCAAAAATACAGAAATGAAAATTTTTTGAAGTTTAGGAAAATATAAAAAGTAATCAGAAATTTTTTTCAAAAATCCACCATTACAGATCGATGCGGAATTTTATTAGCTAAAATACAAAAAAATAAAAACCAAAATCGGTCAAGAATTGCGACCTTTAGGCAAAATTGGACAAAAAAAAGTCAATTTTTCCCCACTGTGCGTCGGGACTTTGGAATTAGTGCGTTATAACCGAAAATTCGTTATAACTGAGTTCGTTATATCCGAGTTTGACTGTATATGTTCCCGAACGTCCTATAAGGAACATAGGGCCCCAAATATCATCATAGGCCACAAATTTTCTGCATCAAATTTCACTCGTGGTTGTCGAAGATCAAAAGTTTGTGCGAAAAGTGCAAAATGCTTAAAAAAGTAAAATTGTTAATTCCCGAGTAAAAAAATTGATATGACATAATATATAATTTAATATGGGTTCGTGTCTATTTTGATATAATCTTATACGAAAAATGGTTTCATAAGATTTGATCAAATAATATCTAATAATATCAGTTTATATAACTTTATATCGACTTTGATACGAGTTTTGGTCTAATCCAATGATATAAAATTATATCCAATTATATTAAAATTTATACAATTTTATAAACCGGATGTTTTTTTTAGTTTTTAATAAAAAGTTGAAAAATTAAAATAATAAAAATTAGTTGTTCTTGAAAAAAACTTAGAAAAATTTCAAAAAATGGAGTCATGTTAAATTTTATATAAAACACTTAGAAAATATTTTCAAAAAAATTTGTGTTTGGAAAAACTTTGAAAAATTTTAAAAAATTGAGTCATATAAAATTTTATATAAAACACTTCGAAAATATTTGCGATAAAAAATAAAAAAATGTTCCCGAGTAAAAAAAAAATGTATGGTAAAACATGTTATCTTATAAAATTATATATAATTTATTGGATCTGATTTTGCTAAATTTCATCCGAAAATTGGCCGCGCCAAAGTTATCTCATAATATATGAAGTTACAGTTTAATATTTGATTGTATGTGATTTCATCCGGAAATTGGCCGCGCCAAAGTTATCCCAAATTATCTATTATCATGATTTTGTATTAAATATGATATGATATGATGTAATTTCATCCGAAAATTGGCCGCGCCAAAGTTATCTTAAAATATCCAATATCATGATTTTATATTAAATTGGATATTATATAATGTAATTTCATCCGAAATTTGGCCGCGCCAAAGTTATCTTATAATATCTGATATATTGATTTTATAGAAAAATTATTGGATACATTTTTATCCAAAAAATGTTTTTGTTTTTAGATTTATTTTTAGATATAATAATGTCAAACTGAAAATAAATAAAAAAAAAAAAAACTTCGAACGGACGGGGATTAGAACCACAAGTCTTCCGTTTTGTAATCGCAATCTCTACCCTCTAGACCAGCGGACGTTGTTAGCAAATACCAACTTTAGAAGACTTAGTTTTAAATAAATTGATCGTATCTAATTATATCAAATTGATCTAACATATAGTAATATATGATTACATCCAATTAAATATGTTATTCACTTGTACACAATTTTCAAAAAGACTTAGAAAATTTTTGATAAAATTTGCAAAAAAAAAAAATGGAATGACGTACAGCGCTATTAGGGGCTTCCATGGTAAGCTTAAACAATAATTTTATTGTAACGGTATGCCTTATTTCCAAGTCATAGGCTTCCAAAGTGAAAAAGGACTTTGGCTTAAAAGTTTGAAATTTTTCATGGAATCAGGAAATCAGAATTAGATTTGAGATCGGGTTCCAAAAATCATTGATAATTTGATAATTTAAACCAAATATAGCTATTATTAACAATAAAAATTTTTAAAAATGATTGCAAAAATTCAAAAAGTTACATTTTTTAAGTTCTAAAAAACACAAATGCAATAAAAAAGTGTTTTCTATTTAAAAAAAAAAATAAAAAAATATATTTTTTTCTGGAATCGAACTCGGGTTCCCAAAAATGATAGACAATTTTATAATAAATTAAATATAGTTATATATAAATATATAAAAGCAATATAATTTTTTAAAAATGATTGCAAAAATTCAAAAAAAGAAAAATTTTTAGTTCTAAAAAAAATAAATGCAATAAAAAAGTGTTTTCTATTTAAAAAAAATAAAAAAAATATATTTTTTTTCTGGAATCGAACTCGGGTTCCCAAAAATTATAGATAATTTTATAATAAATCAAATATAGTTATATATAACTATATAAAAGAAAAATATTTTTTTAAAAATGATTGCAAAAATTCCAAAAATTTAAATTTTTTAGTTCTAAAAAAATTAAACGCAATAAAAAAGTGTTTTCTATTTAAAAAAAAAATAAAAAAAAACTTTTTTTTCTCGACTGGGCCGGGAATCGAACTCGGGTTCCCAAAAATCATATGTAATCTTATGTGATACAATAAAAAGTTTTGTATAACCATATATGTTGACACACAAAAATAGATTTTGAAATACTGGCATATATAATTATATATGGCTAGTTGTTTGGTCAAAAAAATATTTTTTTTATACATGATTATATCAAAATATATATTCCATTACATATGCGACCATTTATAAATATATATTGAGTTTAGACGAAATTTGCGTATATATAGTACCATACAAACACAGATATGTTATCGTTTAAGACACATATAATTATATCTATTATTTTTGTTGGAAATTTTTTTAGTATGGAACCATATATACCCAGTCAGAAAAATACAATCGCAAAAGCGCTGTGAAAGCGTTGTGGACGGTT
The DNA here is from genome assembly GCA_963921195.1 of Pegoplata infirma. Lineage (NCBI taxonomy): Eukaryota > Metazoa > Arthropoda > Insecta > Diptera > Anthomyiidae > Pegoplata > Pegoplata infirma. The sequence goes on from OY992538.1 coordinate 158,980,346, forward strand.
CTACAAGCGTTCCATTTACCATCTTCAAAGCGCTTTCAGATGATCCGAATGATAACATCGATCTACGCTAGGTTTAAAGCGTTTTAAAAAAGTGCTTTCAGAACGTTTTGTTTAAAGTCATGAAAGCGCTTTAAAAACCAAAAGTAAAGCACTTATAAAGAGCTTAAATACAAAAATTAAAGATATTTGCCAGCGATTGAAATAAGAAAAAACAGTACTTTAAAGGACTTCATATAAAGCAGATATTTTTTTTATTCGTTAATTGTAGATATTTTTTTTTATAAAAGTATTTTAGAAAATAAAAATTAAATTCAATGTAATAAAAAAAGTAAACTTAGTAAAGGTAAACTTCATAAAAAAAAGTAAACTAATTTATTTATAGGGACTTTCTTCCTCCCATTCTGTCCTTTACTGCAGCCAGCCAGCGGCTAATTTTTGTAAAAATGGTTTGTTCTGTTTCGCTTTCAAATTGCAAAACCAGATGGTCTGTAAACAAAGTAGAAAAAAGTACAAATCGATCTAATACGGCGTTCACACTTGCTGTTTTGAAGTGTTTAAAAGTGAGATGTTTAAAAAAGTCTTTGTTCTGTATCCATTACGTTTTTATTCTGTTACTGGTGTTTTGTTAAACAACTTGTTTAAAGTCGCTAGTGTGAACTCCATATAAACAAATATGTGATAATAGGTGTGTTCCAGAACGTTACCGCGGGTGCCCACGGGTACCCAAACCAGCCCGAAAAGCGTTCCCGTACGCAAAAATTGGGTAAATGAGATTTTGAGAGAATAAATTACTTTCTCATTTTACCGAACTTACCCGCACTTTTTTTTCGGGTAAATTGGTTTGTTTACATTTTCTATTATTTTGGGCTTGAAATGTGGTTCCCGTACTTTTGTGCATTTTTTGCGGTATCGTGAGAGGTTTTTTGATTTTCTCTCACTTTACCGAACTTTACCCGGAAAGTTCTGGAACACACCTATTATATATTTAAAAGGCAACATCTTTAATGAAATAAACGATTATTTTGTCTATCCAATTCCATCAAAAGAAATAGGACTTTATAACGTTAAAAATTTACGTGAAGATGTTATTGAAGTCAGTGTGCATATTGTAGAAGTTAAATGCATTATTTGTAAATTTTATAACGAAACTATTGCTTTAACTCTTTTACATAAATGATAATAATAAAACTTAAAATAGATTTACAAATTAAAAAATGTTTCATGTTTTCAAAATTTTGCGTTTTCAATGTGGTGGTAGGGAAAAATTATTTAATTTGATTTAACAAAATGTTTTTATAACAATTTGTTTAAAATTGAGTATAATCTAAAAAATACTATACTTGTATGTACTACAAAAAAAAATTAAAAACGTTTGCAAAAACTGCTTTAAAACCATTTAATTTTGAAACGAACATGTATTTTGTTAATAAAGTGCTTTCAAAACGCTTTTCGAAATCGCTCTCAAGGCGTTCGAATAAAGCGTTTTGAGAATGTTTTTTTTTTTGTTACAGCGCTTTCAGAACGCTTTTCGAGAACGCTCGCAAAGCGTTCGAAAATAACGTTTTGAGAACGTTCTTTTTTTGTTACAGTGCTTTCAGAACGCTTTTTTTTTATAACCGTCGTCAATTTCTGCTTGGGTAGTTTTAAATGGAATTATATTAGTCATATATAATTATACATAAATTGATACTGGATTTTTTGTTTAGTAAAGTCCTATACATAATTAGATATAAAGTCACGTATAATAATGTATGAAATCGGATTAAGTTTTATGTGCAACGTATGATTACATCTACCATTTATATTAATATATTATGAACAATATAATTAGATATGATTTTATATGACATCATTTAAAAAAATTGGAAAATTTCAAAGTGAGATATAATTTTATACTTTGACTCATATAGTTGTATATGGTTTTATGAAAACATATAAAATAATATACATTTATATAAATTCCTTTTTACTCGGGTTCCTTGAAAAAAACTTAGAAAAAATTTAAAAAATGGAGTTATATAAAATTTTATATAAAACACTTAGAAAATATTCGTGATAAAAAAGTGGTGCTTCGAAAAATCTTAGAAAAATAAAAAAATATGAAGTCATATGAAATTTTATATAAAACACGTTGCAAATATTTTCGATAAAAATATGTTCTTGGAAAAAACTTAGAAAAATTAAAAAATAATGGAGGCATATAAAATTTTATATAAAACACTTAGAAATTTGGAATGATGCATGGGACCAGATGTTGCAACATATAATTATGTATGGCGATATCTTAAAAAAATCGCACATCAAAATTTATTATATAAATTTATCTCGCAAGACATAGTGTCACACATGATCATATATGAAATAATATGAATATATAAAAGTATATAAGATCATATTAAATTATTTTTACTCGGGTTATCACATACTACCCAATAACAGTTTTTGGAACAAATTTCTGGTTCAATAGATTCTTGAATACATATATTCTACAGTAATCACAACAAAATGTTCTATGTAATATTATTTTTCAAAAAAACTACTTGCTCTAAAAAACGATTCACAGAAAAAAAAATTTGTCAATGCAATTAATTTCATTGTTAATACAATTAAACATTTAATTGAAACTGAGCCTACATTGGATTTTGTCAATACAACATTGGATTTTGTAACTTGTGAAAAAATATCAACTTAGTTTTGTCAATTAACTTCATTGTTGTATCAACAATGAAATTAATTGAAAAGTTTGTAATAAATTAAATCGAAAAATTAAAAAAAAAAAAAAAAAAAACATTAGCCGGCAGCGGGAATTGAACCCGCAACTAACGTGATACGAGTCTAGAACACTACCACCGTGCTATTCCTTATATATACTTGTAGTTGACTATACGCGTATATTAAAGGAAATAAACTGTTTTTAATGTCATTTAATTTAAAAATAAAATAAAAAAACTAAAAATAGAACAAAAAAAAAAAAATCTGGCGGCAGCTGGAATCGAACCGGCAACGAACATGGTACAAGTCTAGCACACTACCACCGTGCTATTCCTCATATATATTTGTAGTTGACTTAATGCGTACACACAGAAAATAGTTTCAGTTGCTGCAACTAAATTGTTTGCCAACTGAATTTTTGCGGTCCCACGAACTATCACAATATTCAGTAGCCTCTACTATTAATTTCAGTTACCTCAACTGTTAAAATTCTATTATGAGAACTGAATATTTAAAAGCTAAAACTGGCATTGGTTAGAGTGATCGAATTTTAAAAAGCGTTATATGGTAGCTCCAATCAAAATTTTTTTTACACTGTTTCTTAAAAAATAAAATTTTTATTATTTTTGTAAAACAATTTTAATAATTAAATTTGATTCTATAAAATTTTACAATTTTTTAAGCGAAATATATATTACAGATTCTGAGAATTTCTAGGGGATAACTAACCTACATATGTAAATTTTCGTATTCGCATCTTTGTTACCACTATCAGGACGAAACTTGTTACAATTCTCTGGGCGAGGCTTCTTGGAGACTGTTTCATAATTTTTATTTTGGTATTTAGCTGGAAAATGCTTTAATTGTCGCCTTATAGGTGTTATATCATCTTGAGAATCTGCAGTAATACCTCATGTGCAAAACAGTTGTATTGACTAAATATTTTTCAGAATTTTTTTTTATTTTAGTTTATTCAAGATGACCAACTTATTAGTTGCTAATACATCAATTCGGTCACGATTGCTATTAATCTTTTACTCATGTAAGTTATTTGGTATGATGATAAAATCTTTACAATAACAACTTAAAATTTGTCAGATTCATCAAAATTCGGTTTTTATAATGGAATTCCAACTAAACATTTTTCTGTGTGTATAAAAGGTGTCTGCTGAAAAGCAAAAACAAAATAATCTCCAAATAAAAATAAAAAAATGTTTCCGCCACCTGGCAGCGAACCCGCAATGTTCATGATTCGAGTCTAGCACACTACCACCGTGCTATCGTCACATATTTTTGTGCTTCATTAAATGAGTTTATAAAGTGTCTGTGTTATCAATAAGCATTTTGTGTGTTTTTTAACAATGATTTTAATTGATGCATTTAATTGGAAATTAAAGTGGATTTTTGTCATATTAACATTATACATTGTTGATACAATTAAAAACGTTGTTGAACTAGAAATTAGTTGCTAACAATTTGTTTTGTTACTTTTGATTTCACGATATTTTTTTCTGTGTTGCTTTCGGGACAATTTCAAACAAAAATCATTGATTCTGGAATGTTAAGTAGAATCGGTTGCAGGGTAAAAGATGCGACCGATTATTTGGAACAGAAAATTTTGCTGGGTATTAAATTGTTTTTCAACCAAGTGTAAAATAAGTCGAAAAAATGTTGTAAATCTGCTTCAAATCTAAATTAAAATAAAAGATGTTTTCAGTGAAATTTGATGGAGGTTCTTTTCTTAGAACAAATAAACCGTCTATCTTCCATTTTTAGGGGTCATTTTGGCCCTTTTTCAAATATCCTCTTAGAACAAGGGTAAGGCGTGCGTGTATATTGTTAAAATGTTCTACAAAAATATTCTGCATGAATATAAAACGTACGTTTTTAAAGGCACGTTTTATTGGCGTTCTATAGGATATTTGAAAAAAGGACAAAAATTGCCGCTATAAATGGGAGATAGAGGGTTAATATATTCTACAAAAGAGCACCAGCATCAAATTTCACTGAAGAGATGTCTTAACATTATTTACCTCAGAACTAGATTTAACACTTTTTTTGAGTTTTTAAAATGCCTTTGAAAAAAAATAAAAAAAACTTCAGTTGGCCATAAAAAAAGAACTCGAGCTAAGATTTCAAAATCCCTCGGGGATTTTGCTCTACTGTTGTTGTACTTTCCTTTTTTTTTGGTTCCATCGAAGATACTAAATCGTGTAGCACAGTATTATCAAATTCCTTAAAAACTCAAATCTATATAGTGAAATACATATAATGTTATTTTTACAATAATTTAAGTTAAGATAAATAGTGTAATATACCAAGCTGAAGGCCTATGTAGCTATTGCTCATGTTAAATAAGTTACCATGTAATTTAAATTATGAGTTAATCTATATAAATAAAAATCAATTGTCGTTCGTTGGTAACCGCATCAATTGAGAACGGCTGGACCGATTTGGACAATTTTTTTTTTGATATGTTCGTAATAGTCCAACTTAGGTTTTTATGTAAAGAAAAATTGACCACGCCCACTTTTACGCCCACTTTTTTTGATTTATCTAAAATCTGAAAACGCCTGCACCGATTTGGCTAATTTTTTACTTAAACGTTCGTTGTAACACAATTTAAGTTTTACTGAAAGAAAAATCGACCACGCCCACTTTTACGCCCATTTTTTTCGATTTATCTAAAATCTGAGAACGTACGGACCGATATGACTTAATTGTTAAAAGAGTTTTCACCATAGTTCTACTTTGATTTTTACTAAAAGAGAAATTGACCACGCCCACTTTCGCCAATTTTTGTTGAAAACTTTTGTCAAGTTTTTTTACGGAAAAGAAAATTGCCGACACCCATTTTTTTCTATATATCGAAAAAACTAGACCGGCTAGACCGATTTGATTATAGTCCGCAAAAGATTTTTAAGGAAAGAAAAATTGGCCACGACTACTTTTACACTCACTTTTTCCGATATGTATATTTTAAATCGTAGAACGGCTGCATCAATTTGGCTTATTTTGTTTTTAATGTTCGTCATGTCCTAAGGCTTTTCGGAAAGACCAAATTTTTCATTTATTCGCCCCCTTTTCGATACATATAAAATGGCATTATTTGAGAATGGTTGTGCTGAATTGGTTAAATTCAAATAAATTTAATGGTAAGAAAGGTTGTCTGCCTACGCTTTTTTCGATTTATTTAAAATTCACTCTATAGAAAAAAAATATTATCTACATACACGCAAAAAAATATTTTACCAAGCGCTTGGGAGGAATCACATTAAACAAGATTTTTGCGTATATTATGCGAGAACTAATAATATTTTACCAAGCGCTTGCATAATTATACCTAACTTTGCAAACGTTCCAAGAAATTTCCCATGAGCTTGCATAATTTCACTAACTTTAAGATAAAACAAGCAAACGCTTGGTAAAATGTTATAAGCTTTTGCATACGAAAAGATATTGTTCAACGTGATTCCTCCCAAGCGCTTGGCAAAATATTTTTTTGCGTGTACATATATAAATAAAAATTAAATGCCGTTCATTGGAAATCGCATCACTTGAAAACGGTTGTAGCGATTTGGATTATATTTTTTAAATGTTCGTGTTAGGATTTTACGGAAAACAAATTAACCACGCCCACTTTTACGCCTCCTTTTACGATATATCTTAAATCGGAGAACGGCTGCATCGATTTGGCTAAACTTTTTTTTAAATGTTCGTCATATTCCAACCTAGGTTTAAACGGAAATAAAAATTTTTCAAGCCTACTTTTTTTCGACATAAATATTTAAAATAGAAGAACGGCAAGACCGATTTGGCTTTTTTTGTACACGTTCGTCATAGCCCAACTAAGGGTTTTACGGGAAAAAATTGTCCATTCCCACTTTTTTCAATACATCTAAAATCGAAGAACAACTGGCCTTTGTTATTTTTTTTAATGATCTTAGTCCAGGTAAGGTTTTTACGAAAATAATTATTGTCCTCGACCACTTTAACGCCCATATTTTTCAATATCTTTAAAATTTTCAACACTTGAGAACGCCTGGACTGATTTGGCTATTTTTTGTTTGTTGTGTTAAATGTTCGTAATAGTCCATACGGTTGTTTGGAAAGAAAAATTGTCCTCGCTAACTTTTTTTCGATATATCTAAAATTGATATTTACTCTAATTCGATATATTTAAAAAAATCTTTATAGATTCCACTTAAACTTGGTACAAATGATTTTAAATCCTTGGATATTGTTATGTACAAGTTTAACTGACCACACAAATTTAAATGCCCACTTTAGTCTAAATATGTGAAATCGCTTTAAGTCGAATACTAATGACCGGACTGATTATTTTTTTGTTATAATTGGTTTTTAAGGAAAGATAAATGAGAAAAGTGTCCCAGAAAAATGGAAAATTCGGGAAAACTATAAAGGTTTGTTTGTATGAACTCAAGAATACTCAAAAAAATAGCTCACGATAAGAACGAAGGATATGCGTAATTTTATTTTTTTGTTGATCGTAATGATAATAAAGAAGTTTTAAATTTGTACCGTTCGCAAGTCAAAGATATGGAATAGTTTTTTAATTCCCAAAACATAATTTGATGATGATTGATCGATCTGCCTTTAAAAAAATCGGGTCTATAAAACCACGCTCACAAGTTTTTCTAAGCTAAGAAATTGAGTACATTTTTTGCAGTGCTAAAGATTTAAAGCGAAACTAAATATAACACTGATCTTATATTTGGGCCAGCAACGCGGACCGGGCCAGCTAGTAAATAATAATAATAATAAAAAACAGCGTACCCGGGTGAAAGAGAGTGCCCAAAAAAATGTTTCTTCTTTTAGGTCTTACCCCCTAGATTTGTTCCTTTTAATGAAAAAAAAAAATCGTTTTTTTGGGGATTTTTAAAATAATATCTTAAGGTCGCGCTCGCGGCTTTTCCACGAAAATCTACGAATTTAATATTTTTAAATTATTAAAATTGTTTAATGATTTAAATTGGCGAAATAAAAAAAATCATCAAAAAGGAGACTTTCGCTAAAAATATGTATCGTTCATTCCATAAGATATTGCCCATTTCATGAGATATATCCCATTCTTTAAGAAATTTTCCTTAATGACATGAAATATTGAATGGAAACACCCTTAAGTTATATCATAATATGTGAATACCCCTCATTACTTCTCCCTTTCATCTTTCGTCCCTTCTGTATTCCCATATTTGTATTTATTCCTTAATTTACTCTTCATCTTTAATTCTTTATTTAACTACATTTATCTGTTCCCATTTTATCTTATTATTAACTATTATCTTTTATTCGTATTTATTGTTCTCTATTACATATTATCGTTATTTTATAAATATTCAAATATGTTTAACCGTTATTTTAAAATAATATATAAGTGTCAGAATAAGACAAATAAAAGTCAGTTGTTTATAGAAATTTGAAGAATAATGATTACCCGAGTAAAAATTTGTATATGATGCAATACATAATGATATATAACACAATATATATTTATACGCAATTTAATCCGAATAATGGTGGATGTTTTTGCATTAAAAATATCAACTTGTATAAAATATGATTCGATTTCATCCGAGTTTTGACCAGACATTGCCATATTTCATTGGATCCAATTAGATCTAATTGCATAAAAACATAAAAAATCGTGATGTGTTTTGGTTTGGGTGAGTTACACCACAGGTCAACGATACATTCACCAAACATATAATTTTCTAAAACAAACAAAATGTTTGGGTACGCTTCGAACCAGATAGGTGATATACATAACCCTAACAAGGAAATGTTTAGGAACATTTTAAAAGTTTCTTATACTTTGCTTAAAAAACTTAGAACTTTTTTGGTTAATTGGAAACATTTAATTGGAAACATTTATATATGAAACAGAATAAGCTATATAAAATTTTATATTAAATTATACAGAAAAACAGATTTTGTATTGGCCCTAATATTATTTCATATATTTATATCAACCGTATACCTTTTAATCCGAATCATGCACTCAAAATAATCACTCTGTTAAAATACAGAGATACTCTGCTGAGCCAGCAGAAAATACCATAGATTTCCAACCAGCAAGATTTTTTGTTATTTTACGAAGAAAACTCTGTAAAATGATTTCGTTAAAAAAACTGTTAATTTACAAAATTATCTGCAAAATGTTGATGAAATAAGCAGAATTTTACCAAGAAGCATAGATAAGTAATAACTTGACACAAAATAAAGGCAAATGCCATCATTTAAATGCGCCCGCTTAAATGTTTCGCTCCCGAATGTTTAACGTTGTAGAAATTATTTATAAAATCGCTAGATGTTCTCATGGTTTTTTTTCATAAACTTCTCATTTTCTATTCCACATTTGAGCGGGATCATTCCAATAAACACTTTTTTAAATTAAAGGAAAATCGTTTAAGAATGCATTGACTTTCTTATATATCTTTTTAATGCGCTTGATGTGGCTTTACACAACGGTCACTATTTGATTCCTAATCAATTTCTCCTTCCTTAATGTGAAAGTTGTGTTGAAAATTGGGAAATGCCATCATTTAAATGTGCTCGCTTTAATGCCTCCAAATTGCAAATTTACTTTTTTTTGTGAAAATTACGAGTACCTCCAATTTTACACGATATCCTCGTAAAATTAACCAGCTTATATTGTAATTTAAGACCCTTTTTTTAAGAGGGTTAAATTTTTTGAAGTTTTTTGAAGAGATTTTTATTTGAAAACTGTATTACAGAGCGGTAAGTAAAATTACAGATAACATTTATTTTTCGGTTATAAGAAAAAAAAGTATTTTCTTAAAATCTGTAATTCGGCAGATAACTTTGTCAAATATCTGTCGAAATGAGATTACAGTCATTTTACAGAGTATTTAACAAAGTTATTATTTTGAGTGTGATTAAATTATATATTACAACATATGACTGCATTTAAAAAAATTAGAAAATACCTCACGGGATGTATAATCATATAAGATTTATTATGTTTGTATCAAGTTATATATTGTTATATATGTTTATTTTTACTCGGGTAATAAATAAATATTATTTTATAAATTTACGCACGGACTTGTTTTAATTAATTCTTAGGAAGTGAAGATAGGTGATTGGTATGTTCAGATAAAATGTTGGAGGATAAAAGTTAAGAGGGGTCGGCCTTGCTTTCTATCCCTCTAGGAGGCCCGCACCTTCACTCAAAAAATGATGACGGTGGATTCCACTACAAAAGACAGTTAAAACTACTACATTTGCTCTTGTTTAGGCGTCCACTACATTTTACGGTAAAATCAACCAAAAATGGTTGTTGTTTTTAACTATTGATTAACAACTACAAAAAACTGTAAAAACTACTTGAAATTACAGTTGTTTACAGTAAACTCAAATTATCTGAATTTTTTATTAACAAAAAAAAACTTCTAAAAGTCAAAAACAGTTAAACTTATTTGGAAATAATTCCAGCATATCCGTTTTTCTAAAAATTTTTAGAAAATAAAAAGTATTTTTATAGACTAAAAACAACTACATAAAACAACTGTTTTTGTTTTTTAAAACGAAAACAAAAAACAGTTGTTTGAGATTTTTCATACAAAAACAACTGAAATTGTAGTTGACAACAACAACTTCTACTTACTAAACAAATGACCGTCATGTAGTAACTGCAATAATTTTCTAAGTGTATCTCATGGAATGGGCAATATCTTATTGAATGGACGATATATATTTTTAGCGTAATACCCAATTCACACGTACAGTTTTAAATCGTTTTTAGCAGTAATATTTTTAGCACTTTCTTTATTCTATTACAGTATATTGACTGTAAGTGTGAATAGGGTTTAAGTCTCCTTTTTGATGATTTTTTTTTTATTTCACCAATTTAAAGCATTTAAACAATTTAAATAATTTAAAAGTCTTTAATTCGTAGATTTTCGTAAAAAAGCCACGAGCGCGACCTTAAGATATTTTTTTAAAAATTCAAAAAAAAAAACAGAAATTTTTTTCACTAAAAGGAACAAATTTAATGGGTAAGACCTTAAAAAAAATGTTTTTTTTTTTGGCACTCTAATGCTCATAAATGATTCCATGTAGTATATGAACAGTATATGGAAGTGTATGTCATATATGGGTAGTAGGGCGGGTCGATTTAATAATCGCCCATGGCTCAGCGATAATCGTATTCTAGGGATCAAAATAAGAAACTTTGCCGAAGGAACCATACCTCTAAAAAGAATTCTACTACCCCCAAACTGTTGACTTTTGTCCCGTAGGGTCAAGTTTTGAAAAATCCCACTTTGACCCATTTAGAGTGCCTTAATCGAGTCCAAATGTATGACCGACCCCCACTAACTTTGGAGGGCCGATCCACCCATGCCAGTGGCACACCCCCTGGAACTCCCCTGGGGGGTTCCCTATACAAATATTTAAAAAAATCACCATTTTTGGCACTTAATTTTATTATTTTTTATTTTATTTATTTTTATTATTTTATTTATTTTTTCTCTTTAGAAATTTATTTAGTCAGAACATATGTAACCCGAGTAAAAATAAACATATATAACAATATATAACTTGATACAAACATAATAAATTATATATGATTATACATCCGTGAGATATTTTCTAAATTTTTTTAATGCAGTCATATGTAGTAATATATAATTGAATCATGATTCGGATTAAAAGGTGTACGGTTGATATAATTATATAAAATTACATAAGGGTCAATAAAAAATTTGTTTTTCTGTATAATTTAATATAAAATTATATATATCCTATTCTGTTCCATATATAACACTATATGTTTCCATTTAACCAACAATTTTCTAAGTTTTTAAGGCAAAGTATAAGAAACTTTTTAAAATGTTCCTAAACATTTCCTTGTTAGGGTTATGTATATCACCTATCTGGTTCGAAGCGTACCCGAACATTTTTTTGTTTAAGAAAATTATATGTTTGGTGTATGTATCGTTGACCTGTGGTGTAACTCAACCCAAACCAAAAAACACCAGGATTTTACATGTTTTTATGCAATTAGATCTAATTAGATCCACTAATATATGGCAATGTCTGGTCAAAACTCGGATGAAATCAAATCATATTTTATACAAGTTGATCTTTTTTAATGCAAAAACATCCACCATTATTCGGATCAAATTGCGTATAAATATATATTGTGTTATATACCATTATATATTGTATCATATACAAATTTTTACTCGGGAAATGAAAAAATTAATTTAACTTAGTAATAGAAAAGAAAATAAAAAAAATTACTGTTTGAAGTCTTTTTTGCTTTCAAGTCTGGGCAATTTTGCACGGCTCTCTAATGTCGTCGCCATAACAGCCTCCACATTTGAACGTGTCGTTCTGTTGCAGGTCGTAAAATAGGTTGTGTGGGTTTTTTAAGCCACCACAAGACACAGCTGCATGTCGTAAACTTTCTTAAGCAAAATCGGTTACAGGTAGAATTGAGCATAAAATTATCATAAAGGATTTTCCAGAAGTAATAAAAGGCGCACTTGCTTAACAGAAGTTGTGGTCAGATTAACGTTTAATTTACATGTAAGTACTTTATGGGCAGTTTTGACAACAAAATCGGTTACAGGTAGAATTGAAATTACCATTTCATTCTTATTACCTCGTCTTGTAGACCATATATAACGCAACAGTTTTTGTGAATGCATTAAGTCGTTGTGAAGAACTCGAAGTGTGAAGTGCTAATTTCAGATAAAAAAATATTTAAAAAAAAATCATTCCAAATCAAAAAGTTTACAATGAATCCACCATACTCTACACCGCAAGATGAAGCAATAACAACATCAACAACTATCGAAAACCCATTGAGTCATATACCCAGGCATGATGTTACTGTTTTTGGTGTGTCTGCTGATTTGATTGATCTTAATTTACCAACCCATCTGGATATCTTGAAATATTATTTTTACTTGAGGGAACAAAAAAAGTTGTATATCATTCACTATTCAAGTACAAGATAAGTTGATTGGAATTTGGGAAAAACTTGGTATGGAAATAATGCTGAAAAAAAGTGTATGTAATAAATTGAATAGATTGCTTGATAAATATCAAGAGAAGAAACAAACCCCAACAATTTACAGAGTATGTAAAATCTCTGGAAACAAAAATTTGGACTCGATTGTGGCACTCTAAATGGGTCAAAGTGGGATTTTTCAAAACTTGACCCTACGGGACAAAAGTCAACAGTTGGGGGGTAGTAGAATTCGTTTTAGAGGTATGGTTCCTTCGGCAAAGTTTCTTATTTTGATCCGTAGAATACGATTTTCACTGAGCCATTGGCGATTTTTTTGCCTCCCCACAAATCGACCCGGCATAATGGGAAGAGTTTGAAAAACGATTAAAATCGTAATCGCACCAATTTATCGTAATCGACAAAAAAATCATGCGATTACGATTAATCATTTTCTATGAAATACACTGTTTTTATAACGATTTTAAAATATATTTTATTGGCCTACGATTCATTTCACTTTTTTGCAATTTCTCTTTCCTTTTTTCTTGTAAAAGTAATTTAAATTTAAAGTAAAATTTAAATTTTCATCTTAGTAACCACACAATTTTGTTTTAAAAATAATCCAAAAGGATTTGGCTGGATTTGGTCAACAAAGTCGGGCATGAAGTTTTATCAAAAAAACTTAATTTTTTCTCGGATTGCAGACAACAATCAGCTCTTCAGTGGCCATTGCCAGGTATTCTGACACGAAATTTAAAAGATTATAATCTTCGGGACGCAAATATATACACATAAAAGTAATTTTTGTGGAATGATTTTTTTTTACCAAAGGATCCTTCATTACAAATTTCAAGAGTCTAGGATCGTTATTTCATAAAATATGAAAAGGACAAAAATTACACTTTTTACCAATTTTACGACACTTAGAAATAAAATTTACAACAAGTACTTTTTTCAGACGGTTTTTTTAACCATAGGATCCTGTATTCCAAATTTTACCACTTTTTGTCACCTTAACAATTTATCAAAAATCCGGCCACATTTTTTTAATTTTTCTGTTTAGTTTAGATGTTTGTCTATCCACATAAAAAATTCAAGAAGGAACTTTTCGTATTTTTCGAGAAAATCGCATTTGAATATTGGATTTCAGAAAAATTATATAATTCTCTTGTATTTTATTGTGTCAACACCGCGTATGAGTAACGACTATTTGATAAACCAATGAATTTGCGTTACTCATACGCGGTGTTGACACAATAAAATACAAGAGAATTACAGAATTTTTATGAAATGCTATTTTCTCGAAAAATACAAAAAATGTCCTCCTGTTTTTTTTTTTGTGTGAATGGACAAACATCTAAACTTAAAAAAAAAATGTGGCCGGATTTTTGATAAATTGGATTTTTTAAAAAATTAAAACTTTCAGAACTGTTTCTGAAAATTTTCAAAAATAACTGAATTTTTATTTAGTTCGGTTTCAGTCTATATTAATTATTTCTGAGAAATAATAATTGTTGTACAATGAGAAAATCTGAAAAAAATCAAGTGACAACACAGGCTAAGTGGAGATGTCGACAGCTTTCGGAAGATGCCACCCTTCCATCATCAGCACTCCTTCGATTGCCACACACTTAATGTGTGTCAGATTAAACTTAGCCATTTAAATGAAACTTTTGAAGAAATTAAGAATTGGAATTACTCCTCTTTGTGTTGAATAACCCGTATTCACCATTAATTCGTGTTGTATTCATTTGGCAGAAACTTAATCCATCTTAACTTTTAACAGAGTTGTATTTTTCTCATTGTTAACCCTTAGTAGGACTTTTCAAGACTTGAAAAACGTCCGTTAGGTTTGAATTTTTGTTTCATATTTCTAATTCTTAGAAATATTACTAAATTGCAATGTACCTTATGAGTTGTGTATTAATTGTGTTTATATATTGTTGGACTGTATATTTTATAACTGAATTTTTGTTTAGTTCGGTTTGAGTCCATATTAATTATTTCTGAGAAATAATAATTGTTGTACAATGAGAAATCTGAAAAAAAAATCAAGTGACAACACAGGCTAAGTGGAGATGTCGACAGCTTTCGGAAGATGCCACCCTTCCATCATCAGCACTCCTTCGATTGCCACACACTTTATTCAAAAATAAAAAATTTTAGTAGATAGCCCATAAAAAAATATACGTGAACGTGAAGCGATTGTGAAGAATTTCATAAATTTTATAAATATTTAATAAAGGGAACTCGACACAATTTTGACAATTTTTACAATATTTAACGACTGCTCATTAGCCCAGTTTTTAAAAAATTTAAAAACCAAAAACGCAATTGTCTGAGTTTCATATCCATACCACCTATTCAGACATTCATGGGACATATGTTTTTTCGCAGGACATTTGGTGTGGAAAAATAATTTTATGACATAAAATTTTTATTTTCGTACATTCTGAAATATAAATTTTAAAAGAGTTTTTTTAAATAAACTATTTTTTTTTTTATTTTTATTTTTTTTTTTAATCGTAATCGCGATTATGAAATATCTCGATTATTTGCAAACTCTTCTTATGACTCTGTGTTGCCACAAACTTTGTACGTCATATTCCCAATCTGAAAATGAAAATCCCCAAAAATTCTCAAATAAAAATTTAAATCCCCAAATTTGTCCCCAAAGCTAATTCGCGACAAAAAATTTAAATATCCAAAAAATCATACTTTTATCTGCACTCAAAATAAATTCTCTGTCCAATCAGCCGAAAAATCTGCTGAAAATACACCCATTTTGAGCCATATGAGTAATCTGTTGATTTTAGCAGACACGGTTTTTACGAAATTTGAAAGAAATCTATCTAAAAATAAAAGTTAAATTCGTCCTTGCCGAATGTATTAATACCCTCCACAATTCGTTTATTTGCAAAAAAAAACTTTGAAAAAATACGCGAAAAGAATTTTTTGGTGAAAAAGGAAATTTGACGATTTTTTTTTTTGTAAAAAAATGTTTGTACTTGTTTAAATACCATTCGGTGATCAATTCTGTTCACATGTGTCAACCAGCAGCCGAATTAAAGCATTTTGTATTTTTAGGTTATGTTGATTCAACATTGTTGAATGTACAAAAATTTTCGAGGTGTCCATACATTTTCTTTAACAACTTTTGAACCGATTTCGCTTAATGTAATACCAAACTGCTTAGGGCAATGGTTCCCAACCTTTGATTCTCGCCCCACTTGGGGGCAATTTGAATGTTCCAGGGGGGCAACGAGCAAATTTTCAAGATTTTTTTAGCCAAATTAACTAAAAAAACTATATTTGTTAGCAAAATTAACTACAAAAATTTTGTTAATTGCTTAAAATTTTTACTAAAAACTTAGTTCAAATGCTTATTTTACAAAAACTTTGCCAAACCAGTAGTAGTTTTTCATTAGAAACAAAAATTAGAAAAATTGGCAAATTTTTTTTAAGTGTAGGGGGGATAAGGCAATTTTTTAACTTAAAAGTGGGGCGTGGGGTAAAAAAGGTTGGGAACCATTGGCTTAGGGCAACAACAAATAAATACCCAGGCAGAAAAATACAAACGGGCCGGTAGCACAAGTACTGTCAGCTTTCTTATATAAGTACTGCGTAAGTGCGAGATTTATAACATCGTTGCAATAAAGCGCCGTAGGTTCTCAAAGCTCTGGCAAAGTACCTTCAAACCAAATATATATCGTTGTGGCAGCGCTTCAAAAACAAAAATTGGAGTGGTTTCCCAGCACTTAAAAAATAAAACTACTCGAGAATTTTTAGAAGAATTTGTGTTGGAAGCCAACGTTTTTTTATAGAAGGTAATATTCTATGAACTTGAAATCTATTTATAATTTATTTTTTAAAGTTATACCATTGAATGGGAAAATTTTTAAATTTAATGTGTTGGCTATTTGCTGCGATATGGCAGCCCGAGTTTATATTAAATGATGCAAAGGTCATGTTGGTTTCTTTTCGTGTGAAAGATGTACAGTAGGCTGGAGCAAATTGAGCCTTTTTCGAATTTCGAAAACGTCGGGGTCGGGAAAGTTGCCTTTTATGGTCGATATTAACTCACAAAAATATTGGACCTGTAGGACATGGCTTTGTATTCACTTTTTGACTTGAAAATCGGAAAGCTCCGAACAAAGTGAAACAAAAAAATTTTATTTGATTTTTTTCTGTAAGTACAGATCGAGCACGGGCTCTAATTATATTTGTTATAAGGGTTTTTTAGCTTAAAATATTAGGACATTACTGAAAAAAAATTTTTTTGGCCTAAATTTTTTTTTTCCTGTTTTGCATAAAAAATTAGTATATCCCCTAGTATAGTTAATGGTTATAAAATTATCATCATCCTTATAATATGTGTTTTCTACACTCAAAATAAATTCTCTGTTCAATCAGCAGAAAAATCTGCTGAAAATACACCCATTTTGAGCCATATGAGAAATCTGCTGATTTTAGCAGACACGGTTTGCTAATTATCTGTCATAAGAGGTGAATAAATATAACAAGAAAAAAAAAAAAACATACGCCGCCAGCCAGCATCGAACTCGCCACCTTCCGATTTAAAAGTACACTTCTTAACCACTACGCTACGAAAGCTTATGGTTTTATCTGGCGTTTTAGTTATTAAACATGTGTGTTGTTCGACAGTAGAGAAATCTGATTTTAGCAGAAATATCTGCAGATTTTAGCAGAAAAATCTGCTGATTTTAGCAGAACAATCTGCTGATTTTAGCAGAACAATCTGCTGATTTGAGCAGAATAATCTGCTGATTTCAGCAGAACAATCTGCTGATTTCAGCAGAGCAATCTGCTGATTTCAGCAGAAAAATCTGTTCTGCTTTTTTTTTATATAAAAAAATTTCTTGAAAAAATAATGAAATTCAGCAAACAAAATCAGTATAAACATAGTAAAATGTCTCTTATTTCCTTAAACTGAATGACAGAGATTTTAGTAAAAATATCCTTCTCAGCAGAACAATCTGCTAAAAGATTGCTAATTCAAATTGAAAGTCGTTTTACAGATTTTTTGACTGAGTTTTTCTTTTGAGTGTAAGTAACACAAATAATTGCAATAAAAGAATTTTATAAACAGCAAAAATATTAACAAAAAAATATTGTATCAAAATTGTACAAAAGTAGAGCTATTCAATGCTATGGAGCACAAGTATGGGGTAATATGCATTTCGACGAAATCGACAAACTACAGAGGTTCTTCACGAAACGTATTTTAAAAATCCCAGAGAACTCTCCAAACTACGTGTTGGCCTTAGAAACAGGGCAAGAAGATAGTCATATCTACTCGTACAGTCTGCATCTAAAATATATTTATAAAACAATTTTTGAATATGAACAGAGAAGACTACCTCACTTGTTATCTACTAAGATTATAGCCAAAAACCTATACTGGTATAAGGATTTTAAAAGTAAACTGATGGAGAAAAACATAAGCTATATCGATTTATATCAAAATA
Source organism: Pegoplata infirma (assembly GCA_963921195.1). Lineage (NCBI taxonomy): Eukaryota > Metazoa > Arthropoda > Insecta > Diptera > Anthomyiidae > Pegoplata > Pegoplata infirma. The sequence goes on from OY992538.1 coordinate 158,998,553, forward strand.
AAGACAGGTGGAACGAAGCTGCCATAAAACTTATAGATTCAATGAAAGAAGAAAAGTACCAAAAACACTTAAGTAATGCTCAAAAAAGTGAGAAAAGAATATACAAACATTTAGATCATTCTAAATGGTCAACATACTGCAATGAAAACTATAACCAAGACCAGATATCTCTGATAATGAGGGCAAGAGGGGATCTTTTAAGGTTAAACGGAAACCAATACAAAGAAGGAAGCTCTACGTTATGCTCCTTATGTAATCTGAGAGAACCCGAAACAACTTTTCATTTTATAGGCAGATGTCCCGTATTAAAGGCAATACGAATCAAACATTTACGACGTGAACAACTTAATGATAGTGAAGTGATACACGTTCTCAATGGTGGAGAAGATGCTTATTGGCTAAGCCTTTTTTATTTTTTGAAAGAATCTTTAAATTATAGAAGAATGCTTGTATCTGAATTTAACTTTTAATCAAAATAGTATAAACCAATTTTCCAGCAGACGGTTGTTATAACCATGCTGTAAACTCTTTATTGTAAGAAAAATATGTAATAAAATTTTTGTTAATGTTTTTGAGAAAATAAAGAATATACAATACAATACAAATTGTACAAAAGTACTGCCAAAGCAATTTTATGTTTGTTATTTGAAGCGTTGCCAAAGCGCTTCATTTTACAAAAAATAAGTGCTTTGGCAGAACTTTATTTTTTGTACCGCTGACAATTTCTGCGTGGGTATGCTAAGCCATAGTCATATCTGTTAAATACTTTGGCCGTACACTCAAAAAAAAAAACTGTAATGTTAGCAAAAAAAGCTTGTAAACCTACAAGAAAATTTGCTGATTTTGAATCCACAATTTTTTTGGTAAAGTTAGCAAAAATGTTTTGCGAAAAATTAGTTAACTGAAACTTTTTTTATTTCAACCTATTGTTAGTTCGTTTTGAAGACCCCATTGAGGACCCCATTGGGTTCGGACATAATGGGTCCAGACACCGATGGGCCTGCCCCTAGTTGGGTTCCTTAAAAATCGTCATAGTTTTTGATCCAAAATTTGTGTCCGTTTCGCTCTACCTTGCTTAGTTTTTGAGATACGTGATTTAAGGGGACCACTGGGGTTTTGAGAATTAAAAAAACTCGATAACTTCAAAAATATTACTCGGAGAGCTTTTGGTTATTTTCTACGTGTTGAGAGCTACAAAAATGCTTTTGGACTTTTTGTTGTGACGGCAATATTTATCGAGATATGAGCATTTTAAAATTTTCGGGAATGCTAACTTTTTTGGAACCAAAGTTAGGACCCATTAGGGTCCACCCATGTGAAGAGGACCGGCAATACTATGGTGAGCCCGAGATCCAAAAATGGCCTCCATTTTGCTCTATCTGGCTTAGTTTCCGAGATAGCCCCATTTTAAGTTTTCTGAAAATAAAAAAAATTTACCATTTTTTTGCTAATATTTGCAAAAAAATCTTGTAAAAATTTGGTTATTTCAATTTTAAATTTAGCAAAAAAAATTAGTTCAAAAAAAATTATCACTAACAATAAGTGGAGGATATAAAAACAAAAACAGCAAAAAATTTATTTCGCAATTTCTTTCAAACTTGTGAAGAAACAATTTTTATGTTTGCTGTTTTGTGACCTGTAAATAAGTAGTACAATTTAAACTGTATACTCAGTTTTGAAAATATTTAAAAAACTTCCGTGTCAAAATTTAAGAAAATACAAAAAACACAAACTTTGCGAGCAGCTACGATTTCGCTGTTAACAGTTTTGTGACATTTAGTAATGAAGAAATCAAACTCCGTTTACACTTTTCGTCGACACTAAAGTTCAACCTAAAAATCACTGAGGCTCGCCGGGATTAGGAAAGGAAAGTAATTTAAAAATATCGTAAGAAAGTGTTAGTTTTGGGTTTTCTTCGAAATTTGCTATTTTTAAAGACAAACTTGTGATATTTTCTATCATTAGAGAATACATTTTTTGGCTGTGAATTCACATTTCTATTGAAGAATATCAGTAAACAGTTTCGTCCTTCATCATACTAAAATTGTAAATGATTACCTTTCTACCACGATGGAATGAATGTATCCCTCAATAATATTTATGTATTTTATGAATCTTTATGTCAGATTTTTTTTTTCTACACAGAAAAAAATAAAAAAAAAAATTTAGTAAATTTTTAATACTATTGAGTAAAAAATTACTCAATTTTCCACCAGTAAACGATTTAATAGTATTGAGTAAACTTTTAATAAAAAATTATTAAATGCTTAATAAAAAATTTGAGTAAATTATTAATTCACACAATTAAATCTTTACTTAAAATTTTTTAATATTTTTAAGTAACTTTTTAATTGTGTCAAGTAAAAATTTACTCAAAATGTATCAAATTATTTTTTTAAAAAGTTTAAAAAGTTTCTAATTTTTTTTTCCAAAAAAAATTCTTTTACAAACTTTACCAAATATACTTATGTCTTCAAGACAAAGTAAAATTTTATAAAGATGATTTCAAACTTTCATATACATATACAAAAAACAATAAACTAAATGAGAATTCAAAACACCAAGAGAAAAAAAAATAAAAAAAAATATTAAATTTGTATTAAATTATTTACTCAAATTTTATTTTAAATTTTTGAGTAAATTTTTAATTGCGTCAATTAAAAAATTACTCAAATTTGTTTTAAAAAATTAAACAAGTGATTACTCAAATTTGTTTCCTCCATATTTTTTTCTGTGTATGTTTTTCAATTCAATAATTCCTGTGGTATTCACCCTAAATACTACGGCAGACATTTCAAATTATGTAGTATGTTTTATTATGATATCATTCTCTTCATGTCACTTATAAAAAGTTGTCAACAAAAAGGAATACATTAAAAAAAGGGTTCTTTTTTGATTCGTGTAGATAGAAATTATATTGAGGAGTGGGTGACGTTAATGCGAGTTATTATTACGCACGCATTTGTCAATATGTACGTATCACTGAAAATGTTGTGTGGAATTGAATTTTACACGAGTATGTTACTACACTTGAAGTAACCCGAATTCGTTCTCATTGTCAGACAGTGGCGCTTAACCTTACAAGCATGTTTTAAGGTAAATAAACAACTCATGCCAAAAACCCAACAGCAACCAAACATTTATTCAAGCAACTAATTAATGGACCAAATCATTCGCATAAAGTCCCCAAACAGTTTGAAAATAAATAATGTGAGAAAAATGGTATCATTTTATGATTTATGACACTTTGTCATATAACATTGTTAAACTCGAGTGTTGTTTGTGTTTTATGTAAGTATGTGTTTTTTCGGCTTTCGATTTCATTTAATGCGCCAATTAAGCTTAAAAACAAACTGATT